>MU226073.1:353236-363800 GCA_018584345.1 Thuja plicata
GAGAGAGAGAGAGAGAGAGAGAGAGAGAGAGAGAGAGAGAGAGAGAGAGAGAGAGATTTGCACATTCTAATTGAAGATTCAATGTACTTTTTATTTACCATTGTGATTTTAAATTATCATTTCAATACATTGCAACTGGGACTTTAATTAGCTTGTAACATACAAATATTCTGGTTTGTTTGAATATCAATTAATTTTGTTAAATATAAAATATTTCAACATACATTATTATTGTAGCCTCAAAATTATATTATTTTTTTGTTTAAATATTATATTAAAGTAATCAAACCTAAGACTAAAAGGAGAGAGAGAGAGAGAGAGAGAGAGAGAGAGAGAGAGAGAGACAGAGAGAGCTACTTTCTTCCTATGATATCTTGCCAATTATTGTTCATGACATCTTTGTTCCTTTTCAAGTGAGAACTTTTGTGAAGTCTCATTTGACCTTTTCCTTTGGTTTTCCATCTCTTTCATTTGAAAACTACTCTTTTAAAATTCTACACCAATGAAATGCACTTCAAAATGTCTTCCTTCTGAAAAATGCAAATTATCCTTCAAATTTGATGTTTAGAAAATTTTAAAAATACCATCTTTATTTATATGACACCGTTAATAGCCAAAAAAAATATTAAATTGGCCGACCAGGGTTTTTATTGAAAGTGGTAAACCATTTTTGATCGAAAGTTCCTGAAATATTAATTTTAATTCCATGGAATTCCAAGGACTTTCGATAGAAAGGGGTGGGGGGGGGGAGGGGGGTCGATCAAAAGCCCTTTCTATCAAAACCCCCTGCCAAAATTGCACCCCCAAAACTATTGTAATTTTTGTAGTTTTCTAGCCTTTCGAGCTCAATCTGAAGGCTCAAATGAATTAATATTGACAAACCCAAATGCATGACAAAAGTACTCTTAAAAAGATTTCCAATGGTTATGATTTTAATATATTTTGATTTCCATATTTAGTTTTTGATTAATTAAATGTAGGTTTCTCACCAAACATCGACCTCTGTGTTCAACACTTATGGAAAAATAGTAAACAAGTGAAAAATATTTTTGAAAAATATCTATGCACTAGGTATTTAAGTCTTCTTTCTAAAACAAAAAAATTGGACACATACACAAGTTACAATTTAACAAATGAACGTATGTCAAAATTAATGTTAAGTCAACTTTAAACATTAATAAAATATGAAATACTGAGGATAAAGTCATGAAACCAATTGCAAGCATTAGATATAGATGTTGCAAAACTAAATTCAAAAGAATCACATTAATATATATTTTAGAAAAAAAGGTTATGCTTTAACAAGTGAGTGTCACTCTTTAAAAATGTTGTTTATACAAAAAACTAGTTTTCGAGGGAGATAGAAAAATGGATTTAAATCAATTCCAAAAAAAATGAAAAACATATATTTAGAATCTACACAGAAAATGTTAAAAGACTATAATTTACATCATCTTCAAATTTTTAACGGTTTAGCGACATAGGCGTCCAAATGTGAAGTTTTTTTTTTCAAAATATACATTTCAGTGTCAAAGTTGGCAAAAAAATGTAATACACTATTATGGGTTCACCCAAAATTGAGACACAGTTATTGAATGAATTGCAAACTCTATGTCAAAATTAGTGGAAGATTCCTATTGTAGCAATACCTTGTTTTTTAGAGTGAAGTATTTTTTTCAGGGATTGTATAGGATCACCCTCCTTAGTCTTGTAGAACCTAAGGTATAGAGGAATTCAATATTCATATTTTTTCTTGTTCATTTGTCACTTCCTTGAAACCTCAAGGATAACAAGTTGGTAAATATTTAGAAGGATTCAACTAAATAATTGGAGGAACTAATATCTACAATACTAAAAGAATGTGACACATTTTTTAAAGAACTAAAGTCTAGGTTATTGAAAGTTTTAACTAGAACAAATAAGTAAATAGAATTGGAAAAATATTGGCACCAAATCCAACACTAATATTAGTAGAATATATAAAGTCTCAAATTAGTTTAAAATTGATAAAATAAAATAAAAATGATTAGAGATTTGATGATGCACGACCATCCTTGGGTTCTTGGCAAGCTTGCATCAACAAAAAATGTTTTGTTTTCAGTTTGTTCTTGTTCTGTTTAGTTCTGTGTTTTTTTTAGCATCCTGCTGTGTTGGCACATTTTCCACTGGGAACCTCGTGGCATGTTCCTGACATCAAGTTTGATCTTCCTTTGGTTCTGCACCTCGATATGTTTTTATGATTTTTGGTCCTTACCTATCTGTTCTTCATGTTCTTGGTTTGTTGAAGTTTTCAGATCTTGCAAACATTTCTTCTTGGTTCACGCACCTCTTCACTCATTGATTGATGTTCCTGGACTCTTGGCCGACCTCCATCTTGGCTCACACTTCATTTCATCATTTTTTGAAGGAGATCTTCATGATTTATGTCATGACCTATTTTCACATTATGTTTCCTACCTTGGAGATTGTGATCCTTTCTTGGCCGACTTGGATGTGTTTGGAATGTCTATATATTATTGAATTTATTTCATAGAGCTACTTTAGTTGGTATTTCTCATAATCAATGATTCAATATATCCACATAAAGGATAGAATTTGTATTTTTTATCTATAATTAGGTGGCATGTATGCATGTTCTATAATCTTGCATGTTTTTGGCCAATTGTAATTGAATTTTTGATATTGCGAACGTCTGATATTGCTTCCTCTCTACTCCTTTTTGTTGTTGTTTCCATTGTTTAACTCTTGCTACATGGTTTGGACAAGATTCTTTGAGGACCCTCTTTTCATGGCTACATCAAGTGGTATCTCATTGGGATATGTGTGGACCTAAATCTGGGTCTTTCTTTGGGATTTGAGTGTCAACTTCTTTGGTGGACTCTTGTATATATTTGATTTATGTTCTTAGATTAGGTAGCAGATTTGGGAGAGATCATAGATCTGGGATAGAAGAATAAGTATGAAGGTATTTGGATGGAAGTTTTGTGACCTCGCATGTAATAAGATAATTCTGTGAACATTTGAATGTATATGACCGAAACTGGGAAGGCCTTATAGCCCGACATGTATTGAGTTTGATGAATTAATAAAAAAATATCTGCTATTTCTCCTCTCCTTCTTGTGTTTTTGCTTACATGTTATTCAAGGTGGACTGGATAGTTGGGAGTTCCTTGGGCCCCTTTTCTACTCCCCCTTCCTTGCGTCAGGTGGTATCACAGAAAAGGTTAGATCTAGGTTCCTTCTTGTAAGCCCTAACCCTAGTTGGTTGATATTCTTGTGGGGTGGCAGATTGCGATCTGGCCTACAATTGAAGAGGGTTTCAAGATGGTTTGTGGGAGAGGAAATGCAAATCCAGGTCTAGCTGATATGTTAAGATAGATGGCTGCAAGATTGGAAGTTGTTGAGACAGCCCAGAGCAAAGGAAGACATCTTGAAGACGTTAGTGATGATGAATTGGAGGAAGTGCAAGGAGAAGTTGCACTTGCACCTATGATGGATCAAGAAGAAGAGAGATTATTGCGAGCATTGACAAGTTTGAAGTCCACACCTCAGTTTAATCCTCCTGGGTATAGTGGAAAATTGGATTCTGATGAATTGATAGACTGGATAACTGAGATGGGAAAATACTTTGACTATGAGAATGTATCAGAGGAGAAGAAAGTGAATATTGAAAGCACAAAGTTGAAAGGTCATGCATCCTTATGGTGGGAACATCTGGAATTGGATTGAAAGAAGAAAGGAAAAGACAAGATCAAGGTATGGGATAATATGATAAACAAGTTGAAAGGAAAGTTTCTACATTGTGATTACCAGATTAACCTGAATAGGAGAATCCAAAGTTTGAAGCAGAAAGATAGCATGGTAAAAGATTATACTGAAGAATTCTACAGATTAGACATCAGATTTGAAAATGTTGAAGATGAAGTGGAAAGAATAGCAAGGTAACTGAATGGATTAAGAAGTTCTATACAAGATGAAATGAGCCTTGTAAAGATGGAGAGAATTCAAGAGGCATATCAGTTTTCCCTAAAAGCTAAGGAAAAATTGAACAAAAGATATGAACAAAGGAAAAGAGGTAGAGGTGGTAGATCCCCTAGAGGAAGAGGTAGATCTCATGGTGAAAATAGTATATCTGAACTAGACAAGACAGTTTCAGATACATATCAAGACAAATGGAAGACCGAAAGGAAAGGTGGAAGTTCATACCGAAGAAGAGGCAATTAATCCCGAGGTGGTTATAGAAGAAGAGGGTTCCAAGGAACTTGTTACAATTGTGGTGAAGGACATCGATATTTTGAGTGTACACATGCAAATGAGAAATTTGGTAGCAGTAGAAATGCTTTGGTGCATGAGGATTCACCTAATGAACCTAAGAAGGAAGGAAATCTCATGATTAGAAGGATACTTTGGAGTGAGAAAGATAAGCAAGATCCTATCAGGAAAAGTTTGTTCAAGACTAGATGTAGAGTTACAGACAAAGTTTGGAAGGTAGTTATTGATAGTGGAAGCTCGGAAAATCTAGAATCTGAGGAAATGGTCACAAAGTTGCAGTTGGAAAGAATGAAGCATCCGAAGCCCTATCAGATTTTATGGATCAAGGATGAGCATACATTAATGGAGAGGGAACAATGTTTTGTGAATCTGAAAATTAGAAAGTATTATGATAAGGTGTTGTGTGCTATTACGCTAATGGATTGTTGTCATATTTTGTTGGGTAGTCCTTGGCAGTATGATAGACATGTTATACATGATGGAAGAGTGAATAAATATACTATTTGGGTTGATGGTAAGAAACAAATCTTGTTACCTTTGGTTGAAGAATATGTTGGTGAGATATGTACATCTGTGAAAGTTTGTTTGATGGAAGGTAGACAGTTTATTAAGGATTTAAAAAGAGATGGTATTTGCTATGCTTTGATTCCTAACAAACCAAGTAAGAATACAGAAGATAAAATTCCTGCATAAGTTGAGAAATTGCTCACTAAGTACAAGGAGATCATTTTAGATAATGTACCTGATGGTTTTCCACCAATGAGAGATATTAGTCATTGTATGGATCTGATTCCTGGAGCTAGTTTACCGAACAAGGCACCACATCAGTTGACACCAACTGAGAATGAAGAGCTTAATCAAAAAATGCATGAGTTGTTGAACAAGGCTTTAATCAAAGAAAGTTTGAGTCCATGTGCAATACAAGCTGAATTGGCACCTAAGAAGAATGGAGAATGTGCACTGATTCAAGAGAAATAAATAAGATCACAGTTAACTATAGGTTTCCTATACCGAGGATGGATGATATAATGAATTGTTTGAGTGGAGCAAGATATTTTACCAAAATAGATTTGAAGAGTGGATATCATCATATCAGAATCAAAGAAGGTGATGAATGGAAGACTGATTTCAAGATGAAAGAAGGTTTGTATGAGTGGTTGGTTAGTTATGCCTTTTGGTTTAACTAATGCACCAAGTACATTTACGAGGTTAATGAACGAGGTTTTGAAGAAATTCTTGAATAAATGTGTGATTGTATACTTGGATGATATTCTGATATTCAGTAAGACTAGAGAAGAGATTTTGATACATCTAAGACAAGTATTGTAGGGATTGAAAGAGGAAAAGAGGTTGATAAATCTGAAAAAGTGTTCCTTTATGAAAGAAGAACTTGTGTATTTTGGTTTTGTGATTTCAGCTAATGGTTTGAAGATGGATCCAGAGAAGGTTGAAGGTATACTTAGTTGGCCTACACCTGAGAATGTTAGTGAGGTAAGATCATTTCATGGATTGGCAAGTTTTTACATAAATTTTATCAGAAATTTTAGTTCTATTTGTAATTCTATGACTGAGACAATGAGAGGAGACAAAAGAGGATTCAAATGGACACATGGAGTTGATAAGAGTTTTGAGACTTTGAAGCAGAAGGTTGTTGAATTACCTGTGTTAGCCTTACCTGATTTCAATAAGGTATTTCAAGTTGAGTGTGATGCAAGTGGAAGTGCAATAGGACCTGTGTTGACTCAACAAGGTAAACCTGTTTCTTTCTTTAGTGAAAAGTTGAATGATGCAAAAAGGAAATATTTTGTCTATGATCAAGAATTCTATGCTATTGTTCAAGCTATGAAGAAATGGAGACATTATTTGATGTCGAGTGAATTTGTGGTGTATATTTATCATAAGGCTTTACGATATTTGGGTAGTTAGCATAAGTTGAATCAGAGACATATGAAATGGGTAGAGTATTTGTAGAGTTTCACATTTGTGATTAAACATAAGAGTGGAGTTTCTAACCAAGTTGCTAATCCATTGAGTAGAAGATCTTTGTTGGCTGAAATGAGAATTGAAATTCTTGGTTTTGATGACATGAAGCATTTGTATGAAAATGATCCTGATTTGTTTGAGCAGTGGAGAGTGTGTAGAGCACCTATTCCAAATCAATGAAGTAAGTATGAAGAATATTTCACTCAAAAAGATATGTTGTTCAAAGGTATTCAGTTGTGCATACAAAGAGGATCAATGAGAACTAATTTGATAAAGGAGAAACATAGTAGTGATTTGGATGGACATTTTGGTATTGACAAAACATTGAGTTTGCTTAGAGAAAGGTATTTTTGGCCTCAGTTGTATAAGGATGTTCATAAATTTGTGAAAAGTTGTGGAGTTTGTCAAGTTGCAAAAGGAGTAAGTCAGAATACTGGTTTGTATACGCCGATTACTATTCCTAAGAAACCTTGGAGTGATATCAGCATGGATTTTGTTCTTGGCTTACCGAGGACAGCAAGAGGTAATGATTCCATATTTTTTGTTGTGGATAGATTTTATAAGATGACATATTTCATACCATGTAGAAAAACATCAGATGTAGTACATATATAAGATCTTTTCTTTAAGGAGATTGTCTGATTGCATGGATTACTTAGGAGTATTATCTCTGACCGAGACAGTAAGTTTGTAGCTATTTTTGGAAAACACTTTGGAAGAAATTGGACACCGAATTGAAGTATAGTTCTACATTTCATCCACACACTGATGGACAAACAAAGGTTGTAAACTAAATTTTGGGTAATTCGTTAAGATGCTTAGTTGGAGACACACCGAGTAATTGGGATTTAATATTGGCACAAGCAGAGTTTGCATATAAAAGTTTAGTAAATAGAAGTACTGGAATGACACCTTTTGAGATTGTTCATGGCATATAACCGAGAGGTATATCAGACTTGAGAGACTGCTGGGGAAGAGAAAAGAAGTGTTGAAGCATAAAAGTTTGCTGAGTTTATGAAGAAATTGCCTGAGGATGTAAAACTAAAATTGGAGAAAAATAATCAGAAATGTAAGGATAGTGCAGATGGATCAAGGAGACATGAAACTTTTGAATTTGGTGATGGAGTAATGGTTCATTTGAAGAAAGGAAGATTTCCTATTGGAACTTATAGAAAATTGAAGATGAAGAGATTTGGTCCTTGCAAAATACTAAGAAGATTTGACAATGGAAATGCTTATGAAGTGGAATTACCTGATGACATGGATATATCACCCATATTCAATATTTCAGACTTGTATGAGTATCATGAACTTGGTGAAGAAGTGACAGTATCAAGAGATTATCCTAAGAAATAGAAAGAGGAAGTTGAACAGATTTTGAAACAGAGAGTTGGCAGACGTACAAGAGGAAAGGAATACATGGAGTATTTGATAAAATGGAAGAATAGACCAACTGAGGACTCATCTTGGATTTCTCAATCTAAGTTGGATTCATTTCAAGTTGGACCTGAAACATGATTTGGGGAATCATTTCTTTTAACCCCAGGTGTTTGATGCAAGAGCATCTTGGGTTCTTTGGCGATCCTGATCAACCAAAAATATGTTTGATTTTTTTCTTTAGCTTGTTTGTGAGGCTACTTGGTGAAGTGTTTAGTAACTTTTGTTGCTCAGTTACTTGTTCTATCTTGCTTTATCAATGGGTCTCAGTTTATGTTGGCTGCTCGGTGGGTTCTTTCATCGAGTTGTTTTATGTTGCTCAGTTATCTTCTTACTGAGTTGTTCCTATTGCTCGGTTGACTTCTTACCAAGTTGTTTATCCCGATCTGGCCAATTTTTGCATTTAATTTCCATGTCATAATTAATGTGGGGTCTCTCATTGGGATATGTGTGGACCTAAATTTGGGTCTCTCTTTGGGATTTGAGTGCTGAGCTCTTTGGTGGACTCTTGTTGTTTATCCTGATCTGGCCGATTGTTGCATTTCATTTCCATGGTGTAATTAATATGGGGTCTCTCATTGGGATATGTGTGGATCTAAATCTGGGTCTTTCTTTGGGATTTGAGTGTCGACCTCTTTGGTGGAATCTTATATATATTTGGTTTATGTTCTTAGATTAGGTAGCAGATTTGGGGGAGATCATAGATCTGGGGTAGAAGAATAAGTATGAAGGTATTTGGATGGAAGGTTTGTGACCTCGCATGTAATAAGATAATTCTTTAAACATTTGAATGTATATGACCAAAATTGGGAAGGCCTTATAGCCCGACATGTATTAAGTTTAATGAATTAATAAAAAAATATTTGTTATTTCTCTTCTCTTTGTGTTGTTGCTTTCTTGTTTTTTTGTAAGGTGGGTTGGATAGTTGGGAGTGCCTTGGGCCCTTGTTCTCTCCCCCTCCTTGCGTCACATGAATAACAAGTATAACGAGAAGGGAGATGAGAATAGGATACATAAGAAATTTGAAGTTGGAGATGAAGTGATGGTGTATCTGAGAAAAGAGACATTTTCAGTTGGTACATATAAAAAAATTGAAGATGAGGAAGTTTGGACCTTGCACAATCTTGAGGAAATTTGACTCGGGGAATGCATATGAAGTGGATTTACTTGATACTTTGGGTATATCAGCTATATTCAACATTACAAACCTATATCAGTACCATGAGGCAGAATTGAGTGATAACAATGGATCAGATTTTGAGCAACAGTTTCCTGAGAAGAAATTGGATGAGATTGAAGATATTTTGGATAACAGAGTTGGTAGAAGCACACATGGAAGACAATACTAGGAATATCTTGTGAAATGGAAGGGCAAAATAGTTGAAGACTCATCAGGGATTTCTTAGGCTGACGTAGACCATGTTGGTTTCCTTTAGCCCTTTCAAAGTGAAAGGCTCACTTTCAATCAACCCCAGGTGTTTGATGCAAGATCATCCTTGGGTTCTTGAAAATCTTGCATCAACCAAAAATATTTCATTTTTAGTTTCTTCTTGTTATGTTCAGTTTTGTGTTTTGTTGGACATCCTTCTGTGTTGGAACAATTTCATTCGCGGACCTCATGGCATGTTCCTAGCATCATGTTTGATCTTCCTTTGGGTCTGCACCTTGATCTATTTCTTCTCGGTGGAGATATTCAGGATTTTTGGTCTTGACCTATCTCTTCTTCATGTTCTTGTCTCGTTGGAGTTTCTAGATCTTGCGAACCTTTCTTCTTGGTTTTTGCACCTCTTCACTCATCGACTGATGTTCCTAGACTCTTGCCTGACCTCCATCTTGGTTCACGCTTAATTTCATCATTTGTTGGACAAGATCTTCACGATTTAGGTCCTGGCCTATTTTGCACGTTACATTTCCTACCTTGGAGATTGTGATCCTTTCTTGGTCAACTTGGATGTGTTATGAATGTCTATATATTATTGAATTTGTTCCTTTAGTTGGTAGCTCTCATAATCAATGACTCAATAGATCCACATAAAGGATAAAATCTGGATTTTTTATTTGTAATTAGGCTTGTATGTTTGCTTTGTAAGACATCATGTTGTTGGCCAATTGTAATTGAATTTTTGATAATGTGAACGTCTAATCTTGCTTCCTCTCCACTCCTTGTTATTTTTTCTCTGTGTAACTCTTGTTGCACGATTCAGATAGTCTTGTTTGAGGACCCTCCTGTCTTCTGTACTAATAAGATCTTCTTCATCATGGTCATTGATACCTGTTTCCATACACATCTCATCATGTATAGATTCTTCTTCAAACTGATCTGAAATTTCTTCCCCTATGTCATCATTCTTTTCTTTCCTCAATACCTCACATATTTTCTCAAGAAAAACTAATAGTTGAGAATCAAGGTAGATTCCTAACTCACAAAGTTTATCCATTAATTCCCTTCCCAGAGGCCTGATATCTGAAGGTATTTCCTGATAGATCTTTATCATTCTCATGAACAAATGTAGTGCAGGTTCACCTTTATATCTTTCCAAACTGAAGAATATATCCAAAGGGGACATGTAAGATTCTTCCTCCAAAATATAATTTGGCTCTCTTTCCTATTCATAGCACATGTCTTGTTCATAACACATGTTTTCTTCTTCACCACTAGCATCATGAAACATATCAAGAAACCACTGCTTAAACTATCTCCATGATGAGATGGATTGTGTGGGTAGTGATTCATATACTTGTCTCGCATTATCTTTTAACGTCCTAACAAATAGCCTCATCACCTGATCCTCTGTAGAAACCTCATAATCTTCTATGAATGTATAAAATGCATCCAAGTGTTGTAGTGTCGATTCATCCCATTCTCCATGGA
>MU226073.1:368345-390788 GCA_018584345.1 Thuja plicata
ATCCTCTGTCAAAATCATCTTTGTAGCAGGTCTAAATTCCAGCATTTTCTGAAGGCTTCGATTAGTTAGTTCTATTTATTTGTGTCATAAAGCTTCCTTCCTTTGATCTTTTTTTTTATGGAGAAACGTGCTTCTTAATAATGGAGTGGGACTTCTAAATTATCAAAATTTAGGGTACCACCAAAACTTATGCCTAATATCATGTTGTATAAATCTAGCATTCAACCATTGTTTGCATGGTGGGAAGATTGGCATTGAAGCTATAAACGCTAAATTGAAAAACTTCATCATCAAGCTCTTCTATATAATTCTTAACCCATTCTCCTCATCTTAAAGAAGATAAAACACTACTAGGGGGGTATATTCTTCACCCCAAACTTGGGTATTTGGGCTTAAAGAGAATTTGGCATGTAAAGCTAGCCTAAACTTGCACATTTTCGATGGAGTCTAGTTCACTAAGAGTTGGCTTTCTAGGTGAAAGATTTTTTTATATAAGGATTCCTCATCTAAGTTGCCCCATACTTTTTTTCATGTTTTTCATCCTTGCCCCTTTTCGTGGAGACTTGCTCCATTTGGAGATACTATCTAGCGACCAAGCTGTATTGCTAGCATTTGGAATTTCTTCGTAGCCACAGTTCTTTTTTGACTTTCGAATTCTATAGACTCTTTTATGTTTAGCAATGTGGATATTTTGAAATAAGTTTGTGCTAAGAAGAAGAAAGTTCATCTACTCGCCTTTGTATTTTTTAAATCTACATGCAAGCTCAAAAGGTAGAATTCAAACTCCAACAATCTCATAACTTTAAACGTTTTGAAAATGCTCCACATACAATTTTCGAAGTTTCGCATAACAACCCACCTTAAAAGTCATTACTCTTAACACCACAATGAAGAAGTTCACACAACCCCAACCACATTCTCTTCCCTTCTCGATAGAGTCTCAATAGAGAAACTAAATAGTATATTGTTTGAACGTTTTAAAGGTGCACATACATCCATTACATAAGATAATATTAAATGTCACATGCATCAATGACTAACTATGCTAGAATAGCCATCTCCCTTTCCGTGTCTCTAAAGGGCATGTTTGGGGGCTGGAATTAGACTGGAATTGACATTATCTAATTCCGGATAATGTCAAATTCCATGTTTGGGTCCATGAATAAAAATGGTATTGTAATTACGAAATTCCAATTTTGCCCCAAAATGGGCATATCAATCTTCCACCTAAATAGGTTGAATTGGAATTTCGAATTCCAATTCCAATTTTTAAAAAAGAAAATTTAATATTTCGTTAGCTCCGTGACATAATAGGTGTGTAAATGTGTGTATGTGTGTATATGTATATATATACACCAATGTGTGTATATGTGTATGTGTGTATATGTATATATACACAAATGTGTGTATGTGTATGTGTATATATATACACATACATGTGTATATATATACACACATGTATAGATACATATATGTGTGTATGTGTGTATGTATACACATGTGTACACACACACACACATATATATGTGTGTGTGTATATACACATGTATATATACATGTATGTATATGTATATACATACATGTATATATACACGTGTATATACACACATGTATATATACACAAATGTGTGTATGTGTATATGTGTGTGTAGACACACGTGTGTATGTATGTTACATACACACGTGTATATCCATATATACATAAACACACATATATATACACATATATATACACATATGTGTGTGTATATCACATGTGTGCATGTATGTATATATACACACTTGTATGCATGTATATATACACACACATTGTATTCAAAAAAATTAAAAAATAAACAATTAAAATTATTTATACATCTTTTCAATCATCTTCCGGGCGAACCAAACAGATCCAGCCCATATTCCAGAAATCATTTCGAAAATATGAATCTTCCAAATTGTAGCATCTTCCAGAATTTAGCATATCCAGCCTAAACTTTTGAAAATGGAGATCCATTTCCATTACCAAGATGACATTGAATGGCACATCCAACAATAAGTGATTGTACTAGAATAGCTTTCTCTCTTTCCCTATCTCTAAATAATTTGCACATGCTTGGTCTAACATGCTGGTTAAACTCTAACGTTCACCTTGTAACTCCCATCTTCATTTACCAATAAAAACCAAAGCCAACCACTAGTTCTTAGTTATATACCTCGTAATAGTCAAATATTCCCGGCGTTTCTTGTGCCTCTCCCAGCTGGCCATACTATAATCCATGATTTGCTCGGTTAATTCGTAATATATAACTAACCAGATTTGTAAATGAGTCAAGTACAACAGTACAAAAACTTATGGATGTGTGTTTATCGAACGAATATACTGAAGTTATTTTTGGTACAATTTTCCATCACATACCTTTCCAAAAGAAGAAAATCTGTGGTCAATCAGAAGAGCGAACAAAAGAGCTCCATTACCACAAGAACTTAATGAACTATGAGAGTCCTTTCCTACTATTCGTAGGCTTACATTCATGTTAAGACACAGCATGTGATTCCAATCACTACTTTCCCAAGACTCACACAGTATCAACATTGAGAAAAAAACAAAAAGAAAGCTTTGGATTTGTGTAAAGTCGTCACCATTCTCAGAGTATTCCAAAACCATGAGCATGTTTTAATGAACAGCAAAACCAGGTGTAGATGGGCATCATTACAAAGAGACCAGAAACTTAAACCATGAAATGAAGCAAAGTGGAATGGGCGTGGCCAACCCAACTGGATTAAAAGCTGCAAATTCAATTCTTGCAGCTTTATCTCTGGAACTAATAAGGTATCAAGTGCACAGTGCATTTATAAAGTGATCTGATAATGGCCAAGGAAAGAAATTCGTCCATATTCACCTCTTTCAATGCGAGTCATGGCAGTGAAAAGGGGAAGGTACTCCAAGTACAGTGTGAAAAGGCCTTCACAAGACTTGTCCAGAATCATCTGTTTAACCCAAGAGGCTAAAAGGGCTGCCATTGAAACCATCTTGTTCTACTACATGCAAAGCACTGAGCAATACTAGTGTTAATTATGTACTGGTTTCTTTCTGTGAATTTTCTAAATGATTCATGAAATGGCCTGTACGTTACAAGAGTTAACATGAACATGGATTTGTCATGATCAGTTAATACAGTTTCTGGATTCTTGCTGTACAGAGAATTATGTGTGGAACTCAGATTTGTAACATTCATTTATTGATTTCTTGACAATGGGGCATCAATGATGACCCTAAAACTTTCCTGCCCAATTTCCATATTTCATAATATTTTTCACAACACATGTTATTACTGTGACAGAATCTCTTGGCATGGCTGGCCAGCAGGAAGTATAATTGATGAGTTTTCTTTATAAGACAATTCCTTAAAATGTAAAACACAAAACAAATTGTCACGGGCAAATAATGAAACCTGTGTTCCTTTTATTGCTTGAACAGTAGAGAGCAGAGACATTTGTGACAAATGGGGTGGGGTATTCCAAAATCACTCATAAAAGACCACAATGCAAGGTTACATGAACATAAGGGCAATCTGTATCCTTAATGGAAACCCTTTTACCATCCACCAAGGAAAATAAATTATAGCAAATCAGATCTAAAGAAATAGAAGATGAGCCAGCATACATACCCATTGAGGTTTTTGAGCATAAGCTCTATGGTGGCCATCCTTGTTCATCACAGAGATGAAGGCACAATGATATTAATTGAGCTGGTGAGACTTATAGTCTCCAATACAGGCTGTAAGGTTATTGATTAATTTCAGCTCAGAAAAAGGTCACCAGTCTCTTGCAATTGCCATTAATGGAAAGGTTGTGTGTTTATGTTCCCCACCTTCGACCAGTATGTGTGCTACTTTTGCAATCTTCAGCAGGCGTGTGAGATACACGATCAATGCTCACCAATTATTACACCACATGACAGGAGGAATCACTAAACAGCAAAACCCCAAAAGAAGAATCTTTACAACACAATAGGGTTTGACAAGCAAGTTTGCAGTAACCTCTTCAATACAAATGAATCTGCAGAACAATGAACTCAAGGCTTTCTGCATCGAATTGAATTGAATAAAACAAAATTATGACTGCCCATCTGTCTAGCATTCCACTACTGCACAAGCAGCACCATTCTTAACATAAGGCAAATCTGGGCCCCTACACCATTCCTGAAGCTTTGTATCATAAATTAAAACCAGTCCTTCCTTCAAGCCTCTAGCACACCTCCCACTCCTCCTCAGCAAGTCATCAATCGATCCTCCAACTTGCACAATATAAACAAAACTTCCCATTGTAATACAGCAAAATTTCAACACATTATCCATCCTCAAAGGAGAAGGAATAGGAGGAGACTTAATCCTCATATACGAATCCTTCCTGGCATCGTACCTCCACAGAGACAATTCAACTGCATGGCTACACAGCATATAAATATAAGACCCCATGACTGCACAGGCAATGACACAACCACCCATTGGCAGAGGCTTAGTCTTCAGCCAGGTATCTGTCTTGGGATCATATGAATCCATAGAACTCACATACGCATAAGGCTGTACAGAGAATCTATTTTTCCTCCCAAATTTGAGCCCCCCAATTACATAAAATATCCCATCTACAGAAGCCCCCAAGCACCCATACCGTTTTCTGGGCATATTCGAAATGGGTCTCCACAAATCAAGCTCAGGAACATATTCCTCTGCATTAACAATGGCTTCCCTTGTAGAATCCCGTCTCAGAGACCCACCAGCGACATAAATCCGGCCTGAAATAACACAACATGCAAATTTCTTCCTGGTACAGATCATGGGCGCTTTACGAATGAGAGATTTAGTCCATGTATCATAAACCAAGATACAATTAAGGCTCCCACTACCAGGCCCAGGGATTGCACCCAGAATAAAGATCTTGTTACCCACAACCGCAGGCTGGGCATACAGCAGCGAATTGTGACAAGTATGGTAATCCAGCAGCCACCCATTACTGGAAATATTGATTGCTCGAGCAGAAAACAGCAATCCAGCCTTCCATGATTTACTGTTCTTGCTATAAACAGCAGATGCTAGACCGCTTCCTGCGCCACCAAAGACATAAAGCATGTTTTCCAATCTACCATTTTTTCTCCTAAGGTTGTAATAATCCTGGGAAATAAGCAGCTGGTGCCATCTGTGACAAACTGCCATGGAAGACTGCAATGAAGAACGGGGCAGGCGAGCCAGGCACTCTGCAAACAAATCATCTGGCAGCAAAGCCATAAACGATGTTTCTTCTTCCTCTTCTTCTTCTCGGTCTTTTTGGTGCTGTTGCCTGCTTAGCTCCGTGCAAGACTGAGGGGGCATCCAGCATGATTTCATCAGCCTGCGCAGAGTCCTACTGTGGCAGTTATTACTGTTGGAGTTCGCCATAGCCATTCTGCCTCTGTTAGGAAGCCTTTTTACAAAGACCACAGTGATATCTGCATTGAATGTTTTGGAATCCAAAAGCTTATCCCGTTTCTGTTTGGACTGAAATGACCTCAAACTGTTTCAGCTCTTATGAGAAAGTAAAAGCCAAGCTCTCGGAAACGATGCCCGTGCTTTTAGCTCTCCGCGGCGCGCATATGACCGTAAGCCCATCGCTGCCCGAAATCGAAGGACCGGTCAAAAGGATAAGTCGAGGTTGCTGCCCGCGGATCTCGGTCACGCGTCCCCTCTACTTTTGCTACCGGCGCTGCCGTTTGCTACGGTTGGAGGTTGGTTACTATTTCTTTGAGGGTCCGGGTTTTGCCGGTTGCTTCGAAAAATGTTACCCTTGTCATTTCATATTAAGGGACCCCCTTGAGAGGTGGTAGGAGGTGGTCCTTTTGCCTTACCAAGAAATTATTAGATTATTTTATATTTTTATTTTTATTGGAGTTAGGGAGCAATGTGGAGGTTCTTTTCAATGGAGGGATCTTCATTTATAAAGCTGTTTTATCTATTTCATATGGGAGCATGTGTGTGAGGTTGAAATTTCTTTGGGTAAGAGCCATGGACTAAGAGGTATCTATTTCTAAATTCTCCTAGGGCACATTGTTGACCTCATCTTGTAAAATGTGAGGGTCATCCCTTGTGATGGCCAAACTTTGCACTCAACAAGACTTGATCCCTAGTGGACTTATTAAGAACCATTCAACTTTACAACAAACCAAGGACCCATTAATAGAGTTTAAATCTTTGATAGGACAAGCTTCCATGATTAGATCTATTATTTTAATTCTACATAGAGATTAAGGGAAAATAACCTCTCGGTGATGTTAATCTAAGGTAAGTAAATAAAGTTGTATGGATACATGATTATAGATTATTTAAACCATTAGTTGGGAATAGATATTTAAATAATATTAAATGCTAGAAAATAAATATGAAAGGGGTTAAGATATTTGGTTTTAGAATCGACAATGAAACTTGTCAATTTGTTTTGATGTGGATTTTAATGATTTGATGTAGAAAGATTGGTATTGTTGTGTGCATTGCATGTAAACCTTTAAATAATTGTGATAGCTTTCTTGATCAATTCTATGTCATATCCCATTTTTAATCACTCATTTTGATATATATATATATATATAAGAATTAAATAAACGTTCAAGGTGAGCAAAAATAATTTAAATGTTGTATATTATTTTGATAATGGGGATTTCTAAACCCTTAATTGCTATGATAAATTTAATGTGCAAATTGATATCCTATTTGAAACATGATAATGATCTTAAATAATGAACTAAATACCATTTCTACTTGTTGATCCCTAATAGGCTCACGCCTAAATAAGGGTAGTCTGAAAGCTTTACATGAGTGGGAAAGAATTGCGCCCTACAAAGGAACCTTCAAGATTTTATAGAAGCCGACTCTTATTGCTGATACCAGAGTGTTTTTTGTACTTTGTCGTTTAAAAAATAGAGAGAATTTTTAAGGGTTCATTTAATTTGATCTTGGGTTGCTAACCTCTAACATGCTTGTGTTGGTCTTTTGGCTCTCTAGTTTGACATCTTAACATGTTTTTGTAGGATGTTTAGTAAAAGGCTCGCTTGTCAAAGTCCCACTAGCACACTCATTGTTACAAACTACTAATATTTTGTGCTTGTAGGATGTTTGAAGAAGAAAGGAATCTCATTGAAACTACTAAACATTTGTTTTTGCAGGTTGCCTAATAACTTCATCAACCAAATGATCGTGTTTTCTTTAAGTGGTTATTTAGGCACCTAGTTTAAATAGGATATTACTTGAGTGAGTCAAGCTAAAACATTAGGGGATTATGCTCTCTTCCCTTTTAGGGAAAATCAGAAACCTAAACATGTTTAACTTGTCTTAGGAAAGTAATCTTTTGGTCAAAATTGGAGTGTTTGACATGTTTGGGAAAAACAAAGAGAAACAGGAAATTATACTCTTCTCCTCTTTGAGGAAGAATCAGAAATCCAGACCTTCTCTTTGCTATCCATTTGAT
Source organism: Thuja plicata (assembly GCA_018584345.1). Lineage (NCBI taxonomy): Eukaryota > Viridiplantae > Streptophyta > Pinopsida > Cupressales > Cupressaceae > Thuja > Thuja plicata. The sequence continues at coordinate 375,822 of MU226073.1, forward strand.
TTTCATGCATACCTTTTAGATGGGCCTACCAATTGTGGTAAAAATCTCCCAGGAATGACCCACGTGAGAACGAGGTGTAAGCCACACCACTCCAACTCACATTAATAAAATTTTCTTATTGGGGTTAAAGCCTTAGAAGTCGAGTACCATTTGAGCTTATACTCAGCTCTCACCTAACACATAGCAGCCTTCAAGTCTAGTTAATCATGTTTACGTGAATACTGGTGCTAAGGTGCTTTGTGGGGCTATATGCATGAATCACGCTTGTGTGGACACAAAGGATGTACTCAAACGAAGACCCTTACTAGAACCCATAGAGTAGAAACCACCCAATTCACCTCTGAAAGTGGATAATCCAAGTGGAAGGGAGATAGTAACTCCCCCAAGACACTCGTCATATTGTACCCCCATTAGTGTTTGGAATCGGATAATATGGCGTCACTATACCCATTGCGTGGATGGTGATGGATGTATTATGAATAGCTATTGGGTGTGTGCCTAAGTTAATGAGCGTGGATATTCTTACTAAGCCAAATTGACTCTAGGGATAAGAAGTGTTTTATCTTCACTCCTTTGTGTTTGAAGTGTTTGAATCAGCCAAAATTGACACTAAAAAAATATAAACACTTTCAGACATTGACATTTTCACCTCAAGATTGTGCAAATTGGTCAAAAATTCACTCAAAACAAGAGGTAAATTGTCCTTGCACTACTCTGTCATTTTCATCCATCAAAATTATCGTACGCCAAAACACTATGACAAGAGTAACTCGTATGGGAACCTGGGAATTGTCATATGACCTCACATCAAAATCCAGTCAATTACTTTGATCTTTGGTATCCTTATACTACCTATCTGTGTGGCTTGAATTAATCATAGTACCTTCTCACAACAATTGTCAGTTCTTGATCAGGTGGCTTGACTCATTGAACCAACTCACAATAGGTACTAGTAATCATGCCAAAGCCTCTCCTAGGAATAGTATATTCAAACTAAGGATTACTTTTCCCACCATGAGGTGCATTTAAATTGTCAACTTAGGGACATATACTTGAAATGGGATAGCACGATATATGTACTAAGTTTCTCAGAGAGTCATACTACCTATGTTGCAGGAAGTAAAAATGCATGAAAGGAACCTATGTTATTGCTGCACAAAATAAACACTCTTGACTACTTAATGGAATTAATGCTGAGAACTACAAACTTAACTTAAATCTATTATATCAACTCAGAGCATCCACTATAACTATCCTTGCAGGTGTTGCAGGAACATTCATGAAGTATGATGCTATAGGAAGAAATATAGTAAAATCCTATTCGAAATGATGTAAATGCTGGGAAATAAATCTACTCTACTCTACTCTAATCGACCTCCCAAGTGGGCCCCCTTGGTTGGCTTCTACTAACTAATAACACAGAAGGTAAACCAAAATCACTTCATTATATTTCAGAAGATGAATACATAGGAACAATGCACAAAACTGGAAAAGTAACTTGTTGTGCAAGATACAACAATATATTTCTAAAAAATCTAAACTTACAAACTAACAATCAAATCCCTATAAATAGAGGATTGACACTTATTCAAAACAAAAAGATAAGTTTTGACTTAAATATTTTCATAAAAGAAAAAGGGAACGTAACAACCCACGACATATGAAATAAAGTCTGGACGGCCGATTCAACAAGATAATGAGTGCTGAGGAAATATAGCAGAGCTATACTCCTATATTCTCTGGAATAGTGGCTCCTCCAATGTAGCAATCATGTCTTTTGGTGCCATGATGATTTCCCCATCGCAGCTGGACTTCAACATTTCTTCTTTAATGTTGTCGACCACTCTCAAGCGGCTCCTTCTTCCTGGTAGGTTAGTTAGCATGCAAAAATGTATAAAAGTAAACTTAGTCAAATCAATCCAAATATTGGAACACACATTTTGATAGCTATAAGAAGTACTACAGTATATATATATATATATATATATATATATATATATATATATATTAGAAAAACATGACATAACTAGCTACCCATAGGCTTGATGGTTCTAACTGTACTTTAACACAAGTTCAAGTAGTTATAGGTCCACAAATGTCTTGGTAATGTTTAAAACAAACTATCAAGATTAAGATAAAATAGAGACAATAAATTGTCTCATCATCTACCCCCTGGTAAGTATAATTCTTGTCCTCAAGCATTTCATCTCTTTTCTATTCCTCAAAATTCTCCTACCTCTGTCTTTCCTCTTCTTTGGCCCTTGAAAGTATAGTAGAAAGCTCTTGTCCTTTCCCAGACATCCATCCTGTGGTCCTCCTGTTGTTGGTCAAGCCTTGAAGCATTCGTGTCATAAAGGGGCCATAGGAGCATAGGTGGCTGCATGGTAAGTGGATACTAGAGCTCTTGTCTAATTTGCCTATCTAGTTGGATATATTTTGGTTCTCTGTGAATAGTTGCCTCGAGTTTAATAGGGTTGTGTGGCTCTGATTTTTTAAATACTTCTGGCAGTCTACTCCACCTACTTCTGGCACTAGCCAGGGCTCTCTAAAAAACAAAGTAAGACATTCCCTCATACTCTGCATAGACCTCTGTTCTGATATCAAATATTTTCTTCTTTGTTTCCTCTTTTATTTTTCCGTGGGTTAGACTAAACCAATCCCTGAGGAGCACATCAGGTCTTCTGCTTTTTGCCCTTAATGGAAAAGATTCTGACTTCTCCCGATCTCTGTAATTTTCCAGCAGTTTGTCATAGTTTTCTTTATTATTCATTCAAGACATTAATGACCTCAGGTGTATATCTCCCATGTAGAGTAAAGGGTTCCATTCAATTTATGCATGGATAATGAAGTTATGTAAGTACAACTCACAAAGTAAGTTATGTTGCCATGAAGGAAGGGTCTGATATAGGCCATAAAATTCTTGGGCCGTCTTAAACTCAGAGTCTATGTCTTTTAAGGTCATCATTAGTTGGAACAAAAGGAACTGTTCTTTCAAATAGATAGCATAAACTCTAGGAGGTGGCCTGCAAGTGATTATTTAATCAGCCAATTTTAGGGCATGATCCATCCTTTGCTTTTGTCTTTCCAATTGTTCTTTTAGGTCTTTTATCCCCTCACTTTGGTCAGTTATTTCCTTTTGCATTTTCTTCTTCTCTTCTTTCCATAAGGTTGTTGTAAAAAAATATTTATTGTATAAACCAAAGTGAAGTGATTGCAAAGTGGGTGGACTACATTCTTCTACCTGATTGTTCTACCTCATCTGTTCTTTCTCCTTTGTTCTTTCCATGCCTGTTATAGGTAACTGGTAAAATAGGTTCTTTGATAAGGCACTAGGGCATTCTTTGAGTAGGCTGACTAATGAGGTATTGGAACTTTTTCCTCATTGTTCTCTGAGATATTCCGATGGCTCTCTTGGGGGTTGTTTTGACATACATCAGGTTCATCAACACAATTCTCTACTGGTTTTTGAGAAATATCTGGGATTTCAGACTGATTTGGAGAATCATCTGGAACAATTTGCACATGGGATTCTCTATTAGATTGTTTGGGAGAAAAAAATTGGATTTCTAGGGACACTTTAGGAAGTTGTCCTCTCATTCTAGGGCATCTTCGCACAGGAGTTTCCTCAACCTCCACAGCCTTTTTCTTAATAACCTTCTTTAGTCTCTCTGCTGCAGGAGCCGATTTTCTTTTCTTTCCTTTCAAGGCTGTGGGTTTTTGTGGCTTGGCTGCAGGAACAAAAGTTCCTTCTCCTACTTTTTCTTTTCCTTTCTTTTAGACGGGAGTAGGTACATTTCTCATATGAGAAGGCAAAGGCATATTCTCTTGAAGATTTTTGGTTTCTATTTCTTGGGTGTCTTGTTCAACAACTGGTTCAATGGGTGCTGCAACATCATTTCTAGGTTTCTCAATAGCGTCAACCTGAGGTTGCAGGGTTTTATGTTGGACAAATTTTGACCATGCTAAAGAAGAGACTTCCCTAAGAGATTTCTTGACTAGCAATTTGATTAGGACATGATGGGTGACAAAATTTACATTTTCCTTTTGGGTTTCCCCAGCACTGATACTTAGTATGTTATACAAGAAATTAGGAACATTCACTGGAAGATTATGCCTTATCTAGCTAAGTAACTTAAAATGATGTGCATGCAAATTTGAAAATCTTCCTTCGCAAGTCAAATACCTGATAATGTGTGTTGCCAACTCATTAAATGGTAGAGGAAGAGACATTCATTTGCACCCTTGCTTGTTAATCTCCAGAGGAGGGTCACTTGGTAGGGTAAACTGGGCCTGAGTTGACCTAGAAAAATTCACATTGGGGTAGTGTTCCCCAACTACTGGTAACCTAGTTACCTTTTCTATTTGTTACTTTGTTGTGACAACTGTTAATCCCCATACGGTTGCTTGCCCTTCCTCAAATGTATTTGTAAATTCAGCTATAACTTCTTCATCAAATATCCCAACCAACCACATGCATTAAACCTCCTTACTTCTTTGACATTTGTAAGAAAAACACTATGAACCACTAGCTCATGTTGTTGTAGCTTCCCTCCCATTTGTTGTAAATTTTCACCTCCAAATTTTTGTTGTAGCCTAAGCTTGTCAATTTTCAACTTTTATGCTCTGCAATTGACAATTACCTTATTCCTTTTTTTTGAATTTTAGACTACTCTTCTTGAAACCACGAGCCTTTTCTATCAATCTTGACATGAACAATGATAATGACGCTTAACAGAAGGAATTATGACTCTAACTGTGAGTTTCTACATAGTTTAATTATAGGTCACATCAAGTCTGAAAATCAGGGATAATTTGAAATCAGGGATAATTTGAGAATAATAGTATGACACTTGTGCGATATAGCAATGAGATTTTAATGAGACAAGGCCAAAGTACATATTTGAGGTGACGGGAAATCTTTGTGAGTAATTAGAAATGACATTAGAACTTAATACACTTTCCTACCTCCTACAAAATAATGACAAGTGTCCACACTTGTTATACGTGGCACGAGGTACGAAATTGGCTTAATGCCACAATCATAGATTTATTGCAGTACTAGATATAATTACCTAAATTTATGTGCTAAAATTGGAAAAAAAATAAAAAGTTTATACCTTTCATTTGATCATTGCACGGGCCAGAAAAAGGTGGCAAGAGTGGAATGATGCTGGCAGCTGCATGCGTCAGCTGACTAGGCTCTTATTGAAAACATATAAATGGAAAGTGGTGATGACGTGGAAGATGGGTGGGTAGAAGGTAAAGAAATGAAATGAGTTGAAAATAAGAATTTAGAAAGTGAATGGAGAATTGAACGTCATGTGAACATGAATTTTTTATTATGGACATGCTCGAAGGAATGCTATGTTAGAGCTATAGGAAGAAGGTTTGCACCCTCTCATGCAGGAAGTGTTACCTGTTGTTTGTTTGGAACTAGTTGTCTAAATTGCTGCAGGAAGTCTTCTTTGGTCTAGGGCTGGTGATACAGACGTAGTCAATGTCCATTGAATAATAACTTAAAGTGCAATGGGTCAATAGTGGTCAACTAGATTGCTCCATTGGTAAAGACATGGCTTATTTCATATGGGCCCAGCCATCTTGTCTGCATCTTGCCTGGTATTTCTTTGAATCTGGAATCATACATTAATGCCCAATCACCAACTTGAAATTGTTTCTCTTAATATGGGTGTCGTGCCACATTTTCCTTTGTTTTTGTATTATCTTAGTGCACTCCAATGCATATTTGTGCATTTCATCCAAAGAATTGATATGCAATAGTCTCTCTTTTTCTATGTTGTAGGAAGGTCAATGTTTAACTCCAGCGCTATGCGCAATATTTTGTGCTCAAATTCAATTGGTAACATTGTTTCTTTCCCATATAATAACTCAAAAAGAGTGAACCCTATGGTGGTCTTCCAGGTTTTTTGGTATGCCTAGACGGCTTCTAAGAGTCTACTGCTCCAATCTCAGTGATGTAGATGAACTATTTTTGTTAAAATAGCTTCAATCTCTTAGTTTGTAACTTTTGCTTGATCATTGGCTTGAGGATGGTAGGGATTGGACTTCCGATGTCATATGTTGTATTCCTTCACGAGTTTTGTTATCAGATTGGATGTGAATTGTGCTCCTTGATCAGTTACAAGTTCTCTTGGCACTCCATATCTGGTGAAGATTTCCTCATACAAAAATTCTGCTACCTTATGATCCCTTGCGTGTTTCATGGCCTTTACTTCAACCCATTTGGTCAGATAATCAGTTCACACCATGATGTATGATTTCCCATTAGATGGAGGATCTATTGGCCCAATGAAATCTATGCCCCATTTTTCAAATGGTATTACCACCACTTGTGGATTCCAGTGCATTTCATCTGATTTTGTTGGACGGCCCATCCTCTGACATTTATCACATTTCCTTGTGTAATTTTCTGCATCCTTGTGAAGTGTAGGTCAGTAGTAACCCGTGGTTAATATCTTCAGGGATGTCCTCTTAGCTACAAATTGTCCTCCACATGGCTCATTATGAAAAGCATGAAGGATGTCATATGTTTCATCTTCTCGCACACACCTCCTCATGACTTGGTATGGGCCAATATAAAATAGTGTGTTGTCAATCCAAGAGAATTGGAAGCTTTTCTCTACAAGTATTCTCCCATCCTTAAGAGAGAAATGTGTGGGAATTTTGTTAACTGCAAGGTAATTAGCTATATCAACATACTATGGACTCTTGACAACAATATGAAATACTTTCTCATTAAGGAATGTGTCATCTATCATATTCGTGTCTTTGTCAGCATGTTGGATTCTGGATAGATAATGAGCCACTACATTTTCCTTCCCTAGCTTGTCAATGATGGTTATGTCAAATTCCTACAAAAGAAGAAGCCATCTTGCTAACCTGCCTGAGATGATAAGTTTGTTCATGAAATACTTGATTGCTACATGGTTAGTATGAAAAAAGATGGGATAGCCTATTAAATAATGACAAAATTTATTCAGAGCATAAACTACTGCCAGTAATTCCTTTTCAGTCACTAGGTAATTCAACTCTGGTCCATGTAAGCTTTTTTTGATATAGTAAATTGCATTTTCAAGGTTACTAGACTTTTGTCCTAAGACATCACCTATTTCATAGTCGGAAGCATATGTATGTATGTGGAATGGTAAAGACCAACCAGGGCCCCTAAGTATTGGTGGAGTTGTCAAAATTGACTTGAGCTGCATGAATGATTCATCATAGGCTTTTGTCCATGCAAACTTGGCCTTTTTTTTAAGCAAGGTGTACAGAGGAATAGCTATTTGACTAAAATTTTGAATGAAACACCTATAATAGCTAGCATTCCCTAAAAAAGATCATATTTTTTCTTAGTAGGTGTAGGCAATGTGAGAATTACCTCTAATTTTTCAGCGTATACTTGGATTCCATCTTCCAAGATGAAATGTCCCAGTACTACTCCTTCCTGCATCATCATGAAAAATTTCTCACTATTGAGAGACAAGTTGTGTTCTTGACATCTGATTAGCACTTTTTCCAAGTTCTTCAAGGCTTCCTCAAAGGTGACACTAAATTTAGTGAAGTCATCCATGTATATTTTCATGCAATTATGTGATATGTCAACAAAAATGTTGATTACAGCTCTCTGGAAAGTAGCTGGTGCATTAAATAAGCCAAAAGGTAATACAGAATAAGCATATGCCCCCCAGGGGCATGTGAATTTAGTCTTCTCTTGATCCTCTGGAGAAATTTTTATCTGGTTGTAACTGTTGTATCCGTCTATAAAGGAGAAGTACTTCTTACCAACCAAAGTGTCTAGAACTTGATTAATAAATGACAAGGGAAAATGGTTTTTCTTTTTGGAATTGTTTGATTCCCTATAATATACACATATCCTCCATTTACCTCCCCTTTTAGGCACTATGACCAAAGGTGATACCCATTTAATATCAGAGATTGGATAAATAAAACCAACATCCAACAACTTTTGCAATTCAGTTTTGACTATTTCTCTCAAGGTGGGGTTAATTCTTCTCTGAGGTTGGCGGAGTGGTAGACTACCTTCATTGATGTATATTATATGTGTGCAGAGCTTTGGCTTCAGACCTACCATGTCTCCATAATCCCAAGAAAAGGATTTTTCATACTTATACAAGAGTTTGGTTAGCAATGCCAATTGTTGTGGTGACAACTTATTGTTAACATGGAGATTGTGACTAGGGGAAAGTTTCATAGTGGTTGTTAGCTCTATCATTGACACTTCAGGTATTGCACTTGTAGCTACTTCTCAAGGTAGTAACTAATTGATTATATTAGGACTTGTTGGAAAGACACATGATGACATTAATTTTTCCATTAGTACACTTGGTGAAAAACATTGATAGAGATCGGCAGACTACAAGCATTACTGGCAGACATCGAGCATACCCGACACAACAAAAAGATCACGAGAAAATGCTAAGTATGAAATTGACCGACGAACATTGACAAGTGTTACACCAACAAAGTGAACAGGACATCACCGATGATACAAGTTTTGAGAACAAAATCGATGGAGCAGAAAAAGCATACCTGACAAATAGTTCAAGAAAGGAACACTGACGACAAAGAAAACCGACCGTCAGTTAGAGAACCTACAAAAAGTGGATCTAAGTTTTACACGTCAGATAAAGCATTGTAATTCTATTTATATATTTTTAATTTTTTTTAAATCATAACTTGAGGGTCAAGCAAGCTTTATGTAAATGGTTTAAAGCATCCTAACGGATCTAAAACATATCTAACTAAAGATCAAGGTCAAGTTGTAAACCTTGGATCTAGAGTTAACTTGCGAAAGTGTGAATCAAGAATTAAGCTAAAATCTAGTATAAATAGATGTTCAATCAATTGTGAATTATGAATTCAATGTTGTTGATAGCCACGAAGAGCATCTAAGGAGAGAAAGTATAATTCATGCAAAGTTTAAAAATAGATCACATCAGTTATCAAGAACACACAAAGGCTACCAATGTGCAGACAAATGTATTATTCAATCATGGAAAGATGATTACTCATACATAGGAAGCTTTATTGGATCTGTTATCAGAAATTGGAGATTGCATACATCATCAGATCAAAGACTTATGTAGTTGCATTCTAACAAGTGCATCACATCTAAAATCCTTTTGTAGAAGGTGGACTTAACCATTCTTTACAAATCTCTTAATAGAGTGCACACTTAAACAATGTTGCTAAAGCTTCAAATGAAGTAGATCTTAATAGGTCTCCACTGTAATACTCCTAACAGGGTAGGTCATCAGAAGTGACCAATTGTAAGCCTTAACTGACCCATTCTTATCTATAGATAGTGAAGTCTTGTGGGTAACAATCCCCACCGCAGTTTTTACTTCCTAATAGGAGTTTTCTACGATATCATATCTTGTGTCATGTGTTATCTATTTTTATGAATATTTCTTTTATGATTACATATTAAAGAACTTATGATATGATTGCATATACATAAAGAAAGATGAATAGTTAGATAAGATAATTTACAAACTGATGATCAAGGGTTAATGGACTAACCAAGAAAATTTTTAGAGGTACTGATTCACCCCTCCCCTCTTAGTACATCATTCCAATATAATTCCAACAACACACTCCTCATAGGTACACAACTATAAAATAGAGCTTTCTGAAACATCTTTTGCTATGACACACTCATTGGTAAGAATACTTTGTATCACATCATCTTCTTCTTGAATTTTCAGAAAATATTGTCTGTGTAACATCATGAGCTAAGAAATGGAATTTATCTCATCTTCCTCATCTCCCAAATTTGGCCAAACATGATCATTCAAATCTAGTTGGGGTTGGGCAGCAGGGTATAATTCTAGCTTCTTTATTGCTTGGCCATTTGAAATTGTCATGTTTCCTGATCTGCAACTAATTTTGGCATCAGTAGTGGTTAAGAAGGGTCTTCCAAGGATAACTGAATAGCCAACAAAGTTTACTTTAGGTGATAATATGAGAAACTTAGCAGGGTATTCCCATGAATCCAAGGTGACTACTATATCCTCTATGATACCATTTGGGGTGACAGTGAAACTGTCTGCAAGTTGTAACATTGTTGGAGTGGTTCTCAAGCCCTCTATACTCAACCTATTCATTGTAGCCTTAGTCATAACATTTATAGCCACTCTCAAATCAACTAAAGTATTTTTTACAGACTGACCATTAATTATCAAATCAACAACTGGGCTTCAAGGGTCAGAATACTTTGGCATAACTATCTTTCCCAACATGATATCTGCAAGTTAACCTATAACATGGACTATTTGAGGATCCTTTTTCTTTCATCTAGGATTTTTGAGGCATGCTTATTTAATAGCTTTTCCATAAAGAGGAACATCTTTGATATCTTGGATAAGAGGAATTTAGATATGCATATTTTCAGCTGCTCAAGGATATCAAATGGTGTTTCTTCTTGGGATATAGGTTTCTCCATGCTAAGCTTGTGTGGAAAGGGAGGATTAACTAAGGTGTGAACATCAGTTTTGCTAGATATATCGGTTGGTTAGACAATATTTTGCAGTGTAGCTTCTAGAAGTTGTGCTGATGCTGCAGGAATGTCTGCAACTTCCATAGTAATAGGATGTTTAGGTGTAGGCAGGGTAGTACCAGATCTCAAATGAATATAAGATATTTCTAGTGCATAAACAGGGTACTGTTGAGAATCAGTAGTATACATTGGTTGTTATTGTTGCTTGTTGTTAGGATTAGGCTATGGCTAAGCAAGTAAGTGGGTTGGCTTTGGATTAGGACTTGTGGCTGCAGGAGGTGGCATTATTACAGGTTGAGGTACTGGAGGTGGTAATTGTGGATAGCCAGGATTTTGGTTAGGCCACTGTGGAGGCCCTCTCTATTGGTTATTTTGTTTCCATTTCCCCTGTGGTGGTTTCCACTGATTTTGAGGCTGAGGCCACTGGTTATTTTGTTGGTTAGGCCACTAGTTATTCTGTTGATTAGGCCACTGGTTATTCCAACTAGGTTGGGAGTACTGAGAAGGATCCAGATAATTTTGGTTTTGTCATTGACTATTATAAGGATTGGAAAATTACAAAGGATCTTCAGGCATACCTTGTCTTAAAGCCCGTGGCTGATGTTGAGCAACAAAAAATACTTTCTCATCATCTCCTTCTATCTTCATGTACTCAGTAGGCAAGTGTTGATTCTCCAAGTTTGCCACCAGCTTGAATCCATAGTCTTTCTTTTGTTTGCAACAGTGAGGACAATACTCAGCTAACTGAGATTCAACATATGCATGCTTCTTCTTGTTAGTCATGGTATCCATATGTGTAGAAACATCATTAATGATGTCTTTCTTGAAATCTGACAGCAGGTTAGATATTTCTAGCTTGGAAATGTCCGAGCTAATCCCCTTAGTGACTGTAGACAGAAATCCTCTGCCCTTCTTTATAGTTGATCATGAATAGTTGAGGAAAATTTTCTTAAGTTCATCCCAGGAAGATTGGGATATGTCCCCTCCAGCCATGAGGTCCAGTGCTTCCAGGAAGCTATCATTTACTCCCCTTAAGAAGATAAGTTTCTGTGATTCCTCCTCCAGCACATGTTGGGGATTCTTCTACATGTTGTACAAGAAACGTGAAACATAGTCCTCTAGAGTTTCTTCCTCCATTTGTGACATTTAAAAAATTTCATCTCCTCTTGGGTCACCCCCCTTGCAATACTCTTTATATTTGTGCAGAAACAGAGTCTACATCTCATCCCAGCTAGATGTTGCATTAGCTCCTAATCCCATAAACCATCATAGGATAGACTCCTTCAATGTTGCCTGAAACAAATTGAGCTTGTGACCATTAGTTTTATAGTCAAATATATGAAAAAGGATGTCAAAATCAAACAAAAAGGTGTTAGGATCTTCGGTTAGTAGGCCATAGAACTTTGGAAGTGTAGCAGTGGGTATGTTCTTAAGATTGGCATTGATGATAAGGCTTGGTAGAGGGAATGGAAAGGTAGGTTGTGCCATTATTGGAGGTATTTGGAAATGTATTTACTATTAGAAAGGAACATTAGATGTAGGATGATGAAGGATAGATGCACTTGAGATAGAATTATCAAGAAAGCTGGCCAGAATTTTAAGAAAAGGTCGAATGCCAACTGTATCAAAAGGCTCTTCTTCAGAGGAAGATGTTGTAGGAAATTTAGGACTTGCATCAACAAAAGGTAACTCAACTTATTCATTCAAATTTGCAGACTCCCCTGGAAGGAGTCTTCCATATTCATCTTATCTTCTTCCTCTTCGATGCATGCAAGTAAATTATTCACACTTGTGAAGCAAGTTCAGGACTGTAAACTACTATCTAGAAAGTAGGAAACTATCTAAAATGACTCGATGGGATTCTCAGCTTGACACCATCCCCAAAAATGGTGCCAAAAATAAACCACCTCACAACAAGTACTAGTAATCATGCCAAAGCCTCTCTTAGGAATAGTATATTCAAACTAAGGAATACTTTTCCCACCATGAGGTGCATTTAAATTGTCAACCCAGGGACGTATACTTGAAATGAGACAACACAATATATGCACTAAGTTTCTCAGAGAGTCATACTACCTATGCTGCAGGTAGTAAAAATGCATGAAAGGAACCTATGTTATTGCTACATGAAAGAAACACTCTTGACTACTTAATCGAATTAATGCTAAGAACTGCAAACTTAACTTAAATCTATTCTATCAACTCAGAGCATCCACTATAACTACCCTTACAGGCACTGCAGGAACATTCATGAAGTATGATGCTGTAGGAAGAAATATAGTAAACTCCTATTCAAAATGTTGTAAATACTAGGAAATAAATCTACTATACTCTAATCTAATCCACCTCCCAAGTTGGCCCCCTTGGTTGGATTCTGCTAACTAATAACATAGAAGGTAAACCAAAATCACTTCATTATATTTCAGAAATTGATTACATAGGAACAATGCACAGAACTGGAAAAGTAACTTGATGTGCAAGATGCAACAATATATTTCCAAAAACTCTGAACTTACAAACTAACAATAAAATCCCTATAAATAGAGGATTGACACTTATACAAAATAAAAAGATAAGTTGTGACTTAAATCTCGCCATAGAAGAAAAAGGGAACGTATCAGCCCACAACATATGAAATAAAGTCTGGATGATCTATTCAACAAGATAATGAGTGTTGAGGAAAGATAGCAGAGATATACTCCTATATTCTATGGAATAATGGCTCCTCTAATGTAGCAGCCATGTCTTTTGGTGCCATGATTATTTCCCCATCACAATTGGACTTCAACGTTTCTTCTTCAATGTTGTTGACCACTCTCAAGCTGCTCCTTCTTCCTAGCAGGTTAGCTAGCATGCTAAAATGTATACAAGTAAACTTAGTCAAATCAATCCAAATATTAGAACACACATTCTGATAGCTATATGAAGTATTGCAATATATACATATATATATATATATATATATATATATATATATTAGTAAAACATGACATAACTATCTACCCATAGGCTTGATGGTTCTAACTGTACTTTAACACAAGTTTAAGTAGTTATAGGTCCACAAATATCTTGGTAATGTTTAAAACAAACTATTAAGATTAAGATAAAATAGAGAAAATCAATTTCCTCATCACTCATCATCATCTTTCGTCCTAGTTTCTTGAATGGTCTTACTTGTTGTGCACTATCTCATCAACATTCAACCCCAATCAGCTTGGTCACAAGTATCATCCAACAAAAATTTTGGTCTCAAAACATGATACCTTGTAACATGCTCAACAATCTCTCATCAAAACACATCTTACCAATCTCACAGACAAGTGATCATTTTGAAATCTTTGACATTGACCCGATAGTCTAGTCATCTCAAAGTGTTAACTACAATTGTTTTTCATGGTACAAACTAGAAGCCAACAAAAAAAAGATGATCTTGATTCAAATGGGAAAGTTATTGATGATTCCAACTTGGAACCCTCATCCTATTAGAAACCAAGATCTACTCAAAGGATTCCAAATCAAGACACGCCAACTATATATCAATCAGTACCCTTGTTCTAGTCAACAAGCTCTCAACATCAAACAAATCATACTACACATTAAATACATCCAACATGTCGGCATGCGACTGGGGATCTGGCCAAGAGAGGAAAAGTCAACATACTAGTGTTTCCTCCTCAGTTTAGGAACCTACAGAAGAAGAAATTAGGAGATGTCAACAAGACAAACACTTTTAAAATATTATGCAACTCCTTATGTAAATTGACAAGGATAAATACTTTATGCACTTAGCATCTGCTGGTGTTAAAATTCCTCATGAATTTAATATCAAAGTACTTATTTAATAAGAGAAAGATTTTCCGCTTACCATTCTCAATCAACAGTCACTAGTAAATTTGAGTCCTTTTTTCAACGGCTATGTGTCGCAATTCTGACACTACCCTGTCGGCCAAGTGATAAAAGATGGTGTTGCAGTTTTGGTGTCAGAACCACCGACAACTATTATGTGTGTCATTATTGCGATGGCAATAACCATTGCAATAAGCACTGGCTACGCTATTTAGCATGTCATTGTTACACTTTAAGACTGTTGCAATTATGACGGGTGTGCGATGGATATTTTGTACATGCAACATCTAGCTGTCGGCAATTTCCAACATCTAACCGTCGCATGTATAGCTTCGGTGTTGGTCATTCTTTGGAATCCATCATAATTGCGATGATATTCTATAATATTAAAAATAAAATATAATGAGATTAACTTTGTTTTTCACCAGATGAAAATGTTCAATATAATGCCAGCAGTTTTAAATGTTCAATATAATGCCTAGAAATATAGGAATGGTACAGAGGCCTTGGCAGGTATGGTAGTTGATATTACTAGTTTGATTCCTTCAAATGAATTTGTAGTGGTAATAGCCACAATTAACCTTATC
>MU226073.1:390956-401899 GCA_018584345.1 Thuja plicata
GCTTGAATCCATGCTATAAAAATAGTATGCACATTGCTGAGGTAAAGTTTGGAGAAGTAATCTTTTAGATATCAGAATCATCAATGAAGATGCAAAGTAAGAGAAGACTCAACATAACTATATCATGAAGGTTCAAGTTGAGAATTATATTTTCAACTGAACATAAATCTAAATTACCACTCTTCCTGTAGTGTTATTTGTTAGGATTAGGATCACTGAGAGGGGGGTGGGGTGAATCAGTGATCTATAAATTAATAATTTTTCTGATTATTTGAATCTTTACTTAAATGCTTAGGCACTGAACTTGAATATCAATGCAAATAAAATAAATATACACAACACATAACACCAAATATGATAATGGGGAAACCCAATGCAGGTGAAAAACCCAATGGGAATTAGTACCCACAAATATTCTGTACTAGTGTCTTGTGATCCTTGTTAGAAGATCCTTAACCTTGTTAGGAGTTGTCTTTACAATATATGATGTACAATGACTTTGTTAAGGGTAGGATCCTATTAGGAGTCTTACAATAACCCTGTTAGGGGTGGTGGACTCACTATCCAAGGACTCACTTCTCAAATGGTGAAGGCTACAACCTTCTGGATCTTCAATACACACTATATCTGCAAAGTGAATTGTTGTTGTGACACTAGTCTAATCAGTTCCTTTTGTGTGCTAATGCTTTAACCTCTTGTAAAGCACTATAAAAATATTAACTACACTATGAAATCTTCTACTTCAATATCTATATCATCAACATATGAAAGATATATCTTTGTTGTTTTAACACTCTGCTCAACTTTTCTTATCTCTGGATTTTGCAACTTCTCCAATCACAAATGACCTTCTATAAGTACTTCCTCAAGGGACACAAACATGTTAGCTTTAGGAAACCTTTTACCATATATCTTGATCACTTAAATAAGCACACAACCCTTCATTAAGTTGGTGCAACATCAATTACAAATTCTTTACTTAAACCGAATAGACGCGTCTCTTCACACAGTCCACTATGCCAAATTAGCTCTAACTTCTTTCTCCAGATGAATCAAGTCATGCGCCTTTAACCACACATGATTAGATCACTAAAAATCACTAATCCAAAGACACAAGTCCTGAGGATATATGTAATTTCTGTACCAAAACAATCTCTGTTGACTCTTTCCATGATGTCTATCCTATTCTGGCATTCACTGGTTGTACCTCTTCAACTGGCTGTATCTTCTTCATACTTGCAGATCTGTGTTGGTAAGTGACAATGTAAGCAATTGTTATTTTGTCATTGATGTAAAACCTTAACTAGTGAGACTATTGTTATCTGTTTGAGTACCATATCTATTGATTGATAAAGAAGATTTAACAAGAAGACCAAGAGAATGGTTGAGTTAAGACAAATAAAAGGGTACTTGATCAGTTGACACTCTGGCAAAGTAATTAGTTATTTATCTTTCAAAGATAGTTTTTCTGGCTGTTTTGTGCCGAGCAAGTCTGACTTGTGCTGAGCAAGTTTGGTTTGATGCCGAGCGAAGTTTTTTGTGACGAGCAAGTTGTTCAGTGCTGAGTACCAGTGAAATTGCTGAGTAGAAACAGTGACGTTGGCCGACTTACAGTATTTGGATTAATGATGAGATTTGAGATCTCTGGCCGACTTAGTTAATTTTATTGGGATATGTAGAGTTAATTAAAGATTGATCCATGTCATTTGATGTATGGATAACCATAATTAATGCATGGATTCAAGATTTAATAGAGACTACTTTGGAGAAGTAAATGTAATGTAATGATGGAATGATCCATTGGATCTGACCTAACCTAAGATCTACGATCTTGATTAAACAGCAAAGATTTATCTGACTTAGACAGAGAGGTATATGATAACCTCAAGGGGTTATTCATTGAAGTGTGGATATACTGATTGGTGTGTGTGTGTGATGAAACCTAACCTGTTGGGAGCACGCTCAGACATGCAAACGTTAGAGATATACATCAAATAACAACATGAAACATGTCTAAAAATATACTATTAAAAATAATATGAGATTCATCACAACCTCTGATGAGCCAAACAAGTGCACCCAAGCCTTTTTGATTTTCTCTTAGAGAGGTTTGTGGGTGTGCTCTCCCAACACAATATTATAATCCCACTATAAATGCATTAGAAAGATAAGCTAATAACTCAAGAACAAGTATAAGAAACATGTCTTAAGCTTTCACCATGGATGAGAATGCAAGCATTAAACTAGGATGAATATGCAAGATTTAACTAAGACTATAGAACTAGATTCATTTCATATTAAACCTAAGATGTGATATCTAGATTCAACAATGAAATAAACATGAAAATAAACTAAGATGACTATGAAATGCTAAATTTCTTAAAAATTCTAGAGCTAAACTAGCATGGTAACAATGCAAAAATAAGAGATGATTTTCTCTTGAGAAAGACATCTATTTATAGAGTTTTTGGAGGAGAGAGGGCTTGGATGAGGTGGAACTCATGTGGCATCCATATAGGTGCCACATGAGAGACACATAAGCCATGCAAGAGGCCCACTTTATTCACACATGTGTGAGCAACTTTGGATGTGATGGGTCAAAGTGTACTTAAAGTACACATGTGAAAGATCTTGTAAGAAGGTATAAGAGGGTGTAAGAGTTTTAGACCAATGAAACACTTTTAGAAAGTGTAAGGTGTCATCATAGGTGTAAGAAGTCTTGTTGGCACCAAATAAGGATTATTTGGAAAAGCCAATTTTTAAAAATTTGCTCACACATGTGTGAGCAAATAATTAGGATTAATTGTTGTAGGAATCAAGAAATTAGCTTAATTAACCTTAGTTAATTAATAGATAGGTCTATTTGGTGAGAGTGATGTGAGGTAGGGTAGGATCTAGGTTCAAATTAGCTTAATCCAAATTAGATTTAGATTAATTGTAGTTTAGTAGAATTTAGGTCATGTAAAGGAATAAATAAATTAAAAGTTTATTTAAAAGGGATCAATGAGGGATAATGTATTAAATATGATTTAATATATTAAAAGGGGTAGTATTTAAATTAAATTTAAATACTAAGGGAAGTGAATCATATTTAATTAAATAGATAGAAGAATATAACAAATATAATTAATTAAAATTAACTATAATGTTATGGAAATATTAATTAAATTAATATAGGGATGATTTTGGACGTCTACATTTTGCCCCTCTTTGATGTATTGTCGAAAGTGACATTGCGTCAAAGAAAAGAAAATAAGATGCCCTAGAGAGGTCAGAAAACCTACGGTAGCGAGAGCAGAGGAGGGTGCCCCCTCGAGAAAATAATAGGAAATAATACAATTTTTTAATAAAATTTTCTCTAAAAGGAAAGAAAATAGGGAAAGCAGACCAATTGCATGGCATGTCTAGGAAAAATAGAGGAGAAACAGAGACCAGAATAGGAAAAGCGGAGACCAATGGAAGAAATGGGTCCCAAGGGGCTATAAATAGTCCACCGAGGTCCATGGACAAGTCACTTTCACTCACAAAGAGTAAAAATAGAGAAGAAGAAGAAGAGAGTAATGACAGCGCAACAAGAGCGAGCACAGCTTGGGGAGCGCATCTGGGTACACCAGCGGCCTGCGGATGGGGGACCACCGGTGAGTAGTCCAGCACCAACCTTGTCATTTATGCATTTAATATTTTGGGAGGGTAGTTAGGTGCAATAAATGCCCCTAAACGGACAACCTTGTCCCACCAGGCGTGCCAAAATACATGCGATGAAACCTAACCTGTTGGGAGCATGCTCAGACATGCAAACATTAGAAATATACATCAAATAACAACATTAAACATGTCTAAAAACATACTATTAAAAATAAGATGAGATTCATCACAACCTCTGATGAGCCAAACAAGTGCACCCAAGCCTTGTTGATTTTCTCTTAGAGAGGTTTGTGGGTGTGCTCTCCCAACACAATATTATAATCCCACTAGAAATGTATTAAAAAGATAAGCTAATAACTCAAGAAAAAGTATAACGAACTTCTCTTAAGCTTTCACCATGGATGAGAATGCAAGCATTAAACTAGGATGAATATGCAAGATTTAACTAAGACAATAGAACTAGATTCATTCCATATTAAACCTAAGATGTGATATCTAGATTCAACAATGAAATAAACATGAAAATGAACTAAGATGAGTATGAAAAGTTAAATTGCTTAAAAATTTTAGAGCTAAACTAGCATGGTAACAATGCAAAAATAAGAGATGATTTGCTCTTGAGAAAGGCCTCTATTTATAGAGTTTTTGGAGGAGAAAGAGGGTTTGGATGAGGTGGAGCTCATGTGGCATTCACATAGGTGACACATGAGGGACACATAAGCCATGCAAGAGGCCCACTTTGCTCACACATGTGTGAGCAACTTTGGATGTGATGCGTCAAAGTGTACTTAAAGTACACATGTGAAGGATCTTGTAAGAAGGTGTAAGAGGGTGTAAGAGTTTTAGACCAATGAGACACTTTTGAAAAGTGTAAGAAGGTGTTATCATAGGTGTAAGAAGCCTTATTGGCACCAAATAAGGATTATTTGGAAAAGTTAATTTTTAGAAATTTACTGACACATGTTTGAGCAAATGATTAGGACTAATTGTTGTAGGAATCAAGAAATTAGCTTAATTAACCTTAGTTAATTAATAGATAGGTCTATTTGGTGAGAGTGATGTGAGGTAGGGTAGGATCTAGGTTCAAATTAGATTAATCCAAATTAGATTTAGATTAATTGTGGTTTAGTAGAATTTAGGTCATGTGAAGGAATAAATAAATTAAAAATTTGTTTAAAGGGGATCAATGAGGGATAATGTATTAAATAAGATTTAATACATTAAAAAGGGTAGTATTTAAATTAAATTTAAATACTAAGGGAAGTGAATCATATTTAATTAAATAGATAGAAGAATATAACAAATATAATTAATTAAAATTAACTATAATATTACGGGAATATTAATTAAATTAATATAGGGACGATTTTGGACGTCTATATTTTGCCCCTCTTTTCTGTATTGTCGAAAGTGACGTTGTGTCAAAGAAAAGAAAATAAGATGCCGCAGAGAGGTCAGAAAACCTATGGTAGCAAGAGCGGAGGAGGGTGCCCCCTCGAGAAAATAATAGGAAAAAATATAATTTTTTAATAAAATTTTCTCAAAAATGCAAGAAAATAGGGACAGTAGACCAATTACATGGCGTGTCTAGGAAAAATAGAGGAGAAATGGGGACCAGAATGGGAAAATGGGAGACCGATGGAAGAAATGGGTCCCAAGGGGCTATAAATAGTCCATCGGGGTCCATGGACAAGTCACTTTCACTCACAAAGAGCAAAAAGAGAGAAGAAGAAGAGAGCAATGACAGCACAACGAGAGTGAGCACAACTTGGGGAGTGCGTCTGGGTACACCAGCAGCCTGTAGATGTGGGACCACCAGTGAGTAGTCGAGCACCAACCTTGTAATTTATGCATTTAATATTTTGGGAGGGTAGTTAGGTGCAATAAATGCCCCTAAACGGACAACCTTGTCCCATCAGGTGTGCCAAAATGTATGCGATGAAACCTAACCTGTTGGGAGCATGCTCAGACATGAAAATGTTAGAGATATACATCAAATAACAATATTAAACATGTCTAAAAACATACTATTAAAAATAAGACGAGATTCATCACAACCTCTAATGAGCCAAACAAGTGCACCCAAGCCTTGTTGATTTGCTCTTAGAGAGGTTTGTGGGTGTGCTCTCCCAACACAATATTATAATCCCACTAGAAATACATTAGAAAGATAAGCTAATAACTCAAGAACAAGTATAAGAAACTTGTCTTAAGCTTTCACTATGGATGAGAATGCAAGCATTAAACTAGGATGAATATGCAAGATTTAACTAAGACAATAGAACTAGATTCATTCCATATTAAACCTAAGACGTGATATCTAGATTCAACAATGAAATAAACATGAAAATGAACTGAGATGAGTATGAAATGCTAAATTGCTTAAAAATTATAGAGCTAAACTAGCATGGTAACAATGCAAAAATAAGAGATGATTTGCTTTTGAGAAAGGCCTCTATTTATAGAGTTTTTGGAGGAGAGAGAGGGCTTGGATGAGGTGGAGCTCATGTGGCATCCACATAGGTGCCACATGAGGGACACATAAGCCATGCAAGAGGCCCACTTTGCTCACACATGTGTGAGAAACTTTAGATGTGATGGGTCAAAGTGTACTTAAAGTACACATGTGAAGGATCTTGTAAGAAGGTGTAAGAGGGTGTAAGAGTTTTAGACTAATGAGACACTTTTGGAAAGTGTAAGAAGGTGTCATCATAGGTGTAAGAAACCTTGTTAGCACCAAATAAGGATTATTTGGAAAAGTTAATTTTTGAAAATTTTCTCACACATGTGTGAGCAAATAATTAGGACTAATTGTAGTAGGAATAAATAAATTAGCTTAATTAACCTTAGTTAATTAATAAATAGGTCTATTTGGTGAGAGTGATGTGAGGTAGGGTAGGATCTAGGTTCAAATTAGCTTAATCCAAATTAGATTTAGATTAATTGTGGTTTAGTAGAATTTAGGTCATGTGAAGGAATAAATAAATTAAAAATTTATTTAAAGGGGATCAATGAGGGATAATGTATTAAATAAGATTTAATACATTAAAAGGGGAAGTATTTAAATTAAATTTAACTACTAAGGGAAGTGAATCATATTTAATTAAATAAATTTAATTAAATAGATAGAAGAATATAACAAATATAATTAATTAAAATTAACTATAATGTTATGAGAATATTAATTAAATTAATATAGGGACGATTTTGGACGTCTACATGGTGTACATGTGTGTATGCAAGAGAATTTCATAGTTGATTTACTGATTGGCATGACCTAGCAGAGAAGGCTGAACACAGAAGTAGAAAGTTGCATGTGTGATTGCTTGATGCATTTCCAAGTAGATCAGAAGATTGAAATAACAATGAAGGCCACTCAGTAAGTTATCATCAGAGCTGTAATTGGATCTGAATTTGTAAAGTAAGTTGTATGTATCAGATCACAACTGCTGATTACTTTCTAACCATTGTATCAGTTAAAATCCTTTAACAAGGTTGACCTAACAGTCATTTGTATAAATCCTTTAAGCAAGGTGACATTCAGGTGGAATATTCTAAGTCCTCTAACAAGGCCACTCTTGACAGGGTGAGTAAATCCTTTAACAAGGTCACACCTAACAGTGTGTTATTGTAACCTTTAATAGGGTTGGCTCCTCACAAAGCTCACTTTAGAAGAGTGAAACTTGGTAGCATGTTACTGGTGGTTTTTCCCATATCAGGTTTCCATGTTAAATACTTGTGTCGACTTGTGTGAATGCTTATGGTTTGTTTTACTGTTATGTTTCTACAAGCTAATTACATTAAACAATAAATTGCATGATTAAGTTGTTGACATATGATATTGCTGCTGAGTAGATCTGAATTGTTTATGATACAAAATGTTTTATTTGGTACATCTAGACCTGAGGATAACTGATTCACCCCCCCCCTTAGTTATTCTAAATTCATTCTAAAAATTGGTATAAGAGCTTTGGTCTCCTGAAAATAGTTTGAAGGTACTTGGAGTGAAAAGATCAAGATGTATAAAAAGGAGGTTTTGAAGCTGAACAAAGATAACTTCCCTACATGGCAGATTTTGATGAAACTACATCTAGGCAGTATTGGAGATGATGCTAAGAGACTTATTAAAAATGACTATGTAACACCTACTACTCCTCTCATAGCTACACAAGTAAGAGAAAATCAAGAGCACAATCAAGCAATGTTGGAGATTGCATCCTCATTGAGCTATTCAGAGTTTGATGATATAAAGAGCTACACTAATGCAAAGCAGATGTATGATAAAATAGCAACTATCTATGGTGGAGACACAAATGTGCTGAGAGCTAAATCAAAAAGTCTAAGAGGTAAGTTTGATGAAATGAAAATGCAAGAAGGTGAAAAGGTTAATCAGTATTATGGTAGAGTAAAAGAAGTTTTAAATGCCATTAGAGGAGCTAATGGAACAATAGATGAGAACACTATTATGAGAAAGGTAATGAGAACTCTACTTCCTATATATACTATTAGAGTTTCTACAATTCAAGAATTGAGATGAACTCCTAACAATAAACTAAATCTGGAAAATCTGATAGGTAGATTCACTGCATTTGAAATGTCAAATTATGATAACTACAATCCACAAGGTATTGATTATGCTTTTAGATCTCAATTGGTCCTCAATAAATCTAAGAAAGGAAAGAAACGTGTGAACAATGATAGTGACACTACTGATGATGATCTTGAAGAACTTGAAGCACTTATGGCAAAAAGGCTGTCCAGAGGAAAAGGAAAATATAGAGGTAAACTTTCTATCATTTGTTTTTCATGCAATAAAGTTGGTCATATAGCTGCTAGATGTCCTGATAAAAATGAAAAAGATGAAAGAAAAGGAAAACAAATACAAAGACAGAAAGGATGACCGAGACTTCAGAAAATATGAGGATTACAAAGACAAAGGTAAGAAATCTTGTTATATTGTTGAAGAAACTTCTGACAATGATACTGACAATTCTGATGACAATGATATAGAAGTTGTTTATGTTGCAATGAAAGAAGATTCTAATGATGATGAGAAAACTACATTAATTTCTTTTAAGAGTAAAGGTGATCATTGGATCATTAACAATGGTTGTTCCCATCATATGACTGGTGACAAGGATAAGTTTGAAACCCTAGACCAATGCAAAGGAGGATATGTAAAATTTGGCAATGATGAACCATGTCTCATCAAAGGTAAAGGGTTGATTAACTTGACTAACAAAATCAGACGTGATAATGTGTATTGGGTTGATGATCTTAATTACAATTTGCTGAGTGTTGCATAGATGAACACTTTTGGTTACAGAGTTGAGTTCCATCACAGAAAAGCAAAGATCTATGACTCTAGTAGAGAACTAGTTGGAAGTGGTGATCAGACTAAAGGTAACTTGTTCTATTTGGATTTATCTGAAGAAACATGTTTGTTTGCATAGTACAATGATGTTTGGTTATGGCATAAGAGATTGTGTCATGTGAACTTTGATAACTTGGTAAGCATAAGTAAATTGAAAAAGGTTAGAGGGCTACCTAAGTTAAAGAAACCCGAGAATGCAATGTGCAAATAATGTCAACTAGGAAAGATGACTAAGTCTAGTTTCAAGAGTAAAACACATATTTTAGTGGAAATTCTAGAATTAGTCCATACTGAACTCTGTAGTCCCATTGGAGAAAGAAGCTACTATGGTGCTAGATACTTTATTCTATTTTTTGATGATTATTCAAGGATGATGATTGTAATGTTTCTCAAGGAAAAATCTGATGCATTCCAGTTATTTAAATGGTACTTAGCTAAATTTGAAAAGGAAACAGGAAATTTTTTGAAATGCTTAAGATCTGGCAGAGGTGGAGAGTTTATTTCTAATGAGTTCAATAGGTTCTGCAATGACTGAGGCATAAAGAGACAGATTTCTACACCCATGACACCTCCACAAAATGGTATTGCTGAATGCAGGAACATATCTATCATGGACCATGCAAGAACATGAATGATGGAGAAGAATATTGCATAAAAATATTGGAAAGAAGCTATAAGTACTACAGTCTATACCTTGAATAGAGTACAAGTCAAGAAAGGTACAAATGCTACACCTTATGAACTTTGGTATGGTTATGCACCTAGTGTAAAGTACTTTAAAGTATTTGGAAGTAAATGTTTTATACTAAAGGACAACAGAAATGGAAAATGTGATGCTAAAGGTGAAGAAGGTATATTCCTTGGTTATTCAACGAAAAACAAAGCATAAAAATGTTTGAATTCTAATACTAACAAAGTTGTGGAAAGTGCAAATGTTAGAATCGAAGAGTTTGTAGAAAGGAATGAAGCTGAAAGTACACAAGAGCTTGAAAGCTATAGATCATTCATATATCTAGATGAGGCAGATTATAATAAATTACCTGAGCCTACTGCTGAGCAACAGCCTGCACCTACCGAGTCACAGAGTGGAGTTTTTGAGCAACAGGAAGTGAATGTCAAGCTATTTGATGGAGATGTCGAGTCTCAAAATCAACCAGAACTGAACACAAACAATGAAATTGGAGTAAGGCCCAAGCCTACTCTAGTGAAATATGTGAGGAGACACCATAATTCTGATCAAATCATTAGATCGAAATATTCTGCAGTTATGACACAAAGTAAGTTGAGAGATGACACATGTCTGTTATGTGAATTTGAGCCCAAGACAGTGAAAGATGCTTTAGAAAATGAAGATTGGATACAGGCAATGAATGAGGAAATTGAACAAATTGAGAAGAACAAGACTTGGACACTTGTACCTAGGCTGAAGGATAAAAATGTAATTGGTACAAAGTGGGTATTCAGGAATAAACTTAATGAACATGGAGATGTGACAAGAAACAAAGCTAGACTGGTATGTAAGGGTTATGCATAGGAGGAAGGAATTGACTATGGTGAAAAATTTTCCCTAGTTGCAAGATTGGAAGGAGTCAAAACCTTACTTGCATATGTAGCCTATAAAGGATTCAAAGTTTAATAGATGGATGTGAAGTCTGCATTTCTCAATGGTATCTTGGAAGAAGAAGTGTATATTGAGCAAGCTGATGGTTTTGTTGACCCAAACAAAAGGAGTATGGTTTGCAGATTGCACAAAGCACTATATGGACTGAAGCAAGTGCTAAGAGCATGGTATGAGAGATTGCACAATTATCTGATCAAGATTGGATTTGCAAGAACCAATGACAACAACAACCTGTACTTGAAAACAAAGCAAAGCAAAGGTACATTATTAGCTAAAATTTTTGTAGATGACATCATATTTAGT
>MU226073.1:403251-408251 GCA_018584345.1 Thuja plicata
AAATCATTGTTTTAATATTTTGTGTTGCCATCAATGCCAAAGAGGGAGATTGTTGGAAAGTGATAATGCAAGCAATTGTTATTTTGTCATTGATGTCAAACCTTAACTGGTGAGACTATTGTTATCTATTTGAGTACCATATATATTGATTGATGACAAAGATTTAACAAGAAGACCAAGTAAATGGTTGAGTTAAGGCAAATAAAATGGTACTTGATCAGTTGACACTCTGGCAAAGTAATTAGTTGTTTATCTTTCAAAGATAGTTTTTTTAGCTGTTTTGTGTTGAGCAAGTCTGGCTTGTGCCGAGCAAGTTTGGTTTGATGCCGAGCAAAGTTATTTGTGATGAGAAAGTTGTTTAATGTCGAGCACCAGTGAAATTTCCAAGTGGAAACAGTGATGTTGGCCGGCTTACAGTATTTGGATTAATGACGAGATTTGAGATCTCTGGCCGATTTAGTTAATTTTATTGGGATATGTAAAGTTAATTAAAGATTGATCCACGTCATTTAATGTATGGATAACCGTAATTAATGCATGGATTCAAGATTTAATTAGAGACTACTTTGGAGAAGTAAATGTAATGTAATGATGAAATGATCCATTGTATCTGACCTAACCTAAGATCTATGATCTTGATTAAGCGACAAAGATTTATCTGACCTAGACAGAGAGGTATATGATAACCTCAAGGGGTTATTCATTGAAGTGTAGATGTACTGATTGGTGTATATGTGTGTATGCAAGAGGATTGCATAGTTGATTTATTGATTGGCATGACCTAGCAGAGAAGGCTGAACACAGAAGCAGAAATTTGCATGTGTGATTGCTTGAAGGATTTCCAAGCAGATCAGAAGATTGAAATGATAATGCAGGCCACTCAGTAAGTTAGCATCAGAGCTGTAATTGGATCTAAATTTGCAAAGTAAGTTGTATGTATCAGATCACAACTACTAATTAATTTCTAACCATTATATCAGTTAAAATTCTTTAACAAGGTTGACCTAACAGTCATTTGTATAAATCCTCTAAGCAAGGTGACATTCAGATGGAATGTTCTAAGTCCTCTAACAAGGTCACTCCTGAGAGGGTGATTAAATCCTTTAACCAGGTCACACCTAACAGTGTGTTATTGTAACCTTTAACAGGGTTGGCTCCTCATAGAGCTCACTTCAGAAGAGTGAAACTTGGTAGCATGTTACTGGTAGTTTTTCCCATATCGGGTTTCCACGTTAAATACTTGTGTCAACTTGTGTAAATGCTTATGGTTTGTTTTAATGTTATGTTTCTATAAGCTAATTACATTAAAAAATAAACTGCATGATTAAGTTGTTGACATATGCTATTGCTATTGAGTAGATCTGAATTATTTATAATACAAAAAGTTTTATTTGGTACATCTAGACTTGAGGATAACTGATTCACCCCTCCCCTCTCAGTTATTCTAAATTCATTTTAATAGATCTGATCATGCTCTCTTAGACTTAGCATGAATGCATACTTACAAGCTTATATTCAAAGGAGCATGTCCTAACTCGATCGTATACATGTGCATTGATGCTCTATTCTTCTGGTACTTTTCTATCTGTCCAGTCTTCTGTACTTAGACAATTTTTGATCTTCTGATAATGTGTGCTAACTCCAAAACTTCATATGACTTTATTTTCATAATGACAACACTAAATAGAGTTATATACTCCAGTATAGTCAACTTGCCAACAATCTCCCCCTTTGTCATTAATGGCAACAAAGGAATATGGCGAAGTTACTATCTGTACTCTTATACAAAAAATCTCTATCTTATATCTCCCTCTTACCATATACAGACTCCATATTCTTCATACTCTACTCCCCCTTTGACATTAATGAAAAAGGTGCTCAAAAAATACTTCTATGTAATTACTCAGCATACACATCTGGATATGCAATCTACAACTTCTGGATCTCTTTCTCCCAAAATGCAATTAGTAAATTAACAATCTGTAGATGGGCACATAATGCATATTGTAGCTTTTCCATCTTCTCCAAGTCTGTGCTAGGACCTTGATCATATGAAAGATTCCATATTCTATACATTACTTTACTCCCCCTTTGATATTATCTTCTCTGCCTTTTTCTAAAAACTCTTTCAAGGATGCTTGACCAACCTTGAGTAAACTAAGATCAAGTGTAAAGTTGCTAACCAATTCACTGAGACCCTTCTTCATATACTTCTCTTCTGTAATATCTGATCTATTTTTCATGACTCCTTCAGATTATATAATCCCCCTTACTTATTTACTCCCCATGAGTCTAAGTCTATTATGGGTGTCAAACTTGACAACAATGATGATGAACTATCCATCACTTCAATCTTCTCTTTTTCTGCTTCCTTTTCTATGATATCTTAAATCAATAGATCTTCTTGCTGATATAAAGACTTTTCACAAATGTTTCTTCAAACTTGTCTAGATCAATATCCATTTCTGCCATTGATACTTCAACATTATCAACCACGAATGTATCCTCCATGTCCTTGGCCATGGGCATAGAATCCTGTGGACCTGTCATAATAGTTTTAGCTGCTTCTTCACATGATATTTCAAATTGTATCTTCAATCAATTCTGCTCTTACGTGAACACTCTTTTGTTCTATTCACACTTAGATGATCAATAATAAGTATGCGCTTCCAAGGATAAAATCAAGTCATCTCCAAAAAAAAAATCTCCAATGGCTATACTGATACTCTCACATAGAACACTGCTCAACAAGATTTTGACCAATTCTACTTCATGAAATTTATGCGCTGAAGCATACTGATAAATCACTTCTGAGATGTTTGAAAGATTTTCTTGATATCAATCTTTTCTAAAGAATGTAATTGTGATGCTTTTCTGCTCAACTGCAAGTGCTCCTTTTATTATCCAACCGCTTACTCGATTGCTAAGTAAGTTTTCAACTAATTTCTGAAACGACGTGTTCATGCTTGGGCTTCATTTCAAACTCGAATTACTTTGCTTAACAAATAATGATTATCAATCTCCTTTCTTCATTGATGAGAACAAATGTAATGTATTAATAATACAACTGTTAGGGCTTCTATGATGTCCAATCATTTATTCTGACTGCAAGTGAGGACTTCATGATTGCAAAGTAGATTTCCACCATTAATACTTTCCGTGTAGACACAAGAAGCAATTGTAACTTCCGTTCTTGTTCCTGATAACAATTTAGATTGCGTGCTCTTCAATACAACACCATAATGTCACCAAAAAATTGTAATCAAAGGTGTATACTCAAATGGTGAGTATACCAGCCACGCAGGGGTTCAAAGCTAGAATAGCTCCCCCTAAGACCATGAGGGTCAACTATTCAAAAGTAGAAGGTGCGTCCACTGAGGATACATCTGCTACCTTTTCCTCTTCATTATCCTTCTTTACTTCAACCCAGATCTTGCTCATATCTTCTGTAGCTTTCACAAATTTTATTTCTCCTGCCTCATCCCATAATGAATCTTCTGACTTTTTAGGGCTTTCCTGTCTCTACGCTCTAGATCTACAATGCTTAGAGATGTGTCTAGCTTTTCCACATGAGTGAAAAATGATAGGAGGTCTGATGTTATTATTCATCATGCTATACTACTTGGTTGTATGTCCATTGTAATTACATATCTAACATGTAATTTTCTGAGGGTTTCTAACATTTTGCTGAGGATAACTTCTTTGTTTTTGCTGATTTTGATTTCTATGATTATTTTGATTCTTGTTCTTCTGACTTGTTTTACAATTCATAGCTCTATGACCAAATTTATTGCGTGAATAACAGTAACTAGTAAAGGGTCTTACCTCTTTACAATTCCTTGCAATATGTCCATGCTTGTTACAGGCATAACAAGTATGGTCAACTAGCTTGCATTGAAATTAGGTGGTTCAACATTGTCTTTAGTCTGATTTCCAATCTCCTTAGTATCTGTGATGTCCTTTGGTGCTTTCACTCTTTCTCACATGGCATCAATCTGAATTTGTGCTTCATTGTATCCTATACTGCTGGTATCTCCTTTAACCTTTTGAGCATACAACTGTGATTCTATCAGATCCTTGCTTGTGTGTAACTTGTCAATATGATTCTTTGCTACAATCAATTCAGATTCCATCTTATCTTTGTTTTTTCTTAGCTCCAAGATTTCCATCTTTGCTTGTCTTAGTTCTTCATCTAACTTCTTGTTCACTTTGACTTGATCATCATAGGCATCTTGATTGTTACATAGATTTTCATCTAATTATTCAATCTGATCCTTTAGAGACCAAATTTTATTCATTCAAATTTTTGACTACTTCTCCCAAATAATTTGAAGAACAATTCCTTAATTATTTTTTCAGTTTCTTGATAAGTATTTGCATGCCATTAACTTTTAGTTTAAGATCTTCATTTTCTTATTCAGATGTGTCAAGTTCTTCAAGGGCTGCTTCAAGATTCTTTTTTAGGTGTTTCATTTCTACCTTTTCCATGATCTCCTCAAGTGGTTAAACTTATTTCCTGAGGACCAGAGCTCTGATACCAATTGTTAGGATTAGGATCACTGAGAGGGGGGGAGGTGAATAAGTGATCTATCAATTAATACTTTTTCTGATGATCTGAATCTTTAATTAAATGCTTAGGTATTGAACTTGAATATCAATGCAAATAAAATAAATATACACAGCACATAACACCACATATGGTAATGGGGAAACCCAATGCAGGTGAAAACCCTGGTGGGAATTAGTACCCACAAATATTTTGTACTAGTGTCTTGTGATCCTTGTTAGAAGATCCTTAACCCTGTTAGGAGTTGTCTTTACAATACATGATTTACAGTGACCTTGTTAAGGGTCAGACCCTGTTAGGAGTATTTTACAATAACCTTGTTAGGGGTGGTGGACTAACTATCCAAGGAATCACTATCCAAGAGCACATTTCTCAAATGGTGAAGGCTACAACCTTCCGGATCTTCGATACACACTATATTTGCAAGGTGAAC
>MU226073.1:421655-437118 GCA_018584345.1 Thuja plicata
CCTCTTGCGAGTTGCCCACCTACCCTAAATAACATAAGCCAAGATGGGGAAGGTTGACAACATGTTTGATTGGCTCATCCTTTATGGTAGTCCTGTTTGTGTTTATATGTTGTAATGTGCTTCCCCCATAATGTAGTTTTCTAAATGTTTGTTAGATTCTTTTATATGACCCTTGTTACTTTGTTGGTGCAAGGTGATAATAGAATTGCAGCTATTGTTCAAATCCTCTATATTTATCTACATTCTTCTATATGTTGTTTCATGTTATGTTGTACTTGTGATATTGTTTGTAATTGTTTTCCTAGTACAATATGCTTGGATCTGCGACATGATAGCACTAATTATTTTTGGTCTCCATATTGTAGTCCGAAAAGATTCCTCTTCATAATTCTTAAGTTTCTTTCCTCCTTTGTGATTGTAGTTCTACTCTCTTTGGGGGATAATGTCAATTCATTTGCAATAATATTATATTTTCTATATACATGTTATCTTATGATCATACTGACCCCACATTAGGTAGATCCCTTTTGTGTTCTTCTGTATGTTTATGTGTTATTTCCCTTGATTTGTCTTCCTTTGGGGGCATCTCGCAGTGAAACATAATCCGTAGAGTTTCTGATGTTTTTGTTAAAACCATTGCTCCTATTAAAGTGTTAGCAATGACTTTAATGTGGGGGCATACACTCTACTCACTTTTTCGCACACACGCATGTTCAAAACAGTTTTCAAGATATACAAACTTTTCCCTTTATGGATTAAAAGAAACTAATCCTTAAAGCATGGTCACACATTTTTTTTTTGTTAGGATCCCTTGATCCTTCTAGTTTAAATTTACATGGATCTCTTGATCTTGCCAGTTTTCAATTTACAATAATTTGATCCCTTTAAGAATGGATCTCCCTGATGGGTTGACTAGTGAGTAGCCACATTCACTAGGCAATTCAATTCCATCTTTCCAGTTGCACTTTTTGTGTGGTTCACAATGGGACATAAGTTCTCATTGGGTGAGATAATCACGCCCTCCCTCTCTCTGCTTAACTAAGTGATGTATCTCTTATCGTGACCTTAGGGTTGATAAAAGACTTAAGTCCCTTGGGGGATTGAGGGTTTCTTTATCCCTTTTGGTTCTGATAAGATTGTCTTTTCTGTATATTCTCCTTTACCAAGAGTTTGTGTTGAGCTCATACTCTTGCTAAAGTGGGGGCTAAATGTATAGTCAGAAAATGGAAGCACTTCCATTGTAGATGTGTTTATCCTTCCGAGTAAGTGGTTTGGGGTCATGGAAAGCACCTTGAATGGGTTCTTGATCTTGACATGGCTTCCTCCCTGTTCTGTTCCTCTTTCCACTCCTGTTTGGCCTGATTTCTACATTCTGGAATGCAGATTTGTGATTCTGGGCTTCAGGGTCAGGGTCAAAATTTTAGGTCTATGTCGACCTCAACCCTGACCTAGGTTAGGGTTGACCTCGACCTTGACCCAGGATTCAGATCCCAAGGTCTTGCAGTTTTAGGAGGTCGGCCTTTGCAAAAAGTATTTCCTACTTCCGGGTCGGCTGTTTTGGGTTCCGAAGTGTTGATTCCTAAATTATATTTAATATAGGTCCTCTCCTAGGGGTAAAGGCTTTAATGGAAATTTAATCCTCCTATGTAGGCCTCCTTGGAAGATTGTGCCCCAATTTCATATAAAAGGGAAGCTTTCTCTCTCATTTTCTCTAAGAACTATGATCAAGCGAATGAAGTCTTCTAATCAAGCATCAAGCATTCCTAATTGAGATCAAGCATTGTTCAAGCAAGCCATCAAGAAAGATTTCAAGAAAGCATTCATCCATTCAAATATCCATTTTCATGAAGGAGATCCATTGGAGGCCATTGAAGGATTGAAGCTACAAGGTGCCCTTTTTGGTGATCTCTCCATCCACCTTCTTCCAAGCCTATTCCAATTTCAAGAACCCATTCAAGACTTGGTGTTGGAGATCTACAAGAAAGAGATTGAAGACATCCTACCTTTCTACATTCTACATTTGAAGCATACTTGTGGATTCAAGGATTCAAATCCGCCACAAGGACTTTTTCAAGCAAGGTGAATTTATGCATTTACTTTGTCCATTTCTGCAATTTCAATTACATATATTTAAGGTTAATTCAAAAACTAGGGTTTGACCAAGGAAAACCCCTCCCCCATAACAAACAATCTCCTTTTTCTTGTAGGTATAGGTACAAAATAGTGGATTTGAACCCAGATCTTGATACCCTTTTCGGCAAACTTTCAGGATCCGTGAACAGAGTCACTTTCAGATCTATGCAGGTCAGGGTCAACATTATTGGGTCAGGGTTGACATTTGTGGGTCAAGGTCAACCTTTTTCATAAGATGACATCGGAACAGAAAATGATTTCTTGGTTTTGTTCATCTTTGCATTTCAGTTTGGTATCAACTGTCAGTTTTTCCAGAAACAGTCTACAGACCTCAAAAAACAACATTATTTGATCTACAATATTTCAAGGTTAGTGCATTTCTCCTATTTCTTCAATTACTATCATATATCATTTCTATATATATAATTAACAGAATTTAAGGTATCTCCTTTGTTATTCTCCTTTCCAAATAGTTGATTCATTTGTGCATCAACCCTTCTCTTGGGCTGATCAACTCAGATCTCCCATTTGTGCATTTGGGAATAAAAAGGAACATCTTATCTTCTCCTTAATCACAATTGCAATACTCAATTAATGTAATTCAATTAAGGTTAAGAAGTTCAATACAATTTACACATCAATGCATTACATCCCAAAGATAAACACCATCATTTTATATGTACATTTTGGTGACCTCTATTTTATATGTTACACATACATATATACATATATATGTATGATGTTATTGTTGTCATTGTATGCTTGATGCTGTTGTGCACCATATATTGTTTTATATATACACTGTTTATTTCATTGAGACTGTGACTAGCTTGGCATTTGTAATGTATTTGCTATTATTGGATCAATGTTTCAATGTTGTTGAGTTTGTAGATGCATTGAATTACCACTGCCATTCTATTTTGATAGCATGCAGTGTTTTCTCTCTCTTTATTTGTTTTGTTGTTGATATTCACTATGTGGTACTCCCGGTTTATGATCATTTCATGAGGAAATGTCTTTATGGCTTGTGGGCTGCAAGCTAGGGCATCATGCATTGTTTATGAGCTCACTATTTCAGCACCACATGACCCTGTTATGAGCTCTGTTTTTTATATACATATACATATTTACATATATATACATATATGTATATACATATATACATATATATGTATGATGTTATTGCTGTCATTGCATGCTTGCTGTTTTTGTGCACCATATATTGTTTTATATATACACTGTTTATTTCATTGAGACCATGACTAGCTTGGCATTTATAATGTATTTTCTGTTATTGGATCAATGGTGCCATGCTATTGAGGTTGTAGATGCATTGACTCACCACTGCCATTCTATTTTGATAGCTATGCTAAGGAACTATGTTATAAACTTTCAAGGCATGGAATTTTATAACTGTACATATATTTTATAAATATGAACATAAATAATATGGGTACCAGACATTGCCTGATGTGATGAATTTTTGACCAGGCTATGAATCCAGTGTGCCCCTGTGTGATCCAAAACCTACAAAGAAAAGAGAGATGGGGGTTAGATCAAAAATATCTAAGAAATGAATGTCATCCTATTACTACTGATCCTCATCCACAATTATGCATGTGCATAGTCAAGCCATACATTTCTAAAAGAAAAACGGGGAGTACCACATAGTGAATATCAACAACAAAACAAATAAAGAGAGATCAAACACTTCACACAATGCCTTGAAGGTAATAGAAACGATCCCCTAGCTCTCAAATCTTGTGGGTCATCAAGCATTCAAAATGCAAAGATTTAAATGAATGCTAGTATTAAATAGTGAGCTTATAAACAATGCATGATGCCCTAGCTTGCAGCCCGCGAGACATCAAGACATTTCCTAATTTAATGATCATAAACGGGGAGTACCACATAGTGAATATCAACAACATAACAAATAAAGAGAGATCAAACACTTCAAACAATGCCTTGAAGGTAATAGCAATGATGCCCTAGCTCTCAAATCTCGCGGGTCATCAAGCATTCCATATGCAAAGATGTAAACAATGCCAGTATTAAATAGTGAGCTAATAAACAATGCATGATGCCCTAGCCTGCAGCTCGTGAGCCATCAAGACATTTCCTCATGAAATGATCATAAATGGGGAGTACCACATAGTGAATATCAATAGAAAAAAAATAAAGAGAGATCAAACACTTCACACAGTGTCGAATTGAAGGTAATAGCAATAATGCCCTAGCTCTCAAAGCTCACAGGTCATCAAGAATTCCAAATGCAAAGATGTAAACAATTATAGTATAAAAATTCATATTGTGCCATTAAATCAACAAATTCCATCAAAATGAAATTAAGTTAATGAGAAGAAAAAGCTCGAATGCCTACCTCAAGTCGTGGTTGCCATATACCAAGATGCCAATCAGCTTCCACAGTATGCCCTCTTCGCGCATGATGGTATGCGATCATGCTAAATTAGAAATGAGACTTTCTTCTTCTTTTTTTTTTTCTTTATAATCACGAGGGTGTCGCAATTACGATAGTATCATTGCTATTAAGACAATACCATCGCTATTACGAGAATGTCGGGGGCACTTGGAAAAAAAAATAAAAATCACAAACAAATGGTGGTGCCGTCGCAAATTGAGGTCGAAATTTGACCCCAAATGTTGTAGTGAGTTACAATATATGAGGTGTGAGCTTAGATAACTAAAGAAAGAGAAAGAGAAATCCTTTAACAAGTACTCGCTGGAGTTTATATGTCCCTTCCTGTTTGCTAAGAACTTACACATACCTCCACTTCCTTCTAATCGGGACATTTATTAATCAAATTGGGACAAAATAATTTAAATCAAGGGATTAATTAAATAATGACATCAAATGATTAAATACAAGCCTAAAGGGATTAATCAAACTATATAATCGATTTTAATCAATTAATTGTATAATTTAAATCAAAAATCAAATTGAACCTATTCCATACATGGCTAAATTAATTAATTGATTGAATTTAATAAATCCTAATATCTTTCAACATGAATTTGAACAACCAATGAGAATTGAGAAAAGAAAAGCACATGGGTCACTCCTAATTTGCAATCTCAATCACTCATTTTGAACTTTGAATCTCAATCACTAAAATTTGTCTCTTTGTCCCAACCTTTGAGACAAGCATTTAAATTATCCCCCCCATTTGAAACCATCTCAAAGCCTTTCACCTAACCAATGCTTGATCATGATCAATTAACTCTACCCCCTACACTATGGAAAATCCTATAAATAGAAGCCATTTTGAGAGCATAAGGATCCTAGAAAATTTGAATGCAAAGCATCATTATTATAGGCATTTTAATAGAAAATGAGAGCATTATCATAGCAATTGGGCATAATTGAGATCATTTTTTAGAGAATTTGAATCAAATATCATAGAAATTGAGAGAAATTGAGCTAGATTAGGCAAATCTTTATCTTTCTTCCTTCTCTTTCTATCTTAAAATTCTTTCACTGCCTGACAGATAAAGTGTACTACCTGTGCACGTAAAGCGACGCCTACAATTCAGGAAATCACACCTATCAACTTTATTTTGCCTCCTGCGAGCGTTATTGTTTCACAATTTAAATGCTTTGTACCGCTTGCTATCTTTCTTTTCACACCTATGATTTCTTAAGTAACGCCTAACTAACTAGAAAGTAACACCTAGGTTACAGCAAAGCAACGCTTAGCATACTGTAAAATAATGCCTGTTAGCTATAAAATGACGCCTGCACTTTGCTGTGTTTTATTTCTTGCAAATTGATAAATTCATTTTTCTAATGTTGTGTTGTTTTTTTTTCTACAAATAAACAGACACATAAAAGTGCAGAAGCCCGAATTCAGGGTCACAAGGCCAAGCAAGGAGGTAAGAATCCAAAACAAGTACTTAAAACAACTTCAAAGTGCTTCAATTTTGGAAAATTTAGAAATAGAGAAGGAATCATATGAGCATTACATTAAAGTTAGTATTGCTTACAAGAAAAAATTTCCATCTCTTAGGTGATTTCATGCATTAAGTCCTTAAGTTGTTTTTTGCAAATTTTACTAAGGAACTTAGTTGCATTGTCAGTTTCATTTTGAGTTCTCTTCACTTTGTTCGATTATGTTGAATAACTTGTTGGTGGATTTGGAGAGGGAACGATCTCCACTAGGTGAGTGAGCAAAAATAAGCAAAAAACCTCAAAAAAGCACCTAGCCTTTGCTAGCATCAAAAGATGTATTTTTCATATCAAGCTTGCTTTACTTAACTTGTGACATTTCATTGATATCTAGTATAATTAGGGACACCCTATTATTGTCCATTCTGAACAAAACATTAGGTATATGCTCTCAACTTTTTGAAGTTGATCAAAAAACCAAAAATGTTGAGTTTGGGGTGGTAGAAAGAAAGGGAGGAAAATTGAACCACACATTTCAAATTATAAGAACCTCCTTGTCAAGAGGTTGAAAAGGAACATAAGTGCTTCAAGTGTTTGGAATGAAGAAAAACAATAGGGATATGCTCTTCACTCTTTGAGTGAATCAAACTCCCAAACTTGTTGGACTAAGTTCATTTTACGCTTTCTATATACATGCTACATAATTTAGAGACTTAAAGGGCCTACCTCCCGGATACATCTTGATGAGGATGGTGAGAGGGAATGACCCAAAGTGGGAGATAATCTCTTAAGCCATGATACTATCTAACCCACTATAAACAAATGCACTCTTCCTTAATAGGTTTTAGTGACTAAATTATGCTTAAGTTTCTTCACTTCCTCTAGTATTCCTTCGAGATTACACAAAATTATACTTTTTTGCGTGTGGGAAGCCCACGAGGGGTAAAAGAACTTTTCATGATTTATAATGGAGGCTACAACTAAAAATATTGTTAAGTAGTAAGCTACCTTTTAGAGCCAACATTGTTTAAAAGCCAAATCTGACTCTAGGTAGATTGTTTGGAAGCTATTCTTGTTCAAGACCTGTAAAGATGACCGAGAACATACACTTTCTGTGTTTTAGGATTATGATGCAAACTTGATGTGTGTATTTCATTTGTATTTACATTTTCAAGAAAGAATACCATTTGACAGATCTGATCACACACTTAAACTTTTAAAAACCCTAAAAAAATTGTGAAAACCAACCTGATCTACAAAGTGCCACGTACAACAATTTAAACTATGTCTATAATAATTTTTGTAACACTTGCACAATTGAAATGATGCCTATCAGTATTTAAATACTATGTAACTCACTGGAAACTGACACCTACAAACTATTACACACCACCTACAAATAGGAAAATACCGCCTGTAATCTACAGTGTTGAGTACAGTTTTCCCAGTTAACGCCTATACAGTGCGAAGTAACGCCTAACCTGCAGGAAAGTGATGCCCAAAAACTGTTGGAATTATATTGAGATGATGTACTGAGAGGGGAGGGGTGAATCAGTACCTCTAAAAATTTTCTTGGTTAGCCCATTAACCCTTAGTCATCAGTTTGTAAATTATCTTATCTAGCTGTTCATCTTTCTTTATGCATATGTAATCATATCATACATTATTTTTAGTATGTAACCATAATAGAAACATTCATGAAAATAGATAACACATGACACAAGATATGATATCACAAAAAACTCCTATTAAGGAAGTAAAAACTACGGTGGGGATTGTTACCCACAAAACTTCACTATCTGCAGATAAGAAGGGGCCGGTTAAGGCTTACAATTGGTCACTTCTGATGACCTACCCTGTTAGGAGTATTATAGTGGATACCTATTAAGATCTACTTCATTTGAAGCTTTAGCAACACTATTAAGTGTGCACCATGTTAAAATATTTGGAAAGAACGGTTAAGTCCACCTTCTACAAAAGGATTTTAGATGTGATGCACTTGTTAGAATGCAACTACATAAGTCTTTGATCTCATGATAAATGAAATCTTCAATTGCTGATAAAAAATCCTATAAAGCTTCATACATATTAGTAATCATCCTTCCATGATTGAATAATACCTTTATCTACTCGTCGGTAGCCTCTGTGTGTTCTTGATAACTGATGTACTCTATTTTTGATCTTTGCATGAATTCTACCTTCTGCTCCTTAGATGCTCTTCGTGGCTATCAATAATAAAGAATTCATGTACTCACAATTGAGTATGAACATCTATTTATACTAGTTTAGGTTCAATTCTTGATTCATGCATCACAAGTTAACTCTAGATCCAAGGTATACAACTTGACCTTGATCTTTAGTTAGATATGCTTTAGATTCGTTAGGATGCTTTAAAGAATTTACATAAAGCTTGCATGACCATTAAATTATGATTTAAAACAAAATAAAACTCTATAAATATAATTACATTTCTTTATCCATCGTGTAAAAATCAAATCCACAATTTACAGGTTCTTTATCTTTCTGTCAGTTTTGATGGTCAGTTTTCTTGGTCGTTGGTGTTCCTTTCTTGAACTTGTCGTCGGGTATGCCTTTTCTATTTCTGTCAGGTTAGTTCTGAAAACTATGTCACCGGTGATGCTTGTGGTCGCGGATGATTCTTGTGGTCACTAGTGATGCTTGTCACTTTTATACTTAGTATTTTTCTCAAAATCTTTGTTCTGCCGGGTATGCTTGCATTTCACCGGTACTGCTTGTGGTTCGCTGGTAATGCTTGTTGTCTGTCGGTAATGCTTTGTCAATGTTTTTCACTGAGTATACTAATGGAAAAATAATGTCATGAATCTCCCCCTTTGACATTAGTATCAAAAACATGATATGTGCAACATACTGTGTGTATTAGTATGTACACCTGTGTATACTTCTTCCTTAGTCATTTGAACGATTCCCCCTAAGTATATGCCAGTAAGTGTAAGTATATATACATATCCTTTATTTTCCTTTTCCTCTTTTTCAACTGATATATGTATTGTACATAACTATATACATTTCCTTTCCTTTCCTCCTTTTTTGATTCTAAAGGCAAAGGTACTTACAGCTTTTCAAAAAGATGGGATTGTGAGGATTTGATTTCCTCCATCATCTTTTCCCATTTCTCCTTCAACATTTCTAGAGCCATGTGCTCTAGTGAAATCTGTGCATGTATATCATAAATTCTGTCTACTACAGAAATCTCCAAGGTTGCTATCATATTTCTTGCTTCAGAAATATGTTGCTACAAAATAGTAAGATTTGGTAGAATATGTGCCTGAAGTTTTGTGATCTCACCTCTGAATTGTGTTTCAGCATCCCATATTTCTTTCCTTTGCCTATTTGCCTCTATGACTGTGTCATGATGTGCCTTTATGATGTCAGCATGAGAGGTTAGGCTTTGTGCACTCTTTGTGACATTTGAATCAATTTCTACTAGTTTTTCACTATTTTCTTTTTCAAATTTCTCCAGTGTGCACATTTTCTGAACTAAGGTGATTGCTTCAGCAATCATCTGCTCTAATTCATCACTGAGTTCTGAGAGCTTTACCTTGTTCAATGCTACTTCTTGGCTGATTTTATCAATTAGCTTGAATTGATATTTCTTTTTTGCTTTCTCTTCCATTGCTTGATCTGCCTCTATACCATGCTCTTGTATAGTGTCGATGAGAACATTAATTTGTTTCTTTACTGAAGCATTTTCTTCAAGTTTCACTTCATGAACTAGTTGTTGGAGTATCTCTTTAGCTTTTTCAAGCGCCATGTTTTCCCTATGTTCTTGTATCATCTTATTTTGTATGGATTTCCTTTGATAAAGCACTCCAAAATCTTGAAGTTTGTCACTGTCCAATGTGGTAATGTCCCAATTTGGAACTTCAATGAATTCATCAAGTGTCACAGCCAATATATCCTTATTTACTATTTTCTTTTTCTTCTTCTTTGGTTAGGTGGAAGATTGATGTACCACCATTTGTAAGGCTTGAGACTGGGTTGATTTAGTTGGTGAGTGTCGAGAGGATGAGGCATCCTTTTGTATCTGTTCTATGTTCATCGGCCAGTTTGGTGAAGACGTCTCCTCATGTACCTTGGGTGTATCAACAGATGAATCTTCTTTTTGTTTGATTTCCTCATTTCTCTTAACTTCCTCACTCTTATCTTGCTCTTCAACCTTTTTCAATGTATTATCCATTGTTTTTTCTGCCTCTTGCTTTTTTTCTTTTGATACATCTTCCTACTCATCGGTTGCATTCTTCATTTTAGTATCGGTATCCTTAGGATTGTTGGATGCACCTTGGTTTTCATTGGTACCCATATCCTTGGGTATGTCATCATCTTTATTAGATGATTTATCCTAGCTTGACTGTATATCAATAGCATCTATTAATATATTCATATTTGTCAGTGTATTGACAGTTGCAGTGTCAATAGCTATGTCCTGTTCGTCGGTATTACCCTTAGTAGCATTGATGTCTTCATCTATTTGGATCTCTGTTGCAGGGTCTTTTCTTGTAATGGTGTCGACAATGTTGTCTAAAAATGAATCATAATTCATATCAACATCTAAGTTACCCTTTATTGAAAGCTCCTCTTTGGTAACTTCTTCATCCTCTAAGTTAATGTGGATGGGGCTTTCGGGTACTTGATCATCTATGCCATCCTTTGACCAATATGCATCTATAATATCTGTTTGTTTTT
The DNA here is from genome assembly GCA_018584345.1 of Thuja plicata. Lineage (NCBI taxonomy): Eukaryota > Viridiplantae > Streptophyta > Pinopsida > Cupressales > Cupressaceae > Thuja > Thuja plicata. The sequence continues at coordinate 432,421 of MU226073.1, forward strand.
GGCCTGTGATCTGTATCTCTTCACTCTCTAACTCAACTATTGAGTTACTTGTTTTGTTGATAGGTTCCTTTTTAGGACTGCTTTTCTCATTAGGATTTAGTATTCCACTCCATATTTGATCAGTGTCTTCTTCCAGATTTTTTAAGCTTCTCTTGAAGAAATTCGTAAGCTCTCATTTTTGGTGAGAATTTCTTTGTATATTTCTCCATGACTTCATTGATTTCCTCTCTTGTTGATTCAGGAGGCATAAGAGAGAATAGTACTCTTTCTCTTACCCTCTTCTCCTCATGGAGTGCAAAAGTGAATCTAGAGGATATCTTATCCAAAAGTTCTTGTGGAACATCTTGTGAAGTGAAGTGCAGTGGGACATAATAGTGTTTTCACATCTTAGCAATAAGTGCATCTTCAATCTTATTTTTTTCTACTGTATCCCATTGTAGCCATTTCCTAATTTTTGGATGTCTAATAGATGCATCTTCAGAAATGTACTTACATATGTTATCAATGTCATCAGATGGTGATGTAACCTTTGCTTTTTCCTTTGCTAGTTTGACAGTGTCAAGTTCATCCATTGCTGAATCTTCTAATTCTTTATCAGTCTGAACATATTTTCTCCTCTTTGTAGGTGCCCTAGCTGGTTGTTTAGCCTTTTGAGTTGTAGGTTTTCTCTTGTACACCTTCCCTTTTACCATGGGAGAAGCAATAGCATCTTGTGTTGTTTAGCTTCTAGTTCTAGCCTTTTTAGGTGGAGGAGGAGGTGGTGAATCAGACTTCTCTTCTTCTAAATAATTTGTCTCTACTATATTACCAATGGGAAGTTGTTCCTCGATGTCTTCTTCCTTAATTTTTTGTTCCTCCTTACCTTCTTCTTCTTCTCCATCAGAAGATATATTCAGGTTCTTTTTTTAGATTCTTGACCATTCTTTTAGACTGCTTTAGAGCCTTCTTGACAACAAGATTTGATTTAATATTTAGTTTGGCTTCCTCATAGGTACCAAATCTCAGTTGTTTGTTGTCAAAAGGTTCATTTAACAATGCCTAAATGCATTCCTTTGCTTTAATCCTATTTTGATTTCAAAATCTAACTTTTCAATCCATGATTTCCTCAGAACTACAACTTGTATGTAAGTGAAATCTGTATCCACCATAAAACATATATCTTCTTTGTGTTCCTCTATCAGACTCTCTAGAATTCTATTCCTAGCTTGTAGCATTTCCTTAATGGTCTTGAAATACTCATGCATTACATTGTCAAAGTCTGTACCAAGTGATTCTATGAATTCACTTATTTGCATGGTAATCGGTCTACTTGTGTCCCATGCTACTTTTCCTATGGAAGGAAAATATTATTCGAAGTAAAATAATATAAACATTATTAGGGAACCAAACTTACATGTGTTTGTCCTTGAAGACCTTATTGTGCACATGTTCTCCTCAAATTGATGTAATAGGATTTCTACCAGATCCATCTTCTTCCCCTGTTTGATGATCTTATATGCTGTGCTCATGGCAGTGCTAGAAATGTTGTTCATTCTACTTGCCTGGAATATCTTGTATCCAACCACACATGCTCCAAATTTCAGCTCTGTGTCAGTTATGGTGTTTACTTTTAGTGCCCTCTTTTCTGATTTTGCACCGGTTAACCTTTCCACTTCTGCAAGAGGTGGATGTTTGTGAGCCTGAGGTTTGTCAGTTGTTGGATAACTAGTCACGATGTGTATAACATCTTTTGTTATAGCCTTTGGTTTGTTTAGCCATAGAGTGTTGTCATGGATTTTGCTTAGAATAATTTTGATCCACTCTATTTTGAAAACCTTGGGAAAATGCAGTGCATTTGTCAGTCCCTTAACTTCCAAGTGTGTATGCTCTTCTTTGAGCTTTCCAGCATCATCACAAAGTGCCCTATAGGTGTTATCAAGGTCTAGATCTCCTATCTCTGAGATCTTGCAGTGAATGTAGGACCTTACGTCCTCTACTAGAAAAACCCTAGGTGGGATTCGGGAGAATGCTCTAGAATCATCGGGTTGGGAAGCTATTTCAAGGTGTAGTTTATACTTAGGTTCAGCACATGCTCCTCTATTGACAAGTCTGAAAGGTTTCTTCTTGTCAACCTTGATTTTCTCTACCCTAGAAGTTGATGCCATCGTATTTGAAATTTAGGGCTTTTCATAAATCAAAATAGTGCTATCAGTGAGTGGATTAACTTACTGAATGTCTGTGATTGCCTTTGAATCTGAATGCTTAGTGATTGAATTCTACTAGGTCGCTTCTCAAATTTCTATTAAATCGCTCTACTCTGCTCAAAAATCACAGGTGCAAAAATGAGCTTACCCGTCAGGATTTTATACCTTTTTGTGCCCTAAGTTGTCATTAATGCTTACCAACTCGATGGTTTGTGAAGATTGCTTTTGTTGGTAAAGACATTCATAACATCTTCAGTGTCTGTGCAAAGCATCAGGGTGGCTAGTGGTTTTGGAGACTTCACCGATGATTGTTGGTGAGGTTGCGATGTCAGCTTTGGTTGATTTAATGTTTACCAATATCCATCGGGTTACACTTAGCTTGTGTAATGACCGATACATTCCGGTAAGTCTTACTAACTTTTCTATGTGTGTTCATCGATGCATATTGTGCCCAATAATTGATGGTTACTTTTCAACAATTTAGTACATAACAATGTATTGCATCTTTATTCATGCTAATATTACAATATGAACTATGTATAATGGAATCGATGCATAGTAATAACTTGTCATAATGCAGTTCCATACTTACTTGTGCAATCTAGTTAGATGTAGTGATTTCACCAGATCCATTGGATGGGGTGTCACCATTTGCGTTTCTTGTTCCAGCACCTTCAGTGTTTGTGGCTTTTACCCACATCTTGTTTCTCATTCTTTTGATGTCATCAATGGTATTTCCATTGGGATGTGTAATTGTGTCTATCAGTCAGTCTTTGCAATCTTTTATCACATATCCAACCTTATGACAATGTAAACATGCCATACCTAGATTGGACCATCCTCTTGACCTTCTGGTCCACTTTCTCATACAGTTGGCAGCAATATGACCATACCTTCCACATGCTATGCAATTTACCCATGTGTTATAGTCCCAAACATATGAGTTACCATCTCTTGTTGGTTTGTATCTTTTATCAGTTTCCTTTGGAGTCCATGCCTTGTTGTTCTTTTTCCAACACTCCTTATGTGTATGCCCATTCATCTTGCATGTAGGACAATACTTGTCCATATAGGTTTTTCTCTTTGGTTTCATCACTTTAGATTTGCACTCATGTGCCTTGTGTCCTTTCTTTTGACATTTATAACAATTACCAATAAAAGTAGATTGTACTTAAGAAATACCTTTCATTTTGCTTTTGCAGATGTTTGAGGTGTGGCCTAGTTTTCCACAGTGATTGCATGACAACTTCTTGGATCTTGGGGTTGTGAAAGCATTCCTCTAATCTGATTGATTAGAGGATTCACCATTCTCATTGTACCCTAATCTTGTTTAGTTGTTGACTCTTCTTTGTCCATCAATAAAATCATCCATCCTTTTGTTGCTATCCTCAACCTTTTTGATCAGTTCATTTTGTTGATTTTGGACTTTGATTTCATGCTTCAATTTCTCATTCTCTTCTCTTAGCTCACCAATGATCTGTATTATTTCAATGAGTTCTATATTTAATCTATTTGTTTCTTGACTCATAAGAATAATCTGGTTGGTAACCTCATGGTGATGCTTAGTGAGTCTTAGAATTTCTGATTCTTTCTCTTGTATTTTTTGTGTAATTTTCCTCCTATCATCAATGGCTAGTGTTCTTTCATTTTCAGCTTGTCTTGCATCATTCATGACATCAATCATTTTTACCATTTGAGTTTCTTGACCAATTTGCAGCATCTTGATTTGATCTGTCAGATGTAGATTGATCTCTTTCATACTTGTAATTTCTTCAACTGACGCGTCTGAAGTTTTGCTCAATGATGATTCTGTAGTTTCAAAGTACTCTTGTATTTCCATTTCTTTGTAGTCTTTTTCATTTAGTCTGGTTTCCATAATATTTCTTTCATCAAGAAGTTGTCTTAGCTTTATTTTCACCTCCTTATACTGCTCATAGTTTATTTGCATCTGTAACTACTCATTCTCAATAGTCATGTCCAGTCTGAACTTGTCCATTGCTTCGATATTTTCTCTCAAGTCTTTAATCTTTTTCAAGAGAGAGACTTAGCTCTGATACCAATTGTTGGAATTATATTGAGATTATGTACTGAGAGGGGAGGGGTGAATCAGTACCTCTAAAAATTTTCTTAGCTAGCCCATTAACCCTTAGTCATCAGTTTGTAAATTATCTTATCTAACTGTTCATCTTTCTTTATGCATATGTAATCATATCATACATTCTTTTTAGTATGTAACCATAACAGAAACATTCATGAAAATAGATAACACATGACACAAGATATGATATCACAAAAAACTCCTGTTAAGGAAGTAAAAATTGCGGTGGGGATTGTTACCCATAAAACTTCACTATCTGCAGATAAGAAGGGGCCGGTTAAGGCTTACAATTGGTCACTTCTGATGACCTACCCTATTAGGATTATTATAGTGGAGACCTGTTAAGATCTACTTCATTTGAAGCTTTAGCAACACTGTTAAGTGTGCACTCTGTTAAGAGATTTGGAAAGAACAGTT
>MU226073.1:437193-452459 GCA_018584345.1 Thuja plicata
AAGCTTCATACATATTAGTAATCATCCTTCCATGATTGAATAATACCTTTATCTGCTCGTCGGTAGCCTCTGTGTGTTCTTGATAACTGATGTACTCTATTTTTGATCTTTGCATGAATTCTACCTTCTGCTCCTTAGATTCTCTTTGTGGCTATCAATAATAAAGAATTCATGTACTCACAATTGAGTATGAACATCTATTTATACTAGTTTAGGTTCAATTCTTGATTCATGCATCACAAGTTAACCCTAGATCCAAGGTATACAACTTGACCTTGATCTTTAGTTAGATATGCTTTAGATCCATTAGTATGCTTTAAATCATTTACATAAAGCTTGCATGACCATCAAATTATGATTTAAAACAAAATAAAACTCTATAAATAAAATTACATTTCTTTATCCATCGTGTAAAAATCAGATCCACAATTTGAGGGTTCTTTAGCTGTCTATCGGTTTTGATGGTCAGTTTTCTTGGTCGTCGGTGTTCCTTTCTTGAACTTGTCATTGGGTATGCCTTTTCTATTTCTATCAGGTTAGGTCTGAAAATTGTTTCCGGTGATGCTTGTGGTCGTCGGTGATGCTTGTCACTTTTATACTTAGTATTTTTCTCAAAATCTTTGTTTTGTCGGGTATGCTTGCATTTCACCAGTACTGCTTGTGGTTCGCCGGTAATGCTTGCTGTCTGCCGGTAATGCTTTTTCAATGTTTTTCACTAAGTATACTAATGGAAAAATAATGTCATCAGAAAAAAAGAGGGGCAGATAGTGGACATTTCCCGAGGGCTTGAAAATAATTTGATTTCATTTTTGGATACCCTTTTGGGGATTATACATGTTTATAAGTTCAAACTGATTAGAATCCCCCATTATTGGATAAAACACAAAAGAATTAAGGGATTGATCAAAGAGGTGACAATAGCCAAGTTTTTAATTGATTTATGCTCAAGCTGACTTTTACCCGATCACATTACATCAAGTCTACCCTGCAATCTGACGGTTCTTACCTAAGGAGGGAGTTTCCTTTTCCTAGTGATACTTTTACTTATTCACAACCAACTCAACAATCCAACAAAGAAGTAGAACTGAACATGGCTTTCCCATTTGGAAACATGGATCCTGACCTAATCAACAACTTGAACAAAGATAACAATAATAATAATGGAAATGTCGAGGTCAACAATAATGGGGCCGAGGGAAGAGGATTTGATCCTAACAATCAAGGGGTAGACCCTAACAACAATGGCATAAATATTGACCCTAATGATGAAGAGGCCACCAAAGAGAAGGTCAATGAGGTGCTTCAAATCCCATTCTTCATGAAACTCATGGAGAAAGTATTAGGACGAGATAGGGAGAAATATTTTCGCGACCTAGCACAAGCAGGGACTAAACTCCCTCACAATTTTGATGTTGATCAATTGAAACAAAAAAAAGATGAAGAAAAACCTATCGACATCATGAATAAATAATTTAAATTATTCCAAATGCAATTGGATATGATGAAACAAGCAGGGGCTCCTAAACCCTTTTCTATCGAGGCATTGTGTCCATTTCCATTCGAAAAAACATTAATCATGGTCCCTTTCCCTAGTAATGTTGTTTTTCCTAAGTATGACAAGTATGAAGGAGCATCCAATCCTCAAGATCACCTAAAGGAGTTTTCTTAATTGAGTTTCCAGTTCATGCATGACACAACATATTTAATGAGGTTATTCCCAAGAAGTTTAGGAGGCATGGCAATGGACTAGTTTTCCAGGTTACCCTCCAAAATCTGTACTTTTGAAGAATTGGCCTCCAAACTCATAACTCACTATTTCTATAATATCAAACACGAGGTTATGATTATGAAGTTATGTAATACCAAGGAATGAGAGGGAGAAGGATTCCTACTTTTCATACAAATGTGGTGAGTGGTATTCGCTAGATACCCTCGAAGTGTACCTGAAAAGGAGAAGATAGATATCTTCATTAATAGCTTGAGTAATGAGATGAATTATTGATTAAGATTGCAATGTCATAGGTTTTTCCAAGACCTAATTGAGAATGGAGTTACTATAGAGGAGGTATTAGTTAAAAGTGGAGAACTTAAGATCTATAAGGATAATAAGAATACCAACAACAATCAAAACAAGATTCCTCCTAACAATAACTGATTTTGGATGATGAACAATAACAAAGGTGTGGTTAATATTGATGGAGTTATGGAAGATAATAATTTGAAGGCCACCCCTTTTACCCTCACAAGAAGACCTACTCAAGTTAACAATGCAAGTCAAGCACCCAAAGTGCCTTTCAACAACAACAACAATAATAATGATTTTGGGAATAATCAAGGGGATAACAAACCTAAACCCTTATTTGCTTCAATTCCTAGAAGGACATTCACACATTTGGGTGAACCACTTGAGAATGCATTAAGAAACCTAATTGATAATAAGATTATTGACTTACCTAGGGCTGAACCCCACAAACCATAAGTAAAGCCTACTTGGTGGAGTGAGTCCAATCATTGTGAATACCATAGGAATCAAGGATACAAAATGAATGATTACATGCACCTAAGAAATGTGGTGTAAGATTTGATTGACAATGGTGTAATTAAGGTGGAAGGGCCCCAAAACAATGAGGATCATACAACCTTTAAACAATCTTTCTTTAACCATGAGAAAGGCGAGTCTTCTAATTTGAACAACCAGGGCAACAATTCTAAAGGTAACAACAATGTCAATTTTGCTCACCATTATGACAATACTATCAATACCTTATCCAAACATGAGAATTTTGTTAATGTTGTGGTGATAAAGGAACAACCCAAAGTGGAGACTTCTAATGCCATCACTAGGGGGAAATCATCAAGGATTACCCTACAAGGGGTGCTCCTAAACCTATTGGTCCTACACAATCAACTATTTTGGCTAAAAAAATATCTACTACAACAAAGCCTTATAGTTTGGTTGATCAATTGCAAAAGACTCCAGCACAAATTTCTATTTTGGAGTTGTTAAAACTTTCTCCCAATCACAAGGAGATCTTGGAAAAATCCCTAGTGGAGACTAATGTTCCTATAACTTTGGAGGAAGATAAGTTTCAAAACATGGTAGGACATATTGTTGCACCACATTGCCTTTCATTTTCAGAACAAGATGATATGTTCATTACTCATCCTCAAAATTTTCCCTTTCATATAGAAGTCTCAATCCAAATGCATAGGGTCAAGAGAGTCCTCATTGATAGAGGAGCTGGTCTCAACATTTGTGCATTGAACCTTCTCAAGTATTTAGGGTTGTCTGAATCATCTGTTGATCCTAAAAATAATATTACCATCAAAGCTTATGATGAGGAAGAAAGATCTTTGAAAGGCATGGTAGTTTTACCTATTCAAGTTTTACCTATCAAGAAAGAAATCATATGTAAAGTCCTTGACATGAAGTTAACATATAATTTCTTATTGGGGAGGCCATGGATTCATGAGATGCAAGCAGTACCTTCCACCTATCATCAATGTATTAAATTTCCACACATGGGTGAAGAAATCACAATTGGAGGAGATTATAATCCCTTTCAATATTGCAACACATTGAAACCTCTTCGTGAACTATTTATTCCTCACAATAGGGAAGGCATCATTCCTAATGTTACCATTGAGGAAGATAAAGAGGAAGGTACTAATTTAACATCAAATGCTACATCTACCTCAAATCTTAATCAAACTAACTCATCTACATCAACTAAGGGTAAGGAGGAAGTGAGTAATGCGGTTCAAAGTTCACATGAAAATTCAGTTAAAAATTCTACACCAAATGTAGAAATTTTGAGACCTTCCAAGGATGATAGAGAACAAGCCAAAAAGACCAATACCAAAAGATGAATGAGATGACGCATAAGTTTGAAAATAAATGTAGAATCAATTCCAAAGGAGTGGGGGAATATTATGTTTCCCTATTTGATTTTCCAACTTCCCCAAAGACACATGGGAAACCCTCAAGTGCTCATCCACCTCAAAAATATAACTCTCATTTTGTAAGAGAGAGTGACAAATCAGACCTAGAAAAGGACGACAATGAAGTTTTACAATGGCTCTACAAAGAGGAAGATACTTCAAACAATCCTGTGGAAAGAGTGCAACATATCAATATCCAAACCGATCAATATGGAAAGGGATTTCAAATTATTCAAAAAAATGGGATACAAGGGAAGATGACACTTAGGAATTAGGAATAGAGGATTTTTATAACCTATTGAACCTCCTTGGAGGTCAAAGGGTGAGAAATTCAGAATAGGTTATCAAGACAAAGGATAAATTTCAAGCCCTATGCATGATTTTCATGAACATGTACACATGGTAGGATTCGAGAGTGAGGATGATTCCAGAGAGTATGAGTGGGATTATCTATCTAAAGACTCTTGTTGCAATAAAGAGGTTGATGTTATTCATATATATTCTACCATTCCTAATACCAAAAGTCAAGACAATGAGAATCAAAGTTCAAATTCTACACAAGCATCAAATGAACCTCAAGAATCTGATATAGGTCAAGCATCTAGGAACACTCAATGGATAGGTGAACCTTGGGTACCTTCATGGGGGTGATTCAAATGTTATATTTAATCCACACACATTCTTTCCCATGGAAATACATGAGGACTCTAGTGAAGAAAATTTTAATCCTACTTCCATGGAACACCTTGAGCAAGCACATGTTATAGACATAAGCGATACAATGTATGAACCATCAAACAAGGTCATGTCCTTGAATTTTTCAAATGACAACTTTCCTAATGATTCTTTAGCCCTTCTTCATCCCGAACTCATTGATTGGGAATTAACCGAAACAAGTGACCTATTATATTTTCCCAATGAAAATGCAATGGCCCAATACCTAAACACGGTTGAGCCATCTTATTCCACTAATGAATACAATCTAGACATGATGATAGAGGCAGGGGTCCAACCTCTCAATTCCTAAAATAATAGAAATAAATTCAAAAAAATGAGGTCTAGTGGTGAAAACCACCATGTGGCAGTACTAGAACCTAAAAAAGTAAAAATATCGGATGTTTCCAAAGGTGAAAACCCAACTGTGGCACCTAAGAAAGAGAGGTTGGATACCCTACCAAAACATGATGATGAGATATCTCTTATTCTCATAGAGCCAATAGAAAAGGTTAACATTGGAACCAACTTGGAACCAAAGTTTATTCACTTAGCAACATCACTAACCCCATCAGAAAGGAAGGAGTTCATTGAATTATTTCAAGCAAAGAAAATAAACTTTGCATGGTCATATGCTGACATGCCTGGGTTGGATCCTAGCTTCATAATGCACCATCTTAATATGTGACCTGACATCAAACCTATAAAGTAGAAGTTCAAAAAAATGCATCCACATGTAGCTCTATTAGTCAAAGAAGAATTTGAAAAGCTATTAAAGGTTGAATTCATAAGAGTAATAGCTTATGTAGAATGGATCTCCAACATTGTACTAGTTACCAAACATGACAAATACATTAGAGTATGCACATATTTTTGAGACCTTAACCTTGCTTTTACTAAGGATGATTTTCCATTACCTAGCATTGATGCTATAGTAGATTTAATGGTGGGACAGTCTATGTTCTCATTAATGGAGGGATTTAGTGGATACAATTAGATTCATATTGCACCTAAAGACCAAGAAAAAAATTCTTTTGTATGCCCTTGGGGAAACTTTTGTTGGACTGTGATGCCTTTCGGACTCAAAAATGCCAGAGCAACTTACCAAAGAGCAATGAACACTATCTTCCACAACATGATGCATACCTTCCTAGAAGACTATGTGGATGATATCTTAGCAAAGTCACATCAAAGAAAATATCATCTTCCTATAATAGAAAATATTTTCACAAGGTTAAAACAATTTAAAGTGAGATTAAAACAAAAGAAATGTGCATTTGGGGTTCAATCCGGTAAGCTCTTAGGTTACATAGTTTCAACAAAAGGCATAGAAGTGGATCCGGAAAAAGTACAAGAAATAATGGAAATGGAAACTCCCAAAAATATAAGTCAAATGAGGTCACTTCAAGGAAGACTCCAATCCATTAGGAGGTTCATTTCTCAATTGGCAGAAAAGTGTCATTCATTCACAAGATTGCTACATAAGGATACCATTTTTACATGGGGTAATGAATGTGAACAAGCTTTCACTTTGTTGAAAACATACTTGGAAAACCCACCTATCTTGATGCCTCCTATCAAAGGAAAACCATTATTACTATAAATTTCAGCAATGGAAAGATCTTTAGGGGTTTTTTTGGCACAAGAGGATCAGGAAGGAAAAGAAAGAGCTATTTACTATTTGAGTAGAACCTTGATCAAATATGAATTAAACTATAGCTTCATGGAAAGATATTTTATAGTAGTGGTTTTTGCCTCACAAAAACTAAGACATTACTTTTTGATGCACAAGGTGAATTTTTTTGCAAAGATTAATCTCTTAAAGTATTTTCTTAATAAAATAGCCCTAACGGGAAGAATTGCTAAATGGGTAATGGTGCTTAGTGAATTCAACATTGAGTATGTGGAACGAAAGGCTATCAAGGGCCAAGTTATTTTTGATCATTTGGCTGAAAAATCCTTTAGAGTATACTAATCCTATCCAAGTTGAATTTTCTGATGTAGAAATAGTCAATGTGGAAGCCAAAGCATGGAAATTGTATTTTGATGGTTCCTATACTTAAAATGGTTTAGGGGCTAGAATTTTATTGATCATAATTCAAGGATACACCATTCCAAAATCTTATAAACATTTTTACCCATGTACAAACAACATTGCAGAATCTGAAGCTTTAGTCATAGGCATGAAAATGGCTTTAGAATGGAATGTTACCGAATTGTAATTTTATGGGGACTCTCAATTAGTCATCAATCAAATTAATGATGAATATCAAACTAAGGATGAAAAAATGATGCCATATAAGTGAATGGTAGATGAATGGAAGAAATAATTTACCTTAATCACATTTGAACAAATTCCAAGGGACAAGAATAGAGCTATTGATGCTATGGCCACTTTGGCTTCATTACTCCAAATGCCTGATCAAAATCTGAGGTATGAATTATTGGTGGAAGAGTTGGTAAAGCCTACTTTTGACTTATCCGACACCCAAATTATTTCCCTCACTAATGGACATGACTCACCTTGGTATGGAAAAATTTATTCCTATCTTAAAGATCAAGTTTTAACTATAGACCAAACCCGTGCTCAAAAATGACATTTTTTAAGACAAGCCGCTCGTTCTACCATCCTATCAGATACATTGTATCACAAAGGTCTTGAAGAAAAACTTCTTAGGTGTCTAGAGGATGAGGAATTGAGGTTAGATTTAAAAGAAGTTCACGAGGGGATTTGTGGGTCACATTCGAGTGGGTTAAATTTAGCTAAGAAAATCCTTCGTATGGGGTATTTCTGGAAAACCTTAGAAAAACATGCTTGCCACTTTGTCAAAGTGTGTGAAAAATGTCAATACCATGAAGAAATGATCCATGCACCTTCACAAGAATTGCATCCATTTATCACACCATGTCTATTTTACCAATGAGGTTTTGATCTTATTGGAATGATTTATCCACCTTCTTCCAATGGTCACAAGTATATCATAACAACAACAAAGTATTTTACCAAATGGGTAGAGGTTTTACCTTTGACAACTACCATAGGAAAACAAATTTCAATGTTTATCCATAATCACATCATTTGTAGATACGATATTCCTCATGCCATCATCACGGATAACAGAAAACAATTCAAAAATAAATATGTGGATGAACTTTGTGAAACTTTTCATATAACACATCATTCTTCCTCCATTTACTATCCTCAAGGTAATGGACAAGATGAAGCTACAAATAAGAATATTCTCAAAATCTTGAAGAGATCGGTTGACAAATCAGGAAGAGATTGGCACATTCAGATAAACTTGACATTGTGGGCATACATAACTAGCATCCGAACACCTACATGAGCTACACCATTTTCCTTAGTTTATGGGGAAGAAGTTGTTCTACCTTTAGAGGTTGAAATCACATCCTTAAGACTCTCTTTACATGGATTAATCAATGACAAGGATTATAGGGTCGCCTGACTTCAACAATTGGAATTGTTGGAGGAAAACCAAACACAAGCCTATGAACATTTGAAGGTATATCAGAATAGAATCTCAAGAAACTACAAAAAACATATCAAACTGAGAATGTTTCAAGTGGGAGACTTAGTATTATGATAAAAACCTAAAAACCAAGAAGATAGAGAAAATAAGGGAAAATGGGAACCAAATTGGCTTGGACCTTTTGTAATTACTTCCTCTTTTGGATTGGGGACCTACTAACTAGCTGATTGGGAGAGTTATGAATTGCAAGAGCCTATTAACAAAATTCATCTAAAGAGGTTCCATACCTGATCAGATGGAAGAGCATAGGAGGAAAGAGTATCAGACAAGGGTGTATTCGATGATTTTAGCCTCAATCTTTGTTCATGAGAATATTCAAAATCCAAAAACATGAAAAAATCAAAAGTAAAAAATAATGGAAAAGAAGAAAAACATTAAAAAGGAGAAAATTGAGCATTAAGAAAGAAAAAACATTCAAAAATCAAACAAATGTTGTCTTGGTGAAAACCTAGAAAATAGGCACCTTGATGATATCAAAAAAAAAGAAGAAGAAAAAACAAAAAGAAAAATTTGAAAAAAGAAAAAAGTGCCTTGGTGAAAACCTAGCAATACGCACCTTGGTAGAAAAAAAAAGAGAAAAAAGAAAAAGAGAAATAAACTCAAAAGGTGAAAAATTGGCAATCAGTCACTTTTTGATCCCTTAGGGCTAGTCGCATTTGTACATATTGCCTTTTCATCATCTCATTTGTATATCCTTCATTGCATCTGTCATTTGTGCATAGTTTTAATAAAGTTCTCAGCTGCATTGTCACATACTAGGTTTCATTTGCGCACATTTCACATGGTCACATTTATCACTTGGGGAAAAAGCATTGGCTCTTGGTAACAAACGGATTCAGAAGTGCTACATTTTGGTCACATATCAATGGATATTTTCTGAACTTCAGAGGAGAGATAAATTGTTGAACCTTTGATGGATATCATTGTTCAAACCCAAGTATTTTATCTTATACCATGATACTTGAACTTCATTGATCTTATTTAATCAGGATTAAACATTGACAAAACCTAAAGGATCAGAATGTTTGGAATTCTGTTGAAATCTTGATATAAAGCAATAAAACTTGAATCTTTTGATGATATTCTTTGCACTTTGTCATATCTTTTTAGCTAATTGATGACCTTTCGACTAGATTGGTGATGATGAAGACATGATACTTTCTTGACTTTGAGTGAGTGTTTTGAGGAAGATCCACCAACTTATGTGAATTTGTCTAAGGACATGGTCATCAAAGAACCATTGAGGACTTTCATATAGGAAGGAAGATTAAAATTTGTTTGTTTATGTAAAAGGATACCTTGGATATTTAGGTCTTCCATATTTTAATACCAAAATCCACTTGCAACATTCAATCCGATGAAACTAGTATTCATACTCCCATAGTTGGTTATTCAACTAGTGAGGGTTGTACTAGTTTCCAGATGGTTACCAAAGTGATGGAAGTGGTATTCATATCTTCATGATGTGGTCAGTGATGGTTGTAATTTCTCCTAGTTCCACAATGCTCAATGATGATAATATATCTCTTTTGCATTTCTTTCGCAAAAAGCTAATGATAGTTAGTTGCATTGCATTGCATTTTCATGTTAGATTACTTGCATGTTTAAAGGATTTTTCCAAGTTCATGGGGGTTAATCAATTTTGGGGGTTCAATTTCACTTAGGGTGTTTCCAATCAATGATGTGAGATTATCTTTTGCATTCATTCATAGAATTAATCATTAGTCATTATCTATTATATCAAAAAATAAAAAGAAAAGGAGCATTAACCATTAATCATTTTACATCCATTTTTAGAGTTCATTTCATATAAGTTTCATATATTAAAAATCAAAAATCAAAAAAGATAGTTGCATTCATTTTTCTATTGCCATGAATAATTAATTACATTCATAAAATTAGAAAAACATATAGAACTAGTTGCATAAATCATTTGCATCAATCTATCTATGTCATATATAAGATAAAGTGCATCCATCACATAATAAAAGTAAATGCATCATAGAAATCATATAGATCTGCATATAAAATACATCTCACATCAAACTCATAAACAACATCATAGGAAACAAAGAGTCTCATAAAATAAATGTCCATCACACAAGTCCATAAACATCTGCATATCAAGATACATCATCGACAAAATGATACATCATCAAAATCCTGATCATACAAAAAATATGATACATCAATGCATATCAAGAGGATCAATATCAATCTGTCTCATGACCTAGTAGGGGCACCTGATCTATCACTTGTACCTTCCCCTGACCCATCACCTATGCTATCAGGATCTCCATCACCTGATCCATCCTATGTCGTTAGTGGTACCTGACTGGTGCTAGCTATACTAGGCATCTGTGCCATCATCGTCATAAATTGCTGCATCATGGTAGCCACTTGATCAATCTGACCACTCATCGATGTCATACCCACCTACAAATTCCTCACATCTTGTGTCAAGGCATCTATCACCGGAGGAGCCTAGGGAGCCTATGGTGCTTGAGGTGCAAGAGGCACCTGTGGTGTAACAAGAATCTATGGAGGTACATGTGGTATAATAGGAATCTGTAGAGGAACTTTCTATGCATGAGTCTTTCCCTATAAAGGATATTGAGCCTATGGCCCTAAACCCTATATCGCAACTGCTATATGTGCCTGTCTCACAACCCTCTATCACTGATGTCCCCATACTGCAGCTGGTATGGGATGAACCTATACCTGTCTCTATCTTGGCTGTCCATAACCACCACCCCTAGACCTGACATGTCCACCCCACATCCGAGGTCCCACCCATCCTCTGCCTAGGACCCTAGGAGCTCTTGGTACTCTATGAGCTCACTATCTCCGTACTCTCAGACCACCACCTTTGCCACCACCATCTCCGCCGTCATCATCAGTAGTATCATCCATACCAAGAATTAGCTCTACTAGATCAGTAAATCTCATAAATCTGTGTCAAGAAAACCACTCTCTATACTCAATAGAAATCCTGACATCAACAACATGATCCAACATGTCACATTACATAAAGACCAATCTCTCAATCTCAGTGCACACAAACTCATAATCTACCTGAGCTCCCCACATGGATCCTTCTATCTGTACTTGTGCATATAAGGCCATCCCCTAAGGCATATGCTATACTCTACTGTACTATCTCAAAACTCTACCAAAGAAGAATCTCTCAATAACTAGTGGTGATCGACCAATCATCCAATAAGGGGAAAAGTTATATGGAAGCTCATCATCATCCTCTCTCCATCCCTCATAGCCAAGGTAAGGTCTCCAGATGACTTGATCTATATCATAAATAGTATGAACCCAATACTCAAGCTTGCCCAGATGATGTTGGACAATCATACCCTCATATAAAAATGCATAATGCTCTCCTTGACCTCATACTCAAGCTGCTATTGGTCTCTTCATAGGGATGTGCTCCCAGGTCCATAATTGTAATATAATAGCACCTACTAATAAAGCTACACTCGCTCGATATACCACCTTGTGCAAATCATGATATAAATGTGCTAAAACACAAGACGCCAATCAAACTACCGAGGATGTACAATCAAGTCCTCCAAAATTTGATCCCAGCCAACTGAGAAACCATGACCTCACTGATTAGGGAGAAGCAATCCTCCAATCACTGCACCTAATACTGCTGGTAAAGTGGGAAAAATATAAAATTGTGCCCATGTAATCATGTCATATTTGATTGTGTCATCATCAAACACGTATCTACATATGCTGCCATCATACACATGATCATAATAAACCTATTCTCCTCAAGTCAGGATGCACAAAAATTTGTAGACATCCTCGGGAGTGATCATTATCTCGCTAAGGGGTAGCTAGAAAGTATTATGGTTAGAGTGCCAATGCTATGCCATAGCTGTAAGTAAACCCTGGTTCAGTTGGAACTGAGGAAGCTCAAGGAGGAAACTCAATCCACACTAGTCTATAATGTGAATCTCTAGACCATTCAACTCATCGGATAAATGAAGTATCCATGAAGCTAGATTCCATACGTACAACTTATGGAACCATGCCTATTTTGCAAACAAGTGAATTAGATTAGTATCATTATATCAGTGGATCATTTCAAGTCAATCAAACCAATCAAACCAATCAAATAAATCCTTTTCCCTTTTTGAGCGTATCAACTTATTGAACCCAACTCTAGATCTTGAGAAGGGACCAATATGATCAGTTATCCTATCAATCAGTTTTCTATCCTATCAGATTGAAAAATCAAGAATCTATTTTTATGATCATTATAATATCCTGAACACTTATAAGCATTACTAAAACACATCTATCTATCTTGGAAATCAATCTGGTAATCCAGATGATCAATCATAAAGAAGTTTGTGTTGGAGATTTGATTCTGAACAGTTGATTGATTGTAGGTTTGTCATTGAAGACAACATATAATACATAGCAGTACTTCTATATGTACTTATCCATATGATGACATGAAGACTTGCATGGATAGATACATGTTGTTGACATGTTTATTATGCTATGTTCATACATGTAGACCCAGATATGATGTTTCAGTAAAGATATGTAATTCTGTTATTAACGGTTACAGTTCTAGAGGAATAACGGTTTAAGGCCGACGTATGTAACATGTTTATTGAGTTGCACCTATCTTTAGGATAGGAATTTGTATATTCATGATTAGTTATGAGTTGTTTATATTACTCTAAAGGCGCCAAACATATTTCAAGAAGATTACAAAGTTATGGTTAAATCAGTGAAGCTGACTTAGTGAAGCGACGCGTCTATTCAGTTTATACTTACACGGTTGTAATTATTCTTGTGCACTTAGTAGAGCTAACAAGGATGTTATGAAGAGTTTTCTAACATGTCTCATGATCTCATACTTTGAGAATGTACTTATAGAAGATCATTTGAGAAGAGAAGAGTTGCGAAAGCCAGAGATAAGAAAAGCAGAGCAGAGTGTTAAAGAAGCAGAGCTATATTTATCATATATTGATAATATAGATATTGAAGTTGAAGATTTTAGAATACAGATAATATTTTTATAGTGCTTTAGAAGAGGTTAAAGCATCGGCACACAAAAAGGAACTGATCAGACAAGCAGCGTCACAAGCAGCAGTTCATCTTGTTGATACAGTGTGTATCAAATATCCATAAGGTTGTAGCCTTCACCACATGGACAGTGAGTCCTTGGATAGTGAGTCCTCCACCCCTAATAGGGTCAGATCCTTAACCAGGTCACTATACTACTTCATTGTAATGTACAACTCCTAACAGGGTTGGAAGATCTTTTAACAGGGATTACTATAAATAGTATAGTTCTTTGTGGGTGCTAATTCCCATCGGGCTTTTTACCATTTGGTTTCCCTGTAACCAAATTGATGTGTTGTGTAATGTGTTATTTGAATGTGCATTTAATTTATATCAATCTGGATTAATAAGTACAAAATATTTAAAGTTGCCGATAACTGATTCACCCCCCCTCTCAGTTATCCCTGAAGTATTCTAACAATTGATATCAGAGCCAAGTGCCTTGGAGAGAAAGCCTAACAACTTAAGGTAGATCAGATGGCATACTTTAGAAAAGAGAGTCCTAAGTTCGATGGAGAGAACTATCTGGATTGGAAGAACAAAATGATAACACATCTACAATGTGTTGGCTTTGAGATCTTTGAGATTGCTACACAAGAAGTTGATATTCCATCTTTAAAAGACCTTGCAAAGGATGATGCTACAAAAAAATATAAGGAGGTATTCAAAACAAATTCTATTACCAAAGAAGCCCTTATTAGTGGCCTATCAGACAGTGAATTTTTAGAGATCAAGAAAGTTGACCGAGCTTATACCATATGGAAGTATTTGGAAGATATGTTTGAAGGAGACATCCAAGCAAAGAATGCATGCAAAAAGACATGGAAAAAGAAATATAATAGTCTTGAAATGTTACCTGAAGAAAAAATTAGAGCTTATAATCAGAGGATAAATGAAGCAGTATCTGGAATTAGAAACAATGGAGGAAAAATTTCAGAAGAAGACATAATGGACAAGTTAATGACTACATTGAAAACAGACTATGAAAGCAAAATCAACATTCTAGATGAGACCATGTAGTTTTATAAAGACTTCAAGAAAGATACTTTGATTAGCAAAATCTTTGCATTTGAGATATCAAGATTGAAGAACTAAACCTAAGAATGAAACAACCTTCAAAGCTTCAATCCATGGTAATAAATCCTCACACATCTCTAGTCAAAATGAGAATGAAGAAACTGATGAAGAGCTAGAAGAGATAATTGCCATGATTGCTAAGAGAGAAAAGAAATGAAAAGGAAAGTATGAAGGAAAACTTCCATTCAAGTGTTTTTCATGTAATAAGATTGGTCACTTTGCATCTAAATGTCCCACAACATTCAAGAAGTTCAGATCTGATTACAAACCCAAATATAGGAAGGAATGTTACCATGCTGAAGAAGGTGTAACTAATGAAGATTCAGGAGAAGATGACATTGGATTCATTTCCCTTAGAGACATGGAAAGGTTTCTTGAAGAAATGGAAATTGTAGATAAAGAAGAAGAACAAGAGTTAGCCTTGATTTCCAAAGTATATGTCAGAACTGATTGGATCATTGACAGTAGACGCTCACACCACATGACAGGTGACAAAGACAGGTTTGTTCATCTAGAAAAATACAAAGGTGGTATGGTTAGATTTTGAAATAAAACTCATATACCTATCATAGGAAGAGGATCCATCACCTTAGATGGAAAGAAAAAGATAGATGATGTTCTATATGTTGATGGTTTGCACCATAATCTACTAAGTGTTGGACAACTACTTGATAAAGGTTATCATCTAGAGTTCAAAGACAACAACTGCATTATTAACAACAAGGATGGAGACATGATTGCATAAGGCTCTAAAAAAAAGGTAATGTTTTTCAGCTCAATTTAGATGTAATTTGTTTTGTTGCAAAAGTGGATGACAGTTGGTTATGGCACAAGAGACTATGTCATATCAATTTTGACAATATAGTAAAGATCAGTAATGTC
>MU226073.1:456489-473740 GCA_018584345.1 Thuja plicata
CATTTGGTTTCCCCATAACCAAATTGATGTGTTGTGTAATGTGTTATCTGAATGTGCATTTAATTTATATCAATCTAGATTAATAAGTACAAAATATTTAAAGTTGCTGATAACTGATTCACCCCCCTTCTCAGTTATCCCTGAAGTATTCTAACAATTTGTACTTTTTAAATCAAGTTTTCATCAAATTTCATTATAGGCATCACTTGGCATAGTGTACATGTCATTTCATTCTAAGCATTATTTTAAATATGATAGGAATGATTTGATTTATCAGAGGCATCACTTTATAGTGTACATGTCATTTTATCATCCTATGCGTCATTTCAAACATACTAGGCGACATTTAAAATCTACTTTTTCCCTAGGGTTTGATAGGCGGTAGTTTATTTCTCAAATGAAAATTTTAACCTAACTACCATGTGGCAATTTCCTATGCATAGGCATCATTTCATTGCGTGTATGTGTCATTTCATGTTTCTAGGCATTATTTAAGCTATGCTAGTCGTCATTTGACCCAATCTATCCTAGAAAGCATGTTTAAATGCAATAAATACAATCAAAATGAGGCAATAAATGCACTAGGAGGTTCAAAACCACTTACCAGAGGTCCATAATCAGGGGGTCTATGATACTGGCATGCTCGCTCGAACCAATGCTCTTGAATGGGGTACTACCATCGCTATCAATATCAGTAGGATCACAACAAAATCTCTATGGTAAAAAGTGAAAATGACTAGTAAAAATGAGTTTTTCAACCTATTTAAGCTAATTAACCTAATTTTGGAGAGATTTTTGACCTAGTTTGACCTAATTTTCATTTTCTTCACACTGGGGCATGTTTTGTGGCTAGGATAATTATCAATGTTTTTTCAGAAATGAAAACATATCGGATCTATTTTCTATCAGTTTCATCATCTTTTCCTTTAGGACATCAATCTATTTTCATTTTTGAGGGGGTATTATCACACTATCAAATTGGGATCTACATCAAATCTGGGGCATTGTAATTTCAAACATTGTCAGTGGGGCATTTTGCATCTTATCAAATCAATTTTTAGATCAGGGCATCACATCAATCCGTCAATCAGGTTTTCTATCAAATCAGGTTTTTTTATCAGTTAATCAATCAAGCATTGAATCAGTGATAAGGACATGCAATTTTATTTGAATCAATGTGCTTCACACATCAATTCAAAGAGGGGCATTTGTAGACACCTAAAACTGGGCAGGTGTTCTCTAATCAAGCAAATCTGCAAATCTAAGCAAAATGCTCTAAATCTCATCAAAATGGATCAAATCAAAGTCAAATGGACATGTTTTAATAAAATTTGGACAAAATCATTTAAATCAAGGGATTAATTAAATAGTGACATCAAATGATTGAATACAAGCCTAAAGGGATTAATCAAACTATATAATTGATTTTAATCAATTAATTGTACAGTTTAAATCAAAAATCAAATTGAACCTATTCCCATACAAGGCTATATTAATTAATTTATTGAATTTAATAAATCCTAATACCTTTCAACATGAATTTGAACAACCAATGAGAATTGAGACAAGCAAAAAATATGGATCACTCCTAATTTGTAATCTCAATCACTCATTTTGAACTTTGAATCTCAATCACTCAAATTTGTCTCTTTGTCCCAACCTTTGAGACAAGCATTTAAATTGTCCCCCTATTTGAAACCATCTCAAAGCCTTTCACCTAACCAAGGCTTGATCATGATCAATTAACTCTACCCCCTACACTTGGCAAAATCCTATAAATAGAAGCCATTTTGAGAGCATAAGGATCCTAGAAAATTTGAATACAAAGTATCATTATTATAGGCATTGCCATAGAAATTGAGAGAATTATCATAGAAATTGAGCATAATTGAGATCATTTTGAGAGCATTTGAATCAAATATCATAGTAATTGAGAGAAATTGAGCTAGATTAGGCAAATCCTTATCATATTTCTCATTCTAGGACTGTCATTAGTATAGATTAAGGCTGAGAGCTCTATTAACATGCTTAGATAGAGAGCCATGGGATGCTTATTGATTTAATTGCAATTCTTAGCTTAAATTTTCTTTTTTATTCCATATAATTGTATTTAAATAAACTAATCTCATGAAGGTGTAATTCATTCACACACAGGTTGAGATTCTAAAATATGACAAGTACAATGGGGCGGGTGACCTTCAAGATCATATGAGGGAATTATATGCTCTTAGCATGGTGTCCATGTATGAAAGGACATGTCTAATTTTGTTATTCCCATGGATCCTAAATGACAAAGCCTTGGAATGGTTCACAAAAATCTTTCCTGGCATTCAAAAATTTGATGAGCTTGTACAAAAGTTCATCCAACATTATTCTTACATCTTACATATGGTCACCATGCTAAATCTATTCAACACCAAACAATACAATGGTGAAACTTCTATCAAATTCCTCAAAATATGGAGAAAAATATTCACAGTACATCCTCGACAAATCCTAGAAACCAAAAAAATTGACATCTTCATTAACAACTTGGTACTCGAGATGAATTACGCAATCCAGATGCAAAAGCATACTGCCTTTAGTGAGCTAGTGGAAAGTGCTATCTGAATTAAAAAGGTTCTCATGAAGAAAGGTGAAATCACCTTATACAAGGACACTAAATCCTCGAAAAATTCTAACAATAAGAATGGTAAAGACAAGAGAAAGTATTGGAAAAAGAACAAGAATGTGGCCGATGATGGAGTGGTTGACTCATCAGATTTCAAACCCAAGGAACCAATATTCAACCTATCTAGTAGAATCCAAGCCACTAAGAATAATGGGAATACTCCACCAAAGTTGAAAAATAACTCAGACGTGCAGAAAGACAAAGCACCTTGGATTGCCAAACCCAAGAGAAATTTCATTCCCCTTGGAGAACCTCTCAAAACCGCATTAAAGGCTCTAGTGGCTCACAAAATCATCACAATACCAGACTCAAAGCCTTGGGAACTGTCAGTCAAACCTAAGTGGTGGAATGAAAATCACGTCTACGAATATCATAAGAACAAATGAAACTTAACTAATGAATGCATGAAGTTGAAGCATGTCATACAAGACCTAATTGATAATGAAATCATCACAATTTATGGGCATCAGTCAAACAATGATCACAAGGATTTTAAATAGCCCCTACCCTTGTATAAACAAGGGGAATCCTCAAAGACCCAAGGAGCTAAGGTAAATTACACCTATCCTAATAATGACAATGTGATCCACATGCTTGAACCATTTAATCAATTAGTTAATGTGATCATCATCAAAGACAAAAAAGAGTCTAAATATGCTAATTCTCTAACAAGGAATCAAGCCAAGGTTATTATTAAGGGAGTAGCTTCATCGTCCAAAAAACATACTTCACTAAAGCCCCCAACATCAAAGAAAATGGTCACATCAATTCCAGCTACGAACTACAATTTGGTTGATCTGTTACAAAGAACTCTAGCCCAAATTTCCATTCTGAAATTACCTAAAATATTACCATCACATAGGGAGATTCTTGACATCACTCTTTAAGAAAAAACTATTCCAAAGGACCTTGGTTTTGATCGGTTCCAAACTATGGTAGGCCACCCAACCTCACCTCATTACCTATCCTTTTCAGAAGAAGACAATAAATCATTGAATCATCTACATAACCAACCCTTGCATATAGAGGTCTTGATCCATAAACATAGATTCAAATGCATCTTGATAAATGGAGGCACCAGCTTGAATATTTTTACTCTTGAACTTATGACATCATTGGGTTTTTTAGAACATGCTATAGATCCCAGAAGGAAGATCACCATAAAGGCATATGATGAGGAAGAAAGGTCATCAAAAGGATTAGTTGTGTTTCCTATTTGAGTTGGACCAATTGAGAAAGATGTAATTTTCCAAGTGTTGGATTTACCTCTAGCATATAACATTTTATTAGGGAGACCCTTGATTCATGACATGTAGACAGTCCCCTCAACATATCAGCAATGTGTAAAATTCCCACACAATGGAGTGTAGGTCTTTCGGCTGATAGTAAATACTCTTGTAACACTTTGAAGCAATAAGACATCATGGTTCCACATAACAAAGAAGCATCTAATGAGAAGGAATATGAAAGTTCCTGAATGGCACTACTAAAGAACTTTGAAGAGAAATTGAAAATTAAAAGCACGGGAATGGTTTAAATAGGATATTACTTCAGTGAGTCAAGCTAAAACATTAGGGGATTATGCTCTCTTCCCTTTTAGGGAAGATCATAAACCTAGGCATGTTTAACTTTTCTTAGGAAAGTAATATTTTAGGAAAACTTGGATTGTTTGAGATGTTTGGGAAACACAAAGAGAAATAAGAAATTATGCTCTTCTCCTCTTTGAGGAAGAATAAAAAATCTAGACCTTCTCTTTGCTATCCATTTTATTTTCATGCATATCTTTAAGATGGGTCTTCCAGTTGAGGTAAACATATCTTGGGAATGACCCACATGAGAATGAGGTGTAAGCCACACCACTCCAGCTCACGGTAATAAAATTTGCTTCTTGGGGTTAATGCCTCAGAAGTCGGGTACCATTTGAGCTTATACTTAGCTCTCACCTAATGCATAGTAGGGCCTTTGGGTATTAATCATGTTTACATGACTACTAGTGCTAAGGTGCTTTGTGGGGCTATACACCTAAATTGTGCTTGCATAGATGCAAAGGATGTACTTGAATGAAGACCCTTACTAGAATCCATAGAGTATAAACCACCTAGTTCACCTCCAAAAGTGGATAATCCAAGTGCAAGGGAGATAGTGACTCCCCCAAGACACTCATCATATCATGCCCCCATTAACATTTGGAGTCAGCTAATATGACATCACTATAACCATTGCGTGGATGGTGATGGATGTATTCTGATTTGCTATTGGGCATGTGCCTAAGTTAATGAGCGTGGATTTTCTTACTAAGCCAAATTGACTCTAGGGATAGGAAGTGTTTGATCTTCACTCCTTTGTGTTTGATGTGTTTGAATCACCCAAAAGTGACACTAAAACAATATAAACACTTTCACACATTGACATTTTTACCTCAAGATTGCGCAAATTGGTCCAAAATTCACTCAAAACAAGAGGCAAACTATCCCTACACTACTATGTCATTTTCACCCATCAGAATTTTCGTACGACAAAACACTATGAAAACAGTAACTTGTATGGGAAATTTGGAATTTTCATATGAGCTAACATCAGAATCTAGTCAGTTACTTTGATCTTTGGTATCCTTATACTTCCTATCTACATGGCTTGAATTAGTCATAGTACCTTCTCACAACAATCATTAGTTCTTGATCAGGTGGCTTGACTTATCATCATCTTTCATCCTATATTCATGAATGGTCTTACTTGTCATGCGCTATCTCATCAATAGTCAACCCCAATCAACTTGGTCACAAGTATTGTCCAACAAACATCCGAGTCTCAAAACATGATACCTTGTAACAAGCTCAACAATCTCTCATCAACACTTAACATTGACCCGATAGTCTAGTCATCTCAAAGTCTTATCTATAATTGTCTTTCATGGTAAAAACTAGAAGCCAACAACAAAAATATGATCTCAATTCAAAGGGAAAGCTATTGACGATTCCACCCTAGGACCCTCATCCTATCAGAAACCAAGATCTACTCAAAGGATTCCAAATCAAGGCACACCAACTATATATCAATCAATACCCTTGTTTCAATCGACAAGCTCCCAACATAAAACAACTAATACTACACATAAAAATACATCCAACATGTTGGAATACGACTGGGGATCTAGCCAAGAGCAGCAAAGTTGACATACTAGTGTTTCCTCCTTGGTTGAGGAAACTAAAAAAGAATAAAGTGAGAGATGTCAAAAAGAAAAACACTTTCAAAAGATGATGCAAATCCTCATGCAAATAAACAAGGATAAATAATTTATGCACTTAGCATCAACCAGGGCACCAAGTAGTCCATGATTCACCCAAATAATGGGTACATCATGTAGATATGTCAATCCCAGCCCATCAATGTGGGCCCCGTTGGCATCTGATAGTCTCTGTAACAACTCACCCATGATAGGATGATGGGATCTGAAACCGATGTCTGGGAGGTTGACCTGCAAAGAAAGTGACAAAATTGGATCAGTACCTCAACAATGATGATTTTTCAAAGCAAAAGACAACAAATGCAGCTATGGACCTATTTTACACACAGTTTAAGATATGGTAACTCGTTGACTCTACGACGCAAGAGCATGACAATTTTTGACTTTTGGCCAATTTCCCATGCGATAAAACTCTTTTCTCGCACAAGGAAACTCTTGTCCCGCATGAGCTTTCTAGATCGCACAAGGTGGGAGGTGTTCTCGTGCGAGATTCTTGAATATCATGTGGCGCACATGTGCTCTTTGCCCAACCGCTGGGGAGGAGCCTGCACACGGAACTCCTAACCTGCGTAAGGATTTAGATTCCTTGCGTGAAAGGCGATCAAGGCTGGCATGAGGAAACTATTTCCTCGCACGAGATTGGGCGAGACAAAGTTTAAATAGCCCTAAAAACATACTTACACTAAAAATTGATAAAAATTTTTCAAAAATACATGATCAAGTTGCGATTACTTACAAGTGTGTCATACTCCGCTGGTCGGTTGTGTCGTCGGGAGCACTCAAATTAGTGAGAATGTACACGAATACTATCAATTTTAGTTGGAGCCCTCGCCATTGCTAAAGTCAAAAGGTGAATAATGATTTGAAAATGACCCCTCCGAGCCTTATGTAGCCTTTGACCTAATTTTTCAAAGTGCTCTATTTTTTGCGAAAGTTGCACCCTTGGCTAAATGGACCGTTCTGAATCCATTTTCGTGATTGAAATCAAAATCTGACACTCCTAAGTAGCTCGAAATCACATTTTAAAATTTTGGGACCGGCGTGATCAGACGCTTGTGCAGTCAATTTTCTGACGTCACTTTCTTGTCCAGATTATCTCTTGTCATCATTTTCTCAGCTTCTACAATCTTTTCATCAAAGTCAACTCTAGTCAATTCTAGTCAACTATGGTCAAACCTAATCAACAAGACCTCTCGATCACTTTAAATCAATTTTTTTCTCTCTGTGATTTCTCGCTCTCATCATTATGATGTGTCATCTTTTGATTTCACTCCCAAGGGGGAAAGATGATTGCATCATTGAATCTTTTTGCATCATTCTTGAATTAGTCTGATCTGAATCAAATCCCCATCGCTAGGGGCATCTCATCACTTGGGGCATATTCAGTTTTTCATACCTTATGGTCAAAATTGGATATTCCATGATCTTTAATCTTGTCATCTATCTTTCTAAGTATCTGAGAAATTTAACTCAGATCCTCAAGGATCAAGCTTTGTTCTGGAGATGATTCTTGAAATCTCACTGGGTATTGGGGCAATCTAACCCTAATTCCTGAAAGTTACGCTTTGTTCTGAAGATGACTCTCAAAACTCTTTAGACTGTTATCTAGGCAATCTAACCTAGATCTCGAAGGGCTAACCTATCATATTGGGGCAATCTAACCCTGATGTTAAAGATAGTCCTAGATTTTCATCAGCTGTCAGTGGACATTGGGGGAATCTAACCCCGATTCCAATATTTTCTCAGATGAATTTGCTTCCCAATATGAATGGTGTCTTGGCAACCTAACCTAGACTTCCAAAATCTTCATCTTCACTTCAGACTGTTCTTTGAATCAATGCGCTGCTCGCACATCAATTCAAAGAGGAGAAAAATGTAACACCCCAAAATTGGCACCTAATAATCCAATCAATTTTGGTGCATTTTCTCATGTTCAAAGTCCTATTGTACTAGGCAAATTCTTCTCCTAATTGACTTTAATTGACTGAGTTTCAAATGTAGAAAACCCAAATTTGCATAAATCTGACATTATATTTAATTCATAAATTCTCAGAGTTTATTAGCTAAAAAACCCCTATGATTAATTGATTTAATTCTAAAGTCTTAAGTGCTTTTAATTAAATCAATTCCACCCCCTTTAGCTAATATACATAAAAGGAATTGAAAGGTTATTTAATTATTGGGTGAATTATCCTCAAAAAAGGAATTCCATAATTCCATGTGAAAGGACACTCATGTGGCAATAATTCACTCTTTTATTTAAATAATCTTTGCATTTTTGTCTCAAAAGGGAATGGAGAGACAACTGTTTCTTTTCAAGAAACTCTTCACTCTCTTTCCATGGTTTTCTATAAATTGTACTTCATTTTCTTCATTTGGGAGGATGATTTTGGAGAGCATCAAATCTATAGTCAATTTGCATTTAATTTCTTTCATGCTTTTAAGCTTAAATTTGCATAATTAAGCTAGTTTTCAATTGGAATTGAAGATGTATTGCTTTGATTTATGATTCATTTATATGTCTAACATTTCAATTTGATTCTTGCAAGCTTTCTAGATTAATGGAAATTTATTTTCTAGTTTAAATGCAATTTCCATTCTAGATTAAAAGCATTTGAATTCTAGATTAGGAGCATTTGGTTTTCATAGATTAAATGCAATTTGCTTCCATAGATTAGTTGTAATTCTTTATTAGATTAATTGCATCTCTTTTCATAGACTAGTTGCAATCTCATTCATAGAGTAATGGCAATTTCATATTTCCTCACATTCTAGAAATCCTCCATGTTAGCAATGGTCAGGTTGTTGGCTCTTGTTCTGAGGGTAAAGTTGACATCCACAACTAATTAGGAGGCAACAAGTCATATCAATTGAATTTGAAGGATAGACAATTCATTTTTATCTTTGTAAATTGAATAATTGAGTAAAGACTATGTTTGGTTTATGCATGATTTAGAGGTCACATTCAAGCACACACATTTTGGCGCCCACCGTGGGGCATAAAAAATGATTTCTGGCCTCATTTTTGAAATTCTTGACTGTATTTTTTGAGCTCTGCCATACATCCGTACTACACTGGTACAGAGTCTCGCGCAAAGTTTTGCATCAAGCCACGTGAAGATTTTATCTTAGTAGCACTCTCTTGTGCAAGAAAATAGAAATCTCACACACATTGAAGTACTTTCTTGCGCGTGTCGAAGCACTTTCTCACGCGAACTTTGATAGACAGACATTTAAAATTCAAAATTTTTAATCTGCTATTTCTCTGTTCTGATATATGTTTCTGCTTTGATTTTTCTATTTCTAATTTTCTACTACAGCATAACAATGGTTTGCAAGTTCTCTTTCCAAAGATAAAAATTTTCTAATAGTTTACTTGCAGGACGGTAGTCAAAGGCATAATTAAAATTTCATGTTTATTTACTATTTTTCATTCACATAGTCTAAATAGGGCTTTGTTAAAATTTCGTAAGGATCCCGATAGAAAAGTAGGGGAATAGGCTCTTCATTACATGGAAGTGATGCCCATGGATGAAACTAAGACCCAGATGTTGCTAACATGATGGATACTTGGGGAAGCAAAGCAAGATAGCAAATATTTAGCACTTCTACTTGTTAGGGGATTATGCTCTTCTCTCTTTGAGAGAATCAAAAACCCAAAGACTTGTGGATTTGGTGGAGTGAAACTATCTCAGTGATGAATATGCTTGATGTGTTTGGGTGAGGTGCAAAGGTAGAGAAGTATGCTCTTCTCTCATTGAGAGAATCAGAAAATCAAACCCTTGAATCTGAACCAAGTTGAGTCATCTTTAGAGGGCCTGCCAGAAGTTGAACCTCTGAGAATGACCCAAGTGAGTACACACCTTTTGCCGGTGATTCCAGCTCACTCTAATAAAGTTTTCTTTTTTGTAGTATAAAGAATCCAAAGCCACAGTAACTTCTTTCTCATTGATTTTGACTATCATCATGAGAAAGCCTTGTTTGTCATACTGAGCGGTGCCGCTCCTAGCCTTTCTTGCAAGGGTGTGTGACTTACAAGTGTTGGTGTGGCTGCGAGGCCCCATCTCTAAATCAGAGGCACCAAATGTTATTGTGAACAAAAGCATATTAAATACTCTCTTAGTTAGATGCCTACCCGGTTCACCTCTGAAAGGAGACATAATCTATGCACAGGGAGAGGGAAGAATCTCTCCCCTAGATTCTCGACATAGGTATGCACCTAGATGTTTGAAGTGGTATATGACGCTAGCCCCTATTTAAGGATAACCTTCAAACATATATACTTAGTCCTTGGAAACACCAAAAACACGGGCACTCTTTCGAGGGTGACACTGCTGTGTGAGGTGCACGAATATGCATAAGACAACGGGGCACAACTTTTGTCTTCTCAACCAATTTTCTTTGTAGGGATAATTGAGTGTCTATTTTAGAGTCTTAAACTGTCTGTACTATCATCAAACAAAGACTCCCATGTTTCTACCAAGTTGCTTTGTCCTTGGTGAAATTGTTTATGACTACTGTTTGTGTCACTACTGCCTGATTGAAACTTCATATTTTTAAATGAGTGCTTGTCACCTTGAAATGGAGATTGCTGATTTGTATCATCTTAAAACTATCCTAAACCTGGAAATCTTGTTAGAGAATAGTTCTCACTGTGTCTCAAAATCTGGTTTTATCTTGAAAATTGATTTTGTTTATCTACCTTATCTGCCTCTTATCTGGGATTTGATTGCTTGTTCCCTCATTGTTTGTAGACTGAAACTAGTTGTCTCAAGTTGTGAACCAACTGATTCTTACCAACAAGTGCATCAAGACAATTTTACAATGTCTAAAACCAAAGACAAGATTCTTAGGGAAAATTTATGGAAACAACTTTGAACTTTGGGATCTGAACTCCAATGATTAAAGAGGGAAAATGATTCTCACATCTCTCCACTTTCTTCCACCATGGATAAATCTTGGTATGATACTCCCAACTTTGATGAAGAACAATGTGATGACAATCCCAATTTTGATCTAGACCAGTTTGATGACAATCCTAACTTTGATCAAGAGCACATAGAGGAAGTCATGACCACATTAGATGAGATCCTTTTCTATCCACAAAATAAGGATATTGCAAGTCAAGAAGCTTCTAATTATTCTTCAAAAAGAATCTTTACTCCTTTGGGACAGTCTTATGAATTAGCATTAGAAGAAATTCTTGAGAATGACCTCATCACATTGCCTAAAATCATGTTACTTGGATCCACATTCTTCAGTAACTACTGTGCATATCATCGACACAATAAGAATGAAACTTCATCTTGCATGGAGTTGAAACATAAAATCCAAGATCTCATAGATGATGGTTAATCAAAATGGAAAATCCTAATGAATCACCTAGTGAAGATACTAATCTCAAGCATGATCAATATCAGGAACCTATATCTAGAAATGGTTCCCATCTCACATCTACTTCTTCCACCATTCCTCCATCTCCTAAAGTTTCATCCTCTCTGTCAAAAACTGAACCTAATGATGACTATGTCTACCCTCAAGGACTACCTCTAAAAGAGATCCAAGCTAACCCGCATATGATTGCAAGTCCTTCTCAGGCTTCAAAGATCATAGAACCCAAGCTTCCATGTGCTTCAATGCTTATCATGCCTATTCCCAATGACTGTCCATTAGTGTGCCAAGAACCCCATATGCAGATCAAAACTCCTACCTCATCCTTAAAAGTGGCTCCATGTCAAGAGGAGAATCCACAATGTGAGAAAACAAATATCAGTTATAATCAAGATCAAGACACCATCCATCTTAATCCAATGGTTGACCAATGTCACATATCTCAAGAATCTCATGATAATTTTATCATCCCCTTCCATCACTTCCAAGAACATCCTACATCTCCCAGCGAGATCAAGACATCTTTTCTACCATCTGTAATGAACCTATTGAAAATCAAGAGAAAGTTACCCTTTGTACACCATCTAAAAATCCTTTTCAAGATCAGAGCATCTCTTCATCTCCTTGTCATGCTCCTCCATATACACCTCAAGAAAACATCATTCCTCCAAATCCCTCACAGAAAAATAAATCCCCTAAAGCTTCAGCTGCTCCTATCAAAGCCACTCATGCTCCTATTGATATAAAGGTGAATACAAAAGAGAAGAGCCTTGGCCGTGCAGCTCACTCTAAAGATGTTGATATCCCCTCCACACTTTATATCCCTCCGTTTAAATGTAAACATTAGTCTTCTCCGTTCTCCAAATCTATCCTTGGTCCTTATATCCCAAAGCTTAGACCGTCAAACCTTCCATATATATTGTGTCCTTATGTCCCCCCATCTACCATCCCTATCACTACTAGATTTTCATCCACTTACCCTATCCCCTATCAAGATTAACAAAGACATGCATCTTTAAAAGCTCCCTATCAACCCCTCCGTATGAACCAGTTATATCGACCCTATTCATCCACAATTCCTAAGTCTTTTGGAAGCAATTTGGATGTGCAACAAAGAAATCAGAAATATAAGAATCCACTTACATATGAAGATCACTATGTCCCATCTAATTGACATGTGACTACAAATAAAAAGGAAATATTCAAGAGACCACAAAGGTCCACTAAGAAAAGAACCAAGTCAAAGAAAATCTAGGTTCCTAAATCCATTATGAAAGAGTTGTGTTCTAAATCATCTGATGCAAATAGAAAATCAAATGGTATATGGATTCCCAAGTCTCCTCTCAAGGACTTGGATACAAAAGGAAAAGAAAACATTATGTGAATTCCCAAGTCTCTCTTAAAAGACTTGCACCAAAAGGAACAATTAGAGTTGGCATCCAAGCTTCCAAAGTCTTCCACTTCATCTCCATCTAAACATCTCCCATCTTCTGACTCCATCTTGGGTCCTCATGTACCAAGATCCATATCCACTCATGCATCAATGTCTCAAACTATTCCATCCACTTTTCCTCCATTCGTCCACTACCCTTCGAGGAGTGTGTTAATGTTGATCTTGTCACCTACTATCCTTCCATATTGGGTCCTTACATCCCTTCTTTTTCTCTCATCCAATTTGTTGCATAAAATCTTGGCCTCCATCTTCCTTATCCTCCATTTCATCTTCCTATCAACATCTTTGAGCATACTTTTAGCGGCCTTGGCCCCTCATAGCATATCCTTCGAAGGAGCACTATCTAAAGAGCAAGAAGCTTAAGAAAAAAGAAAAAAAAAAGAGAAAAATAAAAAAATAAAAAAATAAAAAAGTGCCTTGGTGAAAACCTGGTAAATAGGCACCTTGGTAGAAAAATTAAAGAGAAATCAATTCATCCTATGGTGAAAACCACTTCTTGTGGTGCCTTGGATAAGTACCATGATGAAAACCTGGCAAATAGGCGTCATGTGTAATTCCTCCTACTTGCACTCTTCACTTGGGGGAAAGATCCCTCCATCTCATCTTATCTTCTGTATCTTACATCCAGCTAGTCTATGAGCATCCATGTTCCTTCCTGTGATCTTGAAAAGGTTGAGCCTATCCTTGAACACACATTTATCTTGACATTCATGATCCCTTCCATCAACCTATTCACTTTTGCATGCTACCCTATCGTGATCTTGCTTATCCCAAGCCTATCCTTCCTATCTTTGAGCATCCTGTCATAATCCAAAACATTCACTTATACCTCCATCATCCCTTATCCTAATTACACTTTCATAGCTATGTCCTATCCAAAATTGACCCCTTGGTCTTGATCAAAATTGAAAGACTATTTCTCCAATGTCTCTTGACATGTCCACTCTTTTGGACCACATGCTTTCATGACATCAGATCATTATCCTATATGCTCTCCAGCACTACTCCATGAGCCTAAATTTTCTATATTCTTGTTTCCCTAGCTTGGATAATCTTGAGGAGACTATCCTTGAGGGTCACATTCACCCTTTTCATCTATCATTGGCTATTTCTCTCATACATCAGCTTTCTAATCCATCTTCAATGTCCTACACCTCGCTAGACATTGGGGGCATACCAATGTGATCTTGCTTGAGATCGAGTAATCTTTAAAAATTCTAAAAATTCTAAAATCTAAAAATGGTAAAACAATTAAAAAATCAAAAAATTGTAAAATCTTTAAAATTTTAAAATCGCCCGCTTTGCTGCTTTAGTGTGCTCATGCATTTTTCTTTCCATCATCTTTGAGATTTTGCTCGACCTCACATGGATTGAAACTTGTCATACTCGGGGGCATGTTCATAGTCTAGGGGGCATTGTCTTATCTTTCAGAGTCTTTCTCCTTTTGCATCGGTCACTAGTGGATCTCACTGCGTCTGCCTACCGATGCTTCGTAGCACTTCGTCTCTTCTTGAGACTCTCCTTTGCATTAGTCACCGGTGGTTCTCACTATGTCTACCTGCTGATGCTTCGATCTCATTATCATTCTTTATTCTTGAGAATCTCTTGCGAC
The DNA here is from genome assembly GCA_018584345.1 of Thuja plicata. Taxonomy (NCBI): domain Eukaryota; kingdom Viridiplantae; phylum Streptophyta; class Pinopsida; order Cupressales; family Cupressaceae; genus Thuja; species Thuja plicata. The sequence continues at coordinate 470,861 of MU226073.1, forward strand.
AGTCACCAGTGGTTCTCACAGAGTCTGCTTACTGCCGTTATATTGCTGAGATTTCTCCCATCGTCTTGCTATCTACATATTCAACTTCGATCCATTCATTACTTGGGGGCATGGCTCCCCACTTTGATCACTCTTCAGTTTACACTTGAGTCAGTAATCTTGTCACAGGACAACTCTCTACTGGCACAAACTGGTGTTTCTCAACACCTTAATCAAATAGTATTTTTCAACACTCTCTTTGGACACATTTGTGTTTTTTAACACACTTTGGATATCTCATGATGTAAACATCTCTCGATAGAAATCAAACACATTACACTCAAGCACAATGATGTTTTTCAACACCCTAAACATAGACACATTTGTAAGCCTTAAAACATGCTGAGATATGATTGACTCTTTCTTGGTATGTTGTCTATTCTCATGAATTTCATTGATATTTTCCTTGTCTACTACTTGTTGGTGTGGTTTCGATGATCCGGCAATGTCAAATAAATAGGGTGTATGTGATAAGAGCTTCTACATTAAGGTGGAAAAGCCTCACATCCCTTGATCTTGTTTATTTGTACGCCAAGGGGAGGTCAGAATTATCTCATTGACTATTATTGCTGTATTTATTTACTTGTGAAATTTTACTATATCAAACTAGAAAGAATGTTCGGGTCACCTTGGCTCTTGTCCCTTGGTGCTTATGCTCATTTCCTATATTTTATCTAATGAAATTCATATTCATATTCTTATGGTTGCAGCAGCACCAGTAAGGATTGTATTGACTCCAATGATCCAAAAGCACCTAATGATGATAAATACGATGAGTCCAACAACCGAAGTCCTAGGATTGCATTTAGCTTAGGCTTGAATTTGCATTGTAGGCTTGCATTCACATTTTAGGATTGCATCATGGTAGTTTTGGTGCTCTCTTCATTTGTATTCTCATTCTTCAAAGGTCCTTATCTTTCATCATGGTTTCTTCTCGACTGCACGAGTGTTCGGTCCTTGTTCTCGATCTGTGTGTGTCCTTTTGGTTAGTACCTATTGTATATTGTGAATATCCTACATGAGATGATTAGTACCATTGCATTCATTGCATTACATTCATTTCCAAAAAGTGCATTTCCATACATACATCCATAAACATGTGCATCCATTATAAGCATAAATCAAATTATACATAGCATTTATCCATCTAACATCTATCATAGCATCTTCATACATCAATAAAACATGTGCATAAACATTTGCATATTCATCCATGGCATACATTTCTATTTTCATAAAATATACACATTTAAAACAATATATATACATGTACAATGATGTCAAAAAAATCAAGCTCATATATATATCGATCGGTCTAAATATACAAGGGTGCTATTCGAGCGCAATATGTCAAAATGGTGGTACAATATACATCACAATCTAACCACTTGGAGGAGGTGGAGGGGGTGGCATACCTTGCTTCTGAGGAGGAGGACCTGCTGGAGGTGGTCCCGGTGGAACAATGCGTGCACCAACATACTCTGTGAAAGGTAAAATCTGATCTGCTACCTTAGGTACTAAAATAGTATACACAACAAAATAGTAAGAAGCCTAGGCAGCCTCGTATCTGTTAGAATACTTTAGAGATAACTAAGAGGGAGGGGGGTGAATCAGTTATCTACAACTTTAAATCTTTATCTAATACTTATTAATCCAGATTGATACAAAGTAAATGCACATACAGATAACACTTTACATAACACATCAATTTTCTTATGGGGAAACCAAATGGTATAAACCCCGGTGGGAATTAGTACCCACAAAGAACTATACTATTTATAGTGATCCCTGTTAAAAGATCTTCCAACCCTGTTAGGAGTTGTACATAGTTGTACATTACAATGCAGTAGTATAGTGACCTGGTTAAGGAGCTGGTTAAGGGTCAGACCCTATTAGGAGTCTTTTACAATAACCCTGTTAGGGGTGGAGGACTCACTGTCCAAGTGGTGAAGGCTACAACCTTTTGGTTATTTGATACACACTGTATCAACAAGATGAACTTTTGTTTGTGACACTGCTTGTCTAATCAGTTCCTTTTATGCGCCGATGCTTTAGCCTCTTTTAAAGAACTATAAAAATCTTATTTGTATTCTGAAAGCTTCAACTTCAATATCTATATTATCAACATATGATAAATATAGCTCTACTGCTTTAACACTCTGCTCTGCTTTTCTAATCTCTGGCTTTCCCAACTCTTCTCATTACAAATGACCTTCTATAAGTACATACACCAAGTATGAGATCATGGGACCTGTAGGACAACTCTTCTTAACATCCTTGTCAGCTCTACTAAGCGCACAAGCATAATTACAACTGTGCAAGTACTAACTGAATAGACGCATCGCTTCACTGAGTTGACTTCATCAATTTAACCATAACTTTGCAATCTTCTTGATAAACATTTGGTGCATTTAGATTAATATCAACAACTCATAACTCATCATGAATATACACATGCATATCCTGAAGATAGACACAACTCGATCAACACATTACATACGTCAGACTTAAACTGTTATTCCTCCATAACTGTAACCGTCAATAACAGAATTACATATCTTTACTGAAACTTCATATCTGGGTCTGTGTGTATGAACATAGCATAGTAAACATGTCAACAACATGTATCTATCCATGCTTGTCTTCATGTCATCATACTGATAAGTACATACAGAAGTACTACTATGTAGTATATGTTGTCATTAATGACAAATATACAATCAATCAACTATTCAGAATCAAATCTCCAACAATCTCCCCCTTTGGCATTGATGGCAACATATGATAAAAACAACTTCTATTCATGGTGTCTTCTTTCTTTTACAATCTTCTCAATATCCT
>MU226073.1:477639-504928 GCA_018584345.1 Thuja plicata
GGGGGGGGGTGAATCAGTTATCTGCAACTTTAAATCTTTATCTTATACTTATTAATCCAGATTGATACAAAGTAAATGCACATACAGATAAAACTTTACACAACACATCAATTTGGTTATGGGGAAAGCAAATGGTAAACACCCTAGTGGGAATTAGTACCCACAAAGAACTATACTATTTATAGTGATCACTGTTAAAAGATCTTCCAACCCTGTTAGGAGTTGTACATTACAATGCAGTAGTATAGTGACCTAGTTAAGGGTCAAACCCTATTAGGAGTCTTTTTCAATAACCCTATTAGGGGTGGAGGACTCACTATCCAAGGACTCACTGTCCAAGTGGTGAAGGCTACAACCTTCTGGTTATTTGATACACACTGTATCAACAAGATGAACTGTTGTTTGTGACACTGCTTGTCTGATTAGTTCCTTTTATGCACCAATGCTTTAGCCTCTTGTAAAGTAATATAACAATATTATCTATGTTCTGAAAGCTTCAACTTCAATATCTATATTATCAACATATGATAAATATAGCTCTACTACTCTAACACTCTGCTCTACTTTTCTAATCTCTAGCTTTCACAACTCTTCTCATTACAAATGACCTTCTATAAGTACATACACCAAGTATGAGATCATGGGACCTATAGGAAAACTCTTCTTAACATCCTTGTCGGCTCTACTAAGCACACAAGCATAATTACAACCGCACAAGTACTAACTGAATAAACACGTCGCTTCACTGAGTCGGCTTCATCAATTTAACCATAACTTTGTAATCTTCTTGAAACATGTTTGGCGCATTTAGATTAATATCAAAAACTCATAACTCATCATGAATATACACACGCATATCTTTAAGATAGGTGCAACTCGATCAACATGTTACATACATCGGCCTTAAACCATTATTCCTCCAGAACTGTAACTTTCAATAACATAATTACATATCTTTACTGAAACTTCATATCTGGGTCTGCGTGTATGAACATAGCATAGTAAACATATCAACAACACGTATCTATCCACGCTGGTCTTCATGTCATCATATTGATAAGTACATATAGAAGTACTACTGTGTATTATATGTTGTCATCAATGACAAACACACAAGCAATCAACTATTCAGAATCAAATCTCCAATAGTATCTAGTGTCTAGCTGTGATCGAGCCAATGCCTCTCGTAACTCCTGGATCTCCTAGTCTCACTTAGATATCCATGTATCTTGGATGATCACCTGTGTGTGGAGGTCGTCACGCTCCCTTTGTGTCTAACATGCTCTCCCCCTGACTCTCCAGAGAGCCTCCTGTAACTGTGCTACCTGTCTACCTACTGGAGGATCAGTCGAAATAGCATCAGCCATCACTGTATCATCCCCCTGCTCTGTAGCTCTGTCCTGGATACCACTAGGCCCAACACCTGCATCTAATCCCATTAGTCTAAAGAGAATATCAGTCTAAGATTTCCATGGTCATACAACTCGCTCCTACTGCTTTAAGGGAGGCTACTGTGGCTGCTATATTTGTGGAGGCACCTATTGCTACGGTGGTGGTTGCATTGCCTGCTATACCTACTATACCTGTGGAGGCACCTGCTGTATAGGTGCAACAAGAGATATGAATCTGGGGAACAGATGGGCTAACATGTAGTCTCTGTATGCAGGTGTCATACCTGCATTCATCATCGTGGCCATATAATCCCACCTAGTTGGTGGTACTCAGGCATCTATCATACTGCGCCCCCTGTCAAGTAATCTCTGCTACTCCTTCATCTCATCGATGAATTAGACATAAGTGCAATACTCTAGAGACACGTCCTATGGCTATAACCACCTAAATTTGGTTTGTTCTAACTATGGACCCTATTTTCCCTATGCGTGATCATACCCTTAGTTATGTCCAAATGACCCTATTACTCCTTGGCATAATTCTTCAAATCTATTTAAATGTCCTAGGTGATTTTTATCACTAAATTATATTAACTATTATAGACATACAATTCAAATCAATTTTGACCAATCAAATAAAATCAAAATCAAACATGGCTATTGTATTTAATTATAAAGAAATTAAATAAATCCCTAAATCAAATACCCACTTACAAAATAACCCATTCCCCAAGCCTCTTTAATTTAATTAAAATGCCTATAGTCCCCTAATTATTAAAAAGCAATTTTGTTGTTTAAATAATTAATTCCTATATTTCTAAATGTATTAAATAAGTTTATTTCATTTATTAATATTCCCTCAAACCCCAACCTAACCTATCTCAACCACTTCTACCCTAAGTTCTAACCCTTCTCAACCCATTCACCTTTGCTAATCACTTTCTCAAACCATCCTCTTACACTCTACCTTGCTTTTTTAAGGCCTTCATTAATACCTTATTAATGAAAGATGCCTTAGGCATGTCTCTCCCATGCGTTATTAATGCCTTGGGCATTAATGGCTCTTACACCTTCATTAATGAGCCCCTTCACTCATTAATTCACCTTGTCCCCCCTCTCTCCCTCTCATTCTTCTATAAATAGAAGCCATTTTTGAGAGGAAAGAAGCCTTCACATTAGATAAAAAATTACATTGTTATGCTGTTCGATTACTCTTAGAATCATATTGCACTTCTTATTCCATGCTTTTTCATTGTTAAATATTCACATGCTAGAGCTAGAATACTTGTTTTTCATATCTTTTAGCTTGTTTTTAATCTAAATCCTTCATGCTAGATAGTATATGTCACTGATTTGTAGCATATTTTGAGGGCTAATATGAAACTAATCACACTCTTTCTAGTTAGAAGGAAATAGGTTGATATTAGTGGTTTTGAATATTTTATCTAACCTTTTGGACTAATGCAATGACTTATTGAGTGTTTGTGTCTTTTTCATCAGGTACCCAAATACACACTCACATTTCTGGTGCCCACCGTGGGGCTTGAATTTCAATTTAGCCTCATTTTCTAACTTTTTTTGGCAATTTACATACTCAGGAATCGATCATAGAATCACATTTAATCTTGCAGGATCGCATCCCAGATACGCCCTAACACTGCATAAATTCTGGCTCGCATCTAGGATTTCCTGGATCATTTTTGGTTATGGCTCGCATCTGGTCAGCAAGGGCTCATATCTGGTGAAAAGGCTCGCATCCCAGATACTATATCACATTCAGTAGGATTTAGGCTCGTATTTGGTTGAAAAGGTTGTCTACTTCATTTGCCTAAATCCTAACAAGTTTGACAAGTTGTGATTTTTGTCTCTTACAGATTAACAAGTGCTTTGCAGGTATTTTGTGTAGTTTTCATGGAGTTGGGTTAAGCGAATATTAACGTGGTTTTTATAGGTTTCCAAACCCCCTCCATCTTGACTTCTATTTATCTACTTTTCAAACACTTAAGACCATTTCTCCACTTGCTAAAACAACTAGATATTATGCTCTTTTCCTCTTGAGGAAAATCAGAAAGTCGAACGTTGTTTTATCATTTGTAACAAAATTGGGGGTAACTAAACAAGCAAACACACTGTTTAATTCATTTTGGGGATAGAAATTAAACAAACACAAATCACTAAATCATATGGGATCAATGAACAAAATCATATATTTCTTTTTCGGATTAAGTAATTAAACAAACACAAAGCACTAAATATGTGGGCTCAATGAACAAACACATTGTTTAATTGCTTTTGGATTAGAAATTGAACAAAAAAAACTCACTAAATTTTGTGGTTAAATTGAATAAGACAAATTTTCCCTTTCTATTTTCTTTAAAGATAGGAACAATTAAATCAGGCTCAATATAGCTTGAGGGAAAGAACTTTTTTTTTAAGTGTTTGAGGAGAAAACAACATGGACTAGGAGAGTATGCTCTTCTTCTTTTGAAGAATCAAAAATCTAGAAATCCTAAGCTCGCCAATCCTGGTTACCAATATTTTAATAGTAGAGGGCCTGCTAGTTGAGGAAAAAATCTCCTGGGAATGACCCAAGTGAGGACAGGTCATACGCTGACCCTTCCAACTCACTATAAATAGTTGCTTCCTTGTAGGCCAAAGCCTTGGAAGATGAAACTGGTTTTGTTCTTGGAATTTTGACATCATTCCTTGAACATATCGGGGTATATATAGAGTGGAGCCGCTTGAATCTTGCTTGCGAGACTATATATATTTAGGTACTCATAGGGCTATACGCCTCAATTTTTCCTTGTGCAATTCTATGGGGGACAGTTTCAAATGGATTGCCCAATAATCTACAACACATTCAACTAAAAAAATACTTGATTCATCCCTGAAAGGGTGATAATATTTTTGCAAGGAAAAAATTAATTGCCCTAAGACACTCATCATATCATGCCCTCACTTGCGTTTGGAGTCAGCTAATACAACATCATGACTGGAGCCATTGCGTTCTTGATGATGGCTATATTCTGATTAGCATTTGAGTGTGTACCTAATTCAACGAGCAAAGATTTTCATCCTCCACCTAGAAAATAGGGAAAAAGAGTGTTTGATTTATCCCCTTAACAATGCAAAACTATTTGATGTGTCCAAAAGATCACTAAAAAGATAAGCTCCTAAAAAACAATCAACAAATTTCAAACCCTGGAGTACAAGTGTTTTTCACATCCTACAAACACCTCTTGACAAAATCTGGAAACAAACACCTTCACGCACTTCAAAAACAAATTTTTGAAAATTGACCAAAACTAACAAGACCATCATAAAATCGCATCCTATTTTTCCTAAGTCATATTCAAGATTTAGGATTGTATCTGGTGCATTGGATCACATTTAGTCAGCGTATAGTCGCATCCAGGTTTTAGGATCGCATCCAGTGCCATCAGAGGCTCGTATCTAGGAGCTCGCATTTAGGGCAGTGGGCATTTCTAGTAGTTTTTCTTAGGAGGTCTTAGTTGATTTAGGTACCCTTTTTTCTCTTCAGTTGGTCCCTGTTGTCTCTTCTAGTCTCCCTACTATTATTTTCAAACACTTTTAAAATGTCCACCTTGCATGCATAGTCAGTCTTTCACGATCATTTCAATATGTGTGGTCTATTTATTTTCTATCAACAACTTGATTCCCAGCTCATTATTAGGGAATTCTAACCCTCTGACGCTCGAATCATTTACATACACCAAAAAACAAATAGTTACTTCTACCTAGACACACCCACTTGAATGATCTGGAATCCTTACTTGCACTATTGAGAAACGTTAACGAAGTTGAGAAACAAACTTCATGGTTAACACAAGACACAACAAGTACACATTTGAAGAATCAAAAGTACCTCCTAAAATACCACACTTCCAAGGAGAAACTTCTCACAGTTCCCTTTTTGATCTTGATTCACCTCAAATGGATAGCCACACTAACGAATTGAGTAAGGCCTTTGAGGGTTATGATGATGGAAAAAGAGCACAATCCATAGGCATAGAAGAAGAAGAAAGACCAAAGTTTGAACATAATCTGTTTGGGTCAGATAGTGAAGAAGAGATCCTTGAAGATGAATACGAGAAGCTTAAATAAAGTAAAAGGATCCACAAGTTATTGGAACAAATAATTGGCAATGATAAAGAAAAGTACTTTCTCCATCTAACATCCACGGGTGTAAAATTACCCAAGGATTACAATGTGGATGATCTCAAAGAAAAGGAAGTACCAAACCCCATATCTATCCTTACCAAACAGCTCAATCAGATGCAAACGGAGCTCACAAACCTCAAACAAGAGAAGGACAAACCTAAAAAAAAATACTCTTTGGATGCCATTTGTCCATTTCCTTTTGATAAAAGTATCACTATGGTCTCGTTTCCTCCTAATGTGGCAAGGCCAAAGTATGAAAAATACATAGGGGAAACTGATCCACATGACCATGTAAGAGAATTTTGTGCTCTAAGCATTGAGTACATGCACAAACCCACTTACCTCATGCAACTATTTCCAGGAAGCCTAGGAGGAAATGTCATGGAGTGGTTTTCAAAGTTGAATCCTAAAGTCAAAACATCCGAGGAGTTGATGCAATGGTTCATTCAACATTACTCCTACAACATCCAATGTGACATCACTATGATGGATCTATGTAACACCAAACAGAAACCTGGGGAATCATTTACACACTTCCTACAAAGATGGAGGAAGATTTTTGCACGATATTCAAGAGTCATTCCTGAGACTGAAAAGATGGAAATATTTGTCATTAATCTCATACCTAAATTGAGCTATGCTCTACAAATTCAAGATTCTCCTAGCTTTGATAGGATGATTAAAAATGCCCTACGTATTGAGGAAGTCATGGTCAAAAAGGGGGAGACCACCCTTCAAAATGAAAGCAAAGGCAGTAGCTCCAACTCCAAGCCTAAATGGTGGAAACAAAACAAAAATGTTGTTAATGATGGAGTAGTTGATGCCTCTAACATTAATTCTAAACCTGAAGCATTCAATTTGACCAATGGCATGCATGCAAGCAAAGAGGCTAAAATAACACCTCCTATTCCCAAAATGAACAATGATAATGACAAGGGCCGAACATGGACTTCAAAACCCCAAAGAACATTCACACCTTTGGGGGAACCTCTTGAGACCATCTTAAAAACATTGGTGGATAACAAAGTTCTTATGATTCTTGATTCTAAACCTTGGGAACCAATGGTCAAACCTAGATGGTGGGATGATAACTCCTATTATGTCTTCCACAAAAACAAGGGACACAAGACAAATAATTGTCTCAAGCTAAAACATGTTATCCAAGACCTCATCGAAGGAGGTAAGTTCAAGGTGGATGAACACACTACAAATGAAGATCAAACAACATTTAATAAACCATTCCCTAATTATAATCAAGGGGAAACATCTAAAGGGAAAGGTAATGAGATAAACTAAACCTATTCCAAGAGTGACAATGTGATCAATATGCTCAGCATTAAGAATGAATCTGTCAACATGATCACAATCAAAGGAGCCTCATCCTCCACAAACACTGTAACCTGGAGCCAAGCATAGGTTACAATCAAAGGACCTCCAAAACCAACATCAACACCCAAGGTTCCTATTGTAACTATTCCTAAACCAGAAGCAAAACATGTGGTAACTATTCCCAGAGAAAAATATGACTTGGTAGAACAATTGCAAAGAACCGCTGCCAAAATTTCTATCTTCAAGTTGCTCAAAATATCCATGGTGCATAGAGAAATCCTAGAGCAAGCCCTACATGTTTCTAATGTTCCAAAGGATATCGATGTAGACAAGTTTCAAGCAATGGTCAATCACATCTCAGTGCCACACTACCTCTCCTTTTCTGAGGAGGATGACAAGTCATTGACCCATCCACACAATCAACCCCTCCATATCAAAGTCGTTATTCATAAATCTCATGTTAGACACATATTGATAGATGGAGGCACAAGATTAAATATCTGTACACTAGATTTAGTCAGGAGGCTAGGCCTCTAAGAGAAAACAATTGACTCTAGAAATAAGGTAACCATCAAAGCTTATGATGAGGAAGAAAGATCCTCCGGAGGTATTATTTGTCTACCCATCAGAGTTGGGCTGATTGAAAGGAATGTTATATGTCAAGTTCTGAATTTACCCCTGGCCTACAACATTCTACTAGGGAGACCATGGATTCACGAGATGCAAGCTATACCATCCACTTATCACCAATGCATCAAGTTCCCACATAATGGGATAGAGGTGACAATTCCTGCAGATGCCAACTACACTTGCAAAAATATCAAAGTAGGTAGCATTATCCCACACAAAAAGGAGGCTATGGACGTAGTTTCTCCTCAAACTACCAAGGACATGGTCATGAAGGGCTTTAGAAAAACATTAAAACTTCAAGAAACAGGTATGGAAGAGTACAAGTTAGACCTGACTCCCTTAATAACAGAGCTTCCAGTATCACCGAGATCCTATGGAAAACCATCATCAACATTCACACCTCTAACACTCAAAGAGACAAAAGTGCACAAGGCTACTGGTATGATAAAGGCATCCACATCTTCTTCAGAAAACACAGAAGAACATGCAGTCTTGGATTGGCTTTACAAAGGAGAACCAGTGGACTCTGAGATCAAACATGTGAAGATATCCCCAGAATAGTATGGAAAGGGATATGATTTCCTCAAAAAAATGGGTTACAAATGAAAGGGACCTCTAAATGACATAGGACAAGGGATCATTGAACCCATACCCATGGATTTTCGCCTCAATAGAGATAAAATAGGACTGGGCTTTAATACTCAATCCAACAAACCTACTTCAAAGAAGAGTGCACCTTCTAAATCAGAGAGTGATAAAACATATGAGATAGTATCAGAACCATGGCCTTATGAGAGATTACTATAAATTGGTACAGAGAATCCTAAATATCAAGGATAACGCTACGTACCTAGTTTTGAGGTACCACTGGATCTTCACACTCCTTTGCTAGAACAACCACCCATTCAAGAGGTAGGAGACACCATAGCTAAAATCACTTAAGAGGAACCCCGACCACAAAATTTACATCCTAACTGGGGGAAATTGGTCATAATTACACATGTCCTCGATATACCTCACTTTGATCTACAAGAAGCTAACTGAGTCCATCAAATAAACATTGCTAAATAGTTAAATAGATTTGATGATGATGTCACAGACTCTCATGACTATGAGTATGATTGGTTATCTATTTCCTCTGAAGAAATTAGGATAGACACAATTCACATGTTTGCATCTTCCTCAGCTCCTAGTAAATGATTGACACTCCTTTCAAAGATATTGATCCTTCTGAAGCAGAAGAAGAGTTCCTTCCCCTGATCATTGATGGAGACACTGGTGAATACATAACTCTACAAGAATTTCATAGGCTACAAGCAAGAAGCCTCATTTTATAGAGAGATAATGATGAGTTATCTACTAATGAGTTGCTAGAGTTCAATCCACATATGACTGACAATGACCCTTTAACAATGATCTCACTCTTATTGATCTAAACATCAAAGATATTAACTTAACAGACCACATCCCATTAGTTAATAGTTGTGATGCTAACATGATGCTATCCTTCCCAGGATCTGACTCCCTAAATTTGGTACTTCCAGACCTAATTGATTGGACTAAAATAGATCCTACGCCTATCCTCAACTTTTCTAATGACCACTCCCTAGCTTGTTACCTTAATGCTTGTAAACCTCACCCTTCTTCCACCAATGCAAAGAGCGAGAACATGTCACAAGAGGATATCAAGTTTCTTATTCATAAACTAAAAAATAAAAAGAAAAAGTGGACTGATGGTGAAAAGAACTCTGTGTCAGTATCAGATCCCAAAATAGTAAAGAAAAAAGACATATCCGATGGTGAAAACCTCTCAGAGGCGCTGAAGGATAAGACTCTTGATATCCTCCCTAAGCACTTTCAGGAAAGATCTTTTGTATTGATTGAACCAACATAGCCAGTAAACTTGGGCACTGTTGAAGATCCTCAGATAGTTCATCTTGCACAATCTTTATCAGAAGAAGAGAAGGTGCAATTCACAGAATTCTTGAAGGAGAAAAAGATCAACTTCGCCTGGTCCTACACTGATATGCCAGGGCTAGATCCCAATCTCATTATGCACCACTTATCTATAGCTCCTGGGATCAAGCCCGTGAAATAAAAACTCTAAAAATGCATCCTCATGTTGCATTATTGGTAAAAGCAGAATTGGAAAAGTTGTTAAAAGCTGGATTCATTCGAGTCATTGCCTATGTAGCATGGATATCCAATGTGATCCTTGTTTTTAAAACTGATAAATCTATTAGGATCTGCATGGACTTCAGAGACCTCAACAAAGCATGTCCAAAGGATGACTTCCCTCTACCAAATATTGACATGATCATAGACCTTACGATAGGCTACCAAATGTATTCATTAATGGATGGATTCTTAGGTTATAATCAAATCAAGATCACCCCTACGGATCAAGAGAAAACTACATTCACATGTGTGTGGGGCACATTTTGCTAGAATGTCATGCCATTTTGGCTAAAGAATGCCAAAGCAACATATCAGAGAGCTATGACAACAATATTCCATGACATGATGCACAAAAACATGGAGGACTATGTCGATGACACACTGGCTAAATCCAAAGAAAGAAGTACTCATATTACTGATTTAAGAAAGATATTGGATCGAATGGAACAATTCCAACTCAGGCTCAATCCAAAGAAGTGTGCCTTTGGGGTCCAATCTAGCAAACTCCTAGGATTCATAGTATCAACAAAGGGAATCGAGGTAGATCCGGCGAAGGTAAAATCTATTCTAGAGATGAATCCTCCATGTAATATCAGTCAAATGAGGACACTACAAGGGAGACTCCAGTCTATCAGGAGATTTATGTCCCAACTTGCAGATAAGGCACAACCCTTTACTAAGCTACTATATAAAGGGGTTGCATTCAATTGGGATGAACACTGTGAAGCCAACTTCAGAGAATTGAATGGGTACCTAGCTGCTCCACATATTCTTATGGCTCTTATTCATGGAAAGCCCTTACTCCTATATATTTTAGCTAAACCTACATCCCTAGGAGTATTTCTAGCACAAGAGGAAAAAACAAAGAAAGAGCGAGCTATCTACTACTTTAGCATAACACTAGTCACTTATGAGCTCAATTATAGCATTATTGAGAAAGCATGTTTAGAAATTGTCTTTGCATCATAGAAATTGAGACACTACATGCTCTCTCATACAGTCAAGCTCATTGCTAAGATCGATCCTCTAAAGTATCTTGAGTAGAACAACATTAACAGGACGTTTGGAAAAATGGGTCCTAATTCTAAGTGAATTTGACATTGAGTATGTTGAACGGAGAGCTATCAAAGGGCAAGTACTTGCAGATCAATTGGCTGATTCACTGCTTCAGGATGATGAACCATTACTAATTGAATTCCCTAATGAAATAATCATGCATCTCACCGAAAATCCATGGAAGATGTACTTTGACAGTTCATTTACTCAACAAGGATCTGGAGCAGGGGTTCTCTTCATTACTCCATAAGGATATAAGATTCCCAAATCTTACAAATTGATGTTTCCATGCACCAAAAATATCTCAGAATATGAAGCACTGGTTAATGGCCTCAAGATAGCTATGGAATGGAAGATCATTGAGTTACACGTATATGGTGACTCTCAACTGATTATTAATCAAGTCAATGGGGAAAATCAAACAAAAGATGAAAAATTGATGCCCTACAAACAAATAGTTGATGATGTGAAGTAATTTGTCTTCATCACCTTCCAATAGATACCAAGATTAGAGAACAAAGCTGTAGATGCTATGGCTACCTTGGCATCCATGTTACAACTAGAGGAACATCAATTCCGCTATGACTTCTTGGTGGAAGAAATATCCTATCCTGCCTTTGCCAATCTAGAATACCAGGTAATATGTGCCTTAAATACCCCAGATCAATCTCAATATGCCAATATCATTGCCTATCTTTCTAACCAAACCATTCCCGCCAATCTATCTAGAAATGAAAAAACATCCCTGATTAGGATAGCATTGCGTTACGTCCTCATAACTAACAACCTATATCCACGCAGTCTCGATGGAACACTTCTTCGGTGTTTAGAACTCAAGGAGTCTGATCTAGCCTTAAAAGATGTCCACGAAGGTGTATGTGGATCACACTCAAATGGCTTGTCATTAGCTAAGAAACTATTCAGAGTAGGCTATTATTGGCATACCATGGAGAAAGATGCTATTCAATTTTCAAAAGCATGTTTTAAATGCCAGACACATGGAAACCTTATTCATGCTCCTGCCAGAGAACTCATACCTTTTATAACACATTGGCCATTCCAGCAATGGGCCTTTGACTTGGTTGGACAAATATATCCAAACTCTTCAAATGGACACAAGTTCATCATTACAGCCACTGAGTATTTCATGAAGTGGGTCAAAGTCATGCCGCTAATCAAATCCACTGGCAAACAAGTGGCTATGTTCATTCTGAACTACATTATTTGTAGATATGGGATACCCTCTTTAATTGTGACAGACAATGGGGGCCAATTTAAAAATCAAGACATTGATAACCTCTGTGAATAGTTTCATATCACTCAACATTGCCACTTGGTCTATTATCCTCAAGGTAATGGACAGGCCAAGGCATCGAACAAAAATATTCTCAAAATCGTACACAGAACTGTGAGTAAGTCTAGTAGAGACTGGCATTTACAACTGAATCTGACACTATGGGCCTAAAGAACAAGCATCCAAACACCAACTAGAGCCACGCCATTTTCTATAGTCTATGGCGCTGAAGCAGTATTACCTACTGAGGTTCAAATCTCATCTTTGCAGATATCTTTACAAGGACTGGTTACTGATGAGCAGTACCACATTGATCAGGTAAATTATTTGGACCTACTAGATGAGCTCAGGAAACAAGTGTTCAACCACCTCAAAGTGTACCAAGCAAGAATGTCGAAAGGTTACAACAAGAAAGTTAAACCACGCAAGTTTGAGGTGGGAGACCTCATCCTGAAAGAAAATCCTAAGAACCAGCCTAACAAAGAGCAGAAAGGAAAGTTTGAACCTAACTGGCTGGGAACTTTTGTTATCACTACTACCTTTGGGACTAGGGCTTATAAATTGGCTACACCTAAGGGAGATGTTCTTTCATATCCTATTAACACTTTACATTTGAAGCAGTTCTACACTTAATGTTCGGCTAGCAGAGCCTATACAACAAATAGTTCTTGGAAAAATACCAAAAACATTCAAAAAAGAAAAAAAATAGCAAAAAATATTGAAAAAGAGAAAAGTGCCTTGATGAGCACCTGGTAAAATAGGCATCTTGGTAGAAAAAAGAAAAAAAAAAGATCTTTCCAAGTGGTAAAAACCTGGCAATCAGGCGTCACTTGTGTTCTGTGCTCCATCTATCAATGCACTACTAGTACTAGGCCTTCATAATTTTGCCTGTGCTCATACGCTGAATTCATTTTCCTAAATAACTATCTTATCCTCGCTTGGGATTTGTCTATATTTATGTCTTAGGAATAAGTCATTTTTCACTGGGGGCATCTTTGTTGGCATAGTCAGTTATGGTTGCTAGGTTGCTCTAGGATGGTTTGCCTCATGGACATAATGTTTCTCGACACATGCAAAACAATGTCACTTTTCAAAACAAGGGTGTCTTTTCATAACATGGGACATGACATTGACATTCATAGCATTCCTACAAGGCTATACTAGATCACAAACATGAAAAAATTATCCTATCAATGCACAGACATGGAACACCACATTGCTTATATTCTAAATTTCTGATTGATGAATCTTTACTATGCTTTGACATGTGGATGAACAAATACTACTTAAACACACAGTTTTCTCATGGTTTGATTATAATTATTTTATGTCTTGATGATGTTTTCAACTAGGGGCACCTAAGTAATTATGAATTTTATCTGATTGATTCTCAATTGATGATTTGTTATGTCTTCTTGGTTACTCAATGACGTCTACGCAAAGACAAAGAGTAGCAAGGATTAGGGGCATAATGTTTTCTTGATTTTTTGTGTATGGTGATTGTTTCATATAATCCTATAAATTTCACCTAACTTGGATGTTTATGGTAAGGGCTGCTACTATGGGTAGATAGCCGTATATATCTCGATCTTTGTTATGTGTAAACTACGGTGGGGTTGAAACAATTTCCTTGTCTATTTTTTGACCCATATTCTCACTAAGGTATACGAATCATAATGTACCCAAGGATATGAATTTTCAAGGTCATTGCGGGTCCAATATCTTGCCTTAATCAAAATCTGGTATATTAAAAGGAAGATGACTATTCTATTATCCTAGCTTCTATGCCTTGATCCCTAAGTCTTTTTCTGACATTTCAATAAAACATAGTGTTCATATTATCATAATATCAATGGGTATTAGTGATGGTTGTACTATCAGGTGGTATCCATTTCAAAAAGTGCCCAATGATAATAAAAATGTTGCAATATTCGCTAAATTAGTGACAAGTCCTAAGAGTCTTCATATAGCTATATTTAAACATTGCTTGATGCATTTGTCAACAACAATAATAACATAAGGAGATTTAAGCTCAAAAATGGTTTCTGTCTTCTTCTAAAACCTATCAAGTTAATTACATCATCTATATTACTGATATCAAATATATTTGCACATCCATAACATACATTTTGCATTCATTTGAAAAGAAGAAACTGGAAAATACAAAAAATAAAACATCCATGTATTGCATTTTTACTTCTACATCCTAAGTGCATCCATACATCTATTTTGCATAAAAACTAGAAAAACAAAAGAAACATACATATGCATTTTTCACATTAGTATCATTTAAAGACATATTTATATCAGTAATATACTCATCACCTCCACATTATAAAATTATGTTATCATCTATGAATTAACTCATCAAGCGATCCAGATATCATCACATGTGCAAACAAGATATGTTTACCACATCTATGGAAAGCAAAACGGATACATTTACCACATGAAACATGTCAGAATTAGGAAACTACATCAGATATATATAATCATCCAAATGGTACAAATCAAAGCATAAAGTGTATCAGAAAGCATAAAGTGTATCAGACAGTATCAAGTGTATCAGTGAGCATAAAAGAGTATCAGTACGCCAAAAAAAATGAATTAGATATATATATGAATGTAGTGTACAAAAAAAGAAGGGGATCTTAGCAGGATCCAAATATACATATATAATCTCCAAATGAACAAAATGGTACAAGAATCAACTCTGGCCTGCCCCCTCTCCTTGGTCAGGAGGAGGAGGAGGAGGTAGCATAAAAGGAGTTGCTGGAGGCGGCATCGCCCCCTCTGACTGCTGAGCAACACGAGAAAAGGATACTGCTCTCTGACCCTTAGGAACTACTGCGTGATACAAGGCATAATAATATGTTGCCCTCTATCCCTAATGGACTACTGTCTGGGCATGGGCATCTTGCTCAGCTCTGAGCATCTCCCCCTGTGTATCCCTCTCAGCTCTCAACTGCTCAAGCTGTCTGTCCCTATCTGCTAAAAGAGCATCAGTAGTAGTAATCCTAGCCTCCAAGGTTGTGATCTAGGCTCAGAGCTACTTCCTCTCCTGCTCGCATCAAGATAAAGGGTCCCCATCTCTACCAGGATCCTACTCCTGAGCTCTCTGTTGCAGCTGTCTATGCTACTCTGGAGTAAGTAATGGGCCAGTATCTCTTTGTGGGGCCACAAATCTATATCTCTGCCGCCTGCCCTACCCACTGTCACTGGAAACACTTGGATCAAATGCCTCTCCTCTACCACCCCTGTCATCTCCATCATGTCCATCATCTGGAGGGGATGCCCGCCACCATCTCTGCCACCATTGCGGCCCCCATGACTCCCTGGTGCTCTATCTTTGCCTCCTTTACCCCTGATAGGTTGGTCATCAGGATCATAATCCAAAGGCTCCTTTATACAAGGAATGATCTCCTCGGGCACTCTAATTCATGCAAAGGGGTACTAGCACATCTCTGTAGCGTACCCATCTGAAACATCTAGACGGAGGTCCCATTTTATGGCTACCATGTCTTGAATCTCCTGTGATGCAGTCTCATATGTCAGCTATGCGCCCCAATCAGATGTCTCATCCCTGATACGAGCATCCACTACAACATCCTCTGTGTGGCCCTGTCGATGGCCATACTACCTCAAAACTCTGGTAATGAGGAAGCGCTCTATGATGTATCTAGTACGGCCGATCAAATATCTTCTCTGGCACAAAAATGGTACCTATCATACATTATATGTCCATACCTCATAGTCTAGGTATGGTCGCCACATGACCTCTGTCATATCATCGAATAACTGACGCCAATACTCAACCTTTCCCAGATGGGGCTGCTATAGGAGGCCTGCATGCATATACACATAGGGCTACTTGGGTGCCCTCTTCCTATCAACAATTGACCATGTCATAAGGATGTGCTCCCAAGCCCAAATCTGAAGGATCAATATGCCAACAGTCATGTTGCAGGTATGGTGGTACACAATCTCATGAAGCTCTCTATATATATGAGCTAGTATGTAGCTCCCCCAAGAAAAACCTCGGCGGTGGACAATCATCTACTCCACCATGCTAACCCAGCCCACCAAAAAACCATGCTGACCTTTGTCCGGCATGAGGATGCTGCATACCAATTCGGCCAAGTACATAGCTAATTGATCATAATGATCAACCATGAAATCCCATGACAGGTATCTACGATCTATAGTGTCATCCTGAAAGAATATCTGCATCGTACCAATCACCACGCCAGCTCTAGACTCAAACAACACCTCATGTCCCACCATCAGTATGCGCAGAATCCTCCAAACATCTTCAGGAGTCACAATAATCTCTCATGTGGGTAGGTGGAAGGTGTTGTGCTCAAAATTCCACCTCTCGGCAAGAGTAGTCAACAACCTTAAGTTTACCCTGATCTTGGGTAAACCTATCAGTGAACACAATCCAAATTGAATCACGGTAGTTTGCTCATCATCTGACAATCTGCTAGACAATGCAAGAACTCATGCTGGATAAGTGCCATGGAATGCAACTACCTAGAACTGGGCCTGATTTTGAACACAACAGTCAAACATCAGATGCTATCTAAAAAAGGGGCAGGATCCTACTCTGCTAAGTCATTCCAGGTTTGCAGGATGCAAATAGATCAAAACAAATTAAAACTCTAAGTCTTCTACTAGATGGGATCCTAGAAAAATAGGATGCGATTGCGCATACAGGATGCGATCCTAAACGCGGGGTGCGATCCTAGAAATATAAGATGCGACCCCCTAATGGGTTTCTTAGAAAAACAAGACTAAACCTAAGGAACAAGATGCGATCTGGGAAAACCTAGATGTGACATAGAATCTAGGAAAACCTGGATATGATCTAGGAAAAATAGGATGCGGGTCGGGATTGACGGGATGCGATCTGGAATCCCGGATATGATCCTAACTTGAAATAGCTATAAAACACACAAAAATGCATGAAATTCAAAAATACAAAATTTACAGGCTAGTTTATCAGGTACTTACCGGTGGTGGGTAGTCGGCTGGTCGTTGATGTCGGTGGCTCATCTCAAATCGGTGTTTCCTCATAGGGACTACCATCTTTGCTGCAGAGCTCTCAGAATTTCTATGGAGGAATGTGCAAATGAATAGTGAAATGGTACTTTTTGAGGCTTATATGGGTCTTTTGAGACATTTAGGGTTTCTGAAACTCCTCCCTAACAACTCCAAATTCATTTATGTTCTTTTTTTTTACTCAATCGGGAACCAAATCGAAGGTATCTATGACATTTTTAGCAACATAGCTTCACTTTTGTGACAGTTTTGAAACTTATGGGTTTGCTTCATTTATTCATCACATTGGTAAAAACTACACATTTCATCATACATCTTGGTCTAAACATCATTTTATCAGCCTTCTCACTCATATTTTCACGTAATTAACTTAATAATCATGTGTTTTTTTAAAAACTCACCTTCTTCTATTCCCCTCTTTCTTGCCCTACCACTTCCTGCAAGTGTTATGTTCTTTTCAACTGAGAGATTTATTTCTTTTTCTTTGATTTCATTCCCGAGGGGGCATGATCACACTACCATCAAATAATGTTTTGCTCAAAACAACATCAAAATGACTTTGTTATCAAAAAAACTAGGGGCATAACAGTTTCCTTGACTAAGTTGGAACTGTTGGATAGAAAGCTTTGGTTCTCATGAGCTGGATATCTTGTGTTTCCTCATTTTAAAAGATTTTATTAAAATCCTGGCAGCTTCATACTGGCTTTTGGATGACAACCAAGTTCAGAATCAGTATTATCAATTTTTTGATGACAATCAAGTTCAGAATTGGTATCTTTAAAAATATTTTATTGATCTTTGGATGACAACCAAGTTCAAAATAAATTCTATTAGTTTTGTTTGATCAAGTGTGAGACTGATCTCATCAACATTTTGTTCGACAACCAAGAACGGAATTCTCAATCTTTCTAAAGTCAAAATTGAAAACTTTCTTTAAATCAATGCACTGCTCGAACATCAATTCAAAGAGGGACAAATGTAACCACCTAAATTTGGTTTGTTCTAACTATGGACCCTATTTTCCCTAAGTGTGATCATACCCTCGATTATGTCCAAATGACCCTATTATTGCTTGGCATAATTCTTCAAATCTATTTAAATGTCCTAGGTGATTTTTATCACTAAATTATATTAACTATTATAGCCATACAATTCAAATCAATTTTGACCAATCAAATAAAATCAAAATCAAACGTGGCTATAGTATTTAATTATAAAAGAATTAAATAAATCCCTAAATCAAATACCCACTTGCAAAATAACCTATTCCCCTAGCCTATTTAATTTAATTAAAATGGCTATAGTCCCCTAATTATTAAAAAGCAATTTCGTTGTTTAAATAATTAATTCCTATATTTCTAAATGAATTAAATAAGTTTATTTCATTTATTAATATTCCCTCAAACCCCAATCTAACCTATCTCAACCACTTCTACCCTAGGTTCTAACTCTTCTCAACCCATTCACCCTTGTTAATCTAATCCTAAGCCTAATTCTAATCCTAACCCACCTCCTAATGTTGTCACATTCCATTAAGGAATGCTTAGCAACTCAACCCACTTAAGAAAGTCCACTTTCTCAAGCTTGACTTCCTTAAGGTCCACTTTCTCAAGCCATCCTCTTACACTCTACCTTGCTTCTTTAAGGCCTTCATTAATACCTTATTAATGAAAGATGCCTTAGGCCTATGTCTCTCCCATGCCTTATTAATGCTTTGGAAATTAATGGCTCTTACACCTTCATTAATGAGCCCCTTCACTCATTAATTCACCTTGTCCCCCCCTCTCTCTCATTCTTCTATAAATAGAAGCCATTTTTGAGAGGAAAGAAGCCTTCACATTAGATAAAAAATTACATTTTTATGCTGTTGGATTACTCTTAGAATCATATTGCACTTCTTATTCCATGCTTTTTCATTGTTAAATATTCACATGCTAGAGCTAGAATACTTGTTTTTCATATCTTTTAGCTTGTTTTTATTCTAAATCCTTCATGCTAGATAGTATATGTCACTAATCTGTAGCATATTCTGAGGGATAATATGCAACTAATCACACTTTTTTTAGTTAGAAGGAAATAGGTCGATATTAGTGGTTTTGAATATTTTATCCAACCTTTTGGACTAATGCAATGACTTATTGAGTGTTTGTGTATTTTTCATTAGGTACCCAAATACACACTCACAGTGGCCTCCCAAACTAGCACAATACGTGCATGAGAAAAAAGTGCTCAATGATAGTAATAGTGCATCCTATCAAAGGATGCAAGTAGAACATATATGATAGCTCATGGCGAGCATCATCCCAAACCTCAGTGGCCGCCCAAGGTCGCCATATGACTGCAGACATATCATCAATCTACGCCCTCCCTTGCTCAGTCTTACCCAGCGTGGGCTGGGTCATCGAACCAGCGTATCTATAAATGTATGGCTCTAATTGCTGTTGTGTATCATGGAAAATTGGCCTACAGACGGGAAGGTGCTCCCAGGCCCAGTTCTGCAAAATGATGACTCCTGCCACCATAGTACGTGTACCCTGATACACGATCTCGTGCATCTCATGGTACATCTATGCAAGCATACACTCACCCCATCCAAAATTGACTATAGGTACAGCCAACATCTTCTAAAGTGTAACTCCCTAACCACACTCTAAACCATGCTGACCATGATCAAGAACCAGATGACAGCTCAGAAACAGTGCAAGAACAACTGCCAAGGGATAATCTCTACCATAAGTCTATATCAACTCCTCCCAGGATATGGCCTGGCCCATCACCAAATCATCCTAAAAGATGGCTCTCAAAGCATATGTACCATCTCTCAGCTGTGTGTAATACTCTACATGAGCTCCATGGAATGACACTCTCAAAATCTGGTATACATCCTCCGGAGTCACCGTCATCTCTCCCTGTGGAAAATGAAAATTATTCATCTCTAAATGGAAACACTCAACCAGGGCACCAAGTATTCCATTATTCACCTGAATATCAGGTACATCACATAGATATGTCAATCATAGCCCGTCAATGTGGGCATTGTCAGCATCTGATAGTCTCTGTAACAACTCACCCATGATAGGATGATGGGATCTGAAACTGATGTCTGGGAGGTCAACCTACAAAGAAAGTGAAAAAATTGGATCAGTACCTCAACAATGATGATTTTTCAAAGCAAAAGACAACAAATGCAGCTATGGACCTATTTTACACACAGCTTAAGATATGGCAACTCGTTGGCTCTGCAATGCAAGAGAATGCTAATTTTTGACTTTTGGCCAATTTCCCATGCGATAAAACTCTTTTCTCATGCGATGAAACTCTTTTCCCGCACGAGCTTTCTAGATCACGCAAGGCAAGAGGTGTTCTCATGCGAGATTCTAGAAATCTCGCACGGTGCACATGCACTCTTTGCCTGAGTGCTGGGGAGGGGCCCACGCACAGAACCCCTAACCCGCGCGAGGATTCAGATTCCTTGCGTGAAAGTCGATCAAGACCGGTGCGAGGAAACTATTTCCTCGCACGAGAGTGGGTGAGACAAAGTTTAAATAGCCCTAAAAACATGCTTACGCTAAAAATTGATAATTTTTTTTCAAAAATACAGGATCAAGTTGCGATTACTTACAAGTGCGTCATACTCAGCTGGTCGGTTGTGCCATTGAAAGCACTCAAATTGGTGAGAATGTACGGGAATACTATCAATGTCAGCTGGAGCCCTCACCATTTCTAAAGTCAAAAGGTGAATAATGATTTGAAAATGACCCCTCTGGGCCTTATGTAGCCTTTGACCTAATTTTTCAAAGTGCTCTATTTTCAGCGAAAGTTGCACCCTTGGCTAAATGGACTGTTCTGAATCTATTTTCGTGATCAAAATCAAAATCTAACACTCCTAAGTAGCTCAAAATTACATTTTAAAATTTTGGGACTGACGTGATCGGATGCTTATGCAGTCAATTTCCTGACGTCACTTTCTTGTCAGCATTATCTCTTGTCATCATTTTCTCAGCTTCTGCAATCTTTTCATCAAAGTCAACTTTAGAAAATTTTGGTCGACTATGGTCAAACCTAATCAACAGGACCTCTCAATCGCTCTAAATTGATTCTGCTCTCTTTGTGATTTCTTGCTCTCATCATTATGATGTGTCATCTTTCAATTTCACTCCCGAGGGGGCAAGATGATTGCATCATTGCATCTTTTCGCATCATTCTCGAATCAGTCTGATCTGAATCAAATCCCCATCGCTAGTGGCATCTCATCACTTGGGGCATATTCAGTTTTTCATACCTTATGGTCAAAATTGGATATTCCATGATCTTGAATCTTGTCATCTATCTTTCTAGGTATCTGAGCAATCTAACTTAGATCCTCAAGGATCAAGCTTCGTTCTGGAGATGATTCTTGAAATCTCACTGGGTATTGGGGCAATCTAACCCTAATTCTTGAAAGTTACACTTCATTCTAAAGATGACTCTCAAAACTCTTTAGACTATTATCTAGGAAATCTAACCTAGATCTTGAAGGGATAACTCTTTGTATTGGGGCAATCTAACCCTGATCTTGAAGATAGCCCTAGATTTTCATCAGCTGTCAGTGGACATTGGGGCAATCTAACCCCGATTCCAATATTTTATCAGATGACTTTTTTTCCCAATCTGATCTGTGTCTTGGCAACCTAACCTAGACTTCCAAAATCTTCATGTTCACTTCAGACTGTTCTTTGAATCAATGTGTTGCTCACACAGCAATTCAAAGAGGGGAAAAATGTAACACCCCAAAATTGGCACCTAATAATCCAATCAATTTTGGTGCATTTTCTCATCTTCAAAGTCCTATTGTACTAGGCAAATTCTTCTCCTAATTGACTGAGTTTCAAATGCAAAAAACCCAAATTTGCATAAATCTAACATTATATTTAATTCCTAAATTCTTAGAGTTTATTAGCCAAAAAACCCCTATGATTAATTGATTTAATTCTAAAGTCTTAAGTGCTTTTAATTAAATCAATTCCACCCCCTTTAGCTAATATACATAAAATGAATTGAAAGGTTATTTAATTATTTGGTGAATTATCCTCAAAAAAATAATTCCATAATTCCATGTGAAAGGACACTCATGTGGCAATAATTCACTCTTTTATTTAAATAATCTTTGCATTTTTGTCTTAAAATGGAATGAAGAGACAATTGTTTCTTTTCAAGAAACTCTTCACTCTCTTTCCATGGTTTTCTGTAAATTGGACCTCATTTTCTTCATTTGGGAGGATGATTTTGGAGAGCATCCAATCTATAGTCAATTTGCATTTAATTTCTTTCATGCTTTTAAGCTTAAATTTGCATAATTAAGCTAGTTTTCAATTGGAATTGAAGATGTATTGCTTTCATTTATGATTCATTTATATGTCTAACATTTCAATTTTATTCTTGCAAGCTTTCTAGATTAATGGCAATTCCTTTTCTAGTTTAAATGCAATTTCCATTCTAGATCAAAAGCATTTGAATTCTAGATTAGGAGCATTTGGTTTTCATAGATTAAATGCAATTTTCTTCCATAGATTAGTTGTAATTCTTTCTTAGATTAATTGCATCTCTTTTCATAGACTAGTTGCAATCACATTCATAGAGTAATGGCAATTTCATCTTTCCTCACATTCTAGAAATCCTCCATGTTAGCAATGGTCAGGTTGTTGGCTCTCGTTCTGAGGGTAAAATCAACATCCACAACTAATTAGGAGGCAGCAAGTCATATCAATTGAATTTCCAGGATAGACAATTCATGTTTATCTTTGTAAATTGAACAATTGAGTAAAGACTATGCTGGGTTTGTGCATGATTTAGAGGTCACATTCAAGCACACACAACAATCACATCTTCGAATATCATAAGAATAAAGGACACTTAACTAATGAATGCATGAAGTTGAAGCATTTCATAGAAGATATAATTGATAATGAAACCATCATAGTTTATGGGCATCATTTAAATAGTGATCACAAGGCTTTTAAATAGCCCCTACCCTTGTATGAACAAGGGGAATTTTCAAAGACTCAAGGAGCTAAGGTAAATTATACCTATCCTAATAATTACAATGTGATCCACATGCTTGAACCATTTAATCAATCAATTAATGTGATCATCATCAAAGACAAAAAGGAGTTTGAATCTGCTAATGCTCTAACAAGGAATCAAGCCAAGGTTATTCTTAAGGGAGTAGCTTCATCATCTAAAAAACCTATTGCACTAAATCCCCCAACATCAAAGAAAATGGTCACATCAATTCCAACTTTGAACTATAATTTGGTTGATCAGTTACGAAGAACTCCAGCCCAAATTTCCATTATGGAATTACTTAAAATCTTACCATCACATAAGGAGATTCTTGAAATAGCTCTTTTAGAGAAAATTGTTCTAAAGGACCATGGTGTCAATTAACTCCAAACTATGGTAGGCCACCTGAGCCCACCTCATTACCTTTCCTTTGTAGAAGAAGATAATAAATCACTGAATCATCTGCATAACCGACCCTTGCATATAGAGGTCTTGATCCATAAACATAGATTCGTATGCATCTTGATAGATGAAGGCACCACTTTGAATATTTTTACTCTTAAACTTGTGACGACATTGGGTTTTTCAGAACATGCTATGGATCCCAGAAGGAAGATCACCATAAAGGCATATGATTAGGAAGAAAGGTCATCAAAAGGATTAGTTGTGTTTCCTATTAGAGTTGGACCAATTGAGAAAGATGTAATTTTGTAAGTGTTGGATTTAGCTATGGAATATAACATTTTATTAGGGAGACCCTTGATTCATGACATGCAGAAGGTCCCCTCAACATATCATCAATGTGTAAAATTCCCGCACAACGGAGTGTAGGTCTCTATTCTGACTGATAGTACATAATCTTGTAACACTGTGAAGCAAGTAGACAACATGGTTCCACATAACAAAGAATCATCTAATGAGAAAGAATATGAAATTTCCTGAATGACACTCCTAAGGAACTTCGAAGAGAAATTGAAAATTAAAAGCACAGGAATAGGAGAATATTAGGTACATTCTTTTCCCTTAGTGGCTAATCTACCTACATCCCCTAGATCTTATGGAATGCCCTAATCATCATTCAAGCCTTCTAGTACTCAAAAATTAGAAATACATGAAGGGGTTGGTATGGTAAAAGAACATGTTTCTCTCTCAAAAGAGAATGAAGAAAGGGTTGTCCATGCCTAGCTTTACAAAGGAGAAGAGCATGACCAATAAGTTAAGCATGTCAAAATTTCCCTACAAAAATATGGTAAAGGATATCAACTCATGCAAAAATGGGGTATAAATGAAAATGACCCCTAGGTAAAGATAAAGGGTTAATAGAACCCATACACACTAAATTCTAGAGGCTCATAGATAAAACATGACTAGGATACCATTAGTGAAAGTTTAACCCTTCCTCCAACAATGGTCCTATAAATAGTCAAACAAGGGACTCTAATGTTGAGACTAAGGAAGAAGTAGAGATTACAAGGTTATCATTTGAAAGATTGTTGCCCATACAAACAGAAAATCCTCATTACCAAGGAGAATTATATATCCCACCCCAATTCAGATCCCCCTTCGAACCAAACAGATAAATATCTGAACAATTACAAGAGGTGGATCAATTGATTGAAGAAGAAGTGGTAAGACCATAATGAGAGGAGTCAAGATTAGAACCCAAAGGTGAACTATATGAAAGACATCCTAACTTGGTGCAACTGGTCTCTATCTCTCACATACTTTATTTTCCCCACTTCATGGATACAAGTGTATATGCAATCAAGGTATCACCATCCCACCTTACGTCCATACAAGAAGGTGAAGAGAAAGACAAAGTGTGAGAAGATGAATATGGCTAAGAATAAGAAGGAAGCTCTAGTGAAGATGAAGGGGTCTTCATGACCATAACACAATACCTAGACAAGTTTTATGACAGTCAGACTGATTTTCATGAATATGAGTTTGGTAAAGGTGCAAAGAATGACCTAGAGGTAAGGAATCCTAACTAGGGGCAACCAGTCACTCCTACTCATTTCCTAGACATACCTCATTCTATGGAAAGAAGTTCTAACGAGTAAAAATGAGATTCTCTCTCACATGCCATGATAGATATTAAAGTTGATGTCATTCACAAATATACACCACAATTTGAACAAGGGAGACTCCCAATTCTACCCAAACAAAAATCCTTCCTCAAAACATAAATTGGAAATTTGGAGATAATAGCAGGGATAATCACACTGGAGCTAGGTCCATGTCAAGAATTGAGATCAGAATGTCTATTGAGGAGGACAATCAAAATGCTAGCGTTAGATCAAATGGGTTAGATTCACAAGATACTAACAATGATTCTGATAGTGAGGTTAGGACACTTTGTGGTATAGGGAATCCTCCAGAGATTAATGTGATAGATTTCCTCTTACCCATTGAAATCCTTGATCATAATAATGCAGTGCTATATTTAGAACCTACTGGATATTTATCCCTAATTCATCCTGAGCTTATTGAGTGGGATCCAAGTGATATGTTAAACCTAGTATTTTCTCTAGATGAATATACTTTGGAATGTTACCTAAATACTATTGAGCCCCTCACCTCTTCTACCAGTGCAACAAGCATAAACATGATAGAGGGGGATATTAAGTTTCTCAGTCTTAAAAAGAAAAATAAAAAGAAAAGGAGGTCTAGCAGTGAAAACCACTTAGTGGCACTATTAGAACCCAAAATAGTAAAAAAAAAGATGTATCTGATGGTGAAAACCTCCCAGAGGCACCAAAGGATGGAAAACTTGATATCTTTCCCAATCACTTACAGGAACGGTCCTTATGTCACACCCAAATTTAGCATGATAAAACACAATAATTTTTTTTTTAAAAAGAATGTCTTTATAGTGTTATGTGGTCAATGTCGTTGCTAGGGTTGAGGAGAAATCATGTCATATGTCAAAATCCCTCAACCCATAGTTATCTAAGGTACAGTCAACATGAGCACAACACAATGTTCCTTAGAGTCAATATATGAATTGATGGAAACCCTTTCCTAATAGGATAGTTTTAACACTAAGCCAGATTTAAAACCTATGAAAATCTAGTTCACCATAACATTATGTTTACACTTATCAATACACTGGCCATGTGTATTAACCTGGTAAACATAATATTAATGCTTAACATTAACCTACTAAGGCCAGATCTATCCTACCCTAATCTTTTAAATTTAATATTCCACGAGGTCTCTAAGTCGATAGACTAAAAAAATAACTATATAATTAAGCCCCAATTAGAATAGTCCTAGCAATATTCCTCTCATTAAATTATTCTTTAACTTTACTGAATAAACCTTCCCACTCCAAGATATTATCATTAATTAAATCCACAAGGTTGTCTTATGGGAATACTAGAGTAATTTAAATTTAAATAAAATTTAGCTTCCGTGATTAAATGATATAAGTTTGAAAATTTGATCGTAACATAGTTTAAAGAAAAGAGACTTACTTTATTTAAATTTTAATCTAAGGAATAATAAAATACTTCAATCAAATTCTTGAAATCTGAAACTCAACAAGGAATAATCTAATTAAAGTTGCTATTATATTTAAATCTCTATTAATTACGACGCTACATTCATATTTTAACATTATGATTTGTTTAGAAATAAACTTTAAATAATTGAAATATAAGGGTAAGCATTAACATTAAAGAGAGGAATATAAATTTGNTCCCCCCCCCCCCCCCCGAAAAGAAATTAAAAAAAAAACTTAATAGAAAAGCAAAATTCCCAAAAAATATTACCTAATAAAATATTAGGTTTAAGCACTAAGGTAACTTACCTTACATAAATAACACTCTTATAAAAAAGAACAACTAAATAATATTAAAAGGGTCAGTCCAAAGTTGACTAAATAAGAAAAAAAAAGTAGAAACAAAGCCTAACCCTAATTCAAATTTAGGGTTAGGGCATATGAAGAAAAGGGTAATAATGCTCTTGTTTCATGTTTCCTCCTCTCTTTCTCCTTCTTCCTTCATCTCAAAACCCTAAGCTAAGTTTTCTAATTTGTTGTAGGTCTATTTCATGGCATGGCAGCCATGGAGATGGAAAATTGAGATTTACAAGCATATATATATATATATACACACAC
>MU226073.1:505612-516851 GCA_018584345.1 Thuja plicata
ATTTGTATCTTTTAAAGACATTTTATTATTTCTTGCATATAATTTATACTATAAGGAATTTATGTATAAGTTAGTAGTTTCAGATTACAAATAGGAAATAGAAGTTTGCAGTTTCCAATTTATGTTTCTTTAGGATAAATGACATATATGGAGCAATATGGTATTCTCTATATACAGATTTGATGTTTAGAGTTAGAGGTTAAAATTGTATTCTATTTTCAATATTATATCACAAAGTGCATTCTGTACAAAACTGTAAGGAAATCTGACATAAAGATAGATAACTTGGTATTCCCCCCCACCCCCCTTTTTTTTCTTTTATATAGAGTTTGAAGGTTATCATTTCCTCTATTTTAATGATTTATCTCTATCTATTTGCTGTTCAAAATAGTAAAATGAAACTGTTTTGTAATTTAATTAATTTAGTTTGTAAAGAATAGCAATATTTCCTTTACAACATAGTTTTAAAATAATATAGTAAACTCAGATAGTCTATTTAATTTAACATAATTAACATGCAGCTGGAGGTTTATAGGTAAGAAATCACTATCATGAATTTAACCAAATGCATAGTATAGTACAGCTTAATGTGAAAATTTACACCATATAAACTCAATTCTGTTATCATTGTAAGCCAAAATATTTCTCCTATACTAAACATTAAAAGAAGAACAATAATCTTCTTATACAGTTTCAGAACAGATTATTTCAACAAAAAATTAAAACTTCCAAATTCTTACAGCAACTTAGCCATTACATACTACTTTTGCAGAAACTTGATTACACCAAAAGTAACATCAAATTACAAATTTTCTTTCATTTAACAATTTAATAGCCCATGGCTAAGATTTTAATGTTAACTTCACAAATATTTTAAATAAGAGAATAATAACAATTGATTCCCTCCCCTCTAGCTTTGAACTGAATTTCACTCATATGATAACAACTACCAATCTACAGTTACAAGATTTGGAATAACCCATGGGAGCTCACCTCCCAACCTAGGCCTATTATGAGGCCACCACTGAGCTAGGGGAAACAAGAAGGGCAGGGTAACAATCAAAAAACACACTCAAACTTTGACACAAGAACACAACATAACTCCCAACCAAGTCTTAAGCACAATTGGGTCAAAAGACCTCAATCTAGGGGTGAAGGTGGAAATACACAAGAAGGAGATTACCAAGAATTATGTATCACTATGCACAAATGAAAATAAAAATTCCTTCTCAAGTCTCAACTAAAATTCCAAAAGGGCTCCATACCCACAACCAATACCCTTATCACCCCCATAAGCAATATGCAGAAATAACAATAGCAAAGGTAACATGGAGCCCATAATATCCATGACATCCCTCTTCTTCCCAACAAGAGACTCTCAACTTTTAGGGTTTCCCAACTATGCCCTTCACCCACAATTGCCTATCTCCTCCCTCCCAAGGGAAAGATAAGTCAATACACTCCCAAGCACAACATCAAAATCAACAACAAAGAACAAGAAGGATATCTTTCAACAAACACAAGTAGCTCAACCATAATTGCACAACATGAAGTAAAAGAAAGAAAAATTAAGTGAATTTCAACAAATTTCAACAAGAACTAAATAACATGAAAACATTTTAACCACTCAAGGACAAGGGGTACCAACCTTACTCCTAGCTATGGATATTGTTGAGAAGATCCCTTGAGATGCTAGCCCTCCTTCTCTTGACTTTTCCAAAAACAATTTGGCCAAATTTCCCTCAAGAAAAAATCACAAGTCTCCAAAAATGGAGAGTGGGCAATCAACCCCAACTCTCCTCTCTTTTTCTCCTAAAAGGCTCCCTTTCCCAACTCCACCTCTTTCCCATAAAGAAGGTAGAAGCATGTGTCCTTCCTTCTTACATATGTCAAAATTCCATGCAAGGAAGGAATTTCACTAACTTGGAGGAAGTGAGGGTCTTTCCCTTTCCCCAAATTTTCGCCACTTTCAAAGAAGGGAATAAAAGAAGACCTATAAAAGGGGTTATGACACCCAAAACAATGAAAAACAACCCCTAACCCATAGTACTACATAAAAACTAGATAATCTTAACTCTAACTAACTCAAAGGACTAAATTTAACCCTCAAAAATCCCCCTCAAAGATTGCATTCGAAATTCAAGGATATCACTCATGACTTGGGTTATCAAGGAAACTTACCACCCATGGTAAATCTACAACCTAGCCTAGGGTAGCGAAAACTTTAGTGGTGATTATTTGCCATTTGGCGAATGTCGCATGTCGGCGACCCCAGAATTGGCGAATATTTTTCACATATTTGATTGACCCTATCGCTTGAAATTTATTAATATTGACCCAAAGCCCAGGTTCACCCATCGGTTTATTTAATTTTTCCATTTCTTACACATTATTGCCAATGGAATATAAATTTTGATCCCCATAAATTTACAACATTTGTCTATAATTTCTAAGTGACCCCAAATCAACAGCCTATATTCGCCTGACATTTTACGGACACGTGTCTCTAACCGACATAATGTAGCCAACATTATTAATCATGGGAAGGTATTGGATGACCCATAATCGCCTCAGAAATAACAAAAAAAGTGTTATAATTACGCGGGCTTGCCTAAATATTTGTATACCTAATACCTCCCAATGAATTTTCTTAATAAGGATTAGTATAAAAACATTCTGATATCTCTATATTTGATCGTAGCGAAGTTTCAAAAGTTTCAGACTATTGAGTGGAACTGTATACTCAAAGTCAATACTACATTGGTGAGTCACGATTGCATTGCTGCATTTTAATTTGAGGAAAAGGTAAGTGATACTTATCCTATGACTGTGATTTGAGTTCATTTACATTATTTCAGAATTGGTTTGCAGAAATGGGGTTTCTTTTCCCTTTCGGCCTGAAATACACCGCACACTGTTGATCTGTGCTCATCCAATGGTCTCTGGCACTGTTGCACTATCGTGGGTCCCATTAACTTTTGGCTTGTCATTTGATGTGACTAGGACATGTGTGAGTGCCACTTAATCATTTTAAATTATAACTTTAGCTTATTAGTTATTACATTTAATAAATTTTATTAAATGTTTAGTTTTACAGTGTAGTCAGATTTAGATTTTAATTCAATTATTTATATCTTATAATCATACATCGATATGACACATTGGAAAATTAAAAATAAAAAGTTTCTCTGGACTGATAAAGAAACTTAATCATTTTAAAAATTCAGAATCTCAGTCTTCAGATTTAAAAAATGGAAGTACTAATCCATTGCTTAAGCATATACTTAAATGTCTAATACACAGGTAAATAAACTAATTAAAATATTGTAATCACAGAGAAGTCTAAGTCTTAAGAATCATTTTTTGTACCCATAAAAAGAAATTTGAAACGAACTTAGAATTTTTTTTTTTTTTTTTCAAATAAAAATTCACATCGTATAGTAAAAATAGAAACCTACTAGGCAACTTCTTATTGGTATAAAAAAAAAGTGAAACTTTACATGTCCATTGTCAAAAAACTAGGGTAACGGGAATGGGTAAACTAGGGAATCAGGGATGTTCATCTTCCATTTTGTCTGAGTAGAAATTTCTAGGGAGGATAATCTCTAAGAATTTTTCAAGCTATGCGTAGTCCAACTCGTCAAATTCATCAAGGTAAAACCATTTCCCGAGAAAATCCCTCCCAAGCTATGCCCATTTCCTATGTCACATTAGTTTCTCTTCATTGAGGTTCAATAGAAAGGGTTGTCTAGCCACATTACTGCTCAGCACCAAAAACTTATGTATATCTCTTGGCCAAGGGATCCCCACCCCTAATTCTACAAAAATAGAAACATTGACATCATCTTTCAGGAATTTCTCTTTAAAAACCTTCCTCAACAGCATAAGCATATCCACCTTTTGCCCTCCGAGGTCGAGGAGAGATGCAAAAAACTGAGATGTAATGTCCATGTAGATGTGGTATTTGTTGAAATTCTCAAGGAACTCTCGACCCAATAACATCAACACAACAAAAATTATAAAAGACTCGCCACCACCTCCCTACAAACGAAAGTGAGGATTTCTTCTGAGGCATTGCCCAAAAAGGACCTCTGGTCATCTGGTGATGTGCATCTCAAATGGATTGGTGTATCCATCTTTAATTCTTGAAAGCCTAAAGACCTAAAAACCTAAACCTTAAAACCAAAGACACAATTTCTACCATTGGGAGCTCTGACTCTTAATCTACCAAAAGAAAATGAAGAAGAAAGAAACCAGATTCTCTTTAAATAGACCCGACCCCTTGATTGATAGTAGTGATCACAGATACTTAGCAATTAATAATTATTCTTTCTTTAATCGTATTTAATGCAATTTCCATAAATGTATTATGCGTGTGAGAGATTTAAATTGACTGTCCTTAATCTTTCATATCTAAATGTAAATCTTTACCATAAATTTTTCAATAAATGCATGTGTACTATTGACAGTTAAAGATGGTAGTTAAAGAATGTCACTGACAAGGCATTTATTTCTTTTTGAGTTACAAGTTACAAGTTGCAGTTGCACTATCCACCGTCCACGTCAACAAATAACGAGTAGTAATCAACGATCATGGTTACAGTGCACTTTTTAAGGCTTGATACGTGTCATCATTCTGGTGACTTCCTGCAGAAGTCTGTTTCCTTCTGAAATTTAGCCCAAAATTTAATTTTAGCCATTGATCTATGATGATCAAATGATCTCAAATAATACATTTAACAATATATAATTAGGTTATGTGTCCAATGTGTGATCAATTATATTTTCAACAAATAAAAGTGATATTCGATGGACGTTGCATTAATTACTATGTTACATGTCATTATTCGGGTGACTTCTTGGAAAACTTTGTTTCCTTCACGAAATCGGTCCGAGATTAAACCTCAGCCATTGATCTAGGATAATCAAACAATCTCAAATAAGATATTTAATATTAGTTGGCATTGGCCCACATGACACATTGATGAGTCCCATCTTTTGAAATCGCCAAATAAAATATTTATTTTTCCCATAGTTAACGATAGATTAGCCAATAAAATAAATGTATTTTAAAACAACACATAGAAATCGCCAGTACAAATATTTTTTTTACCTTCACAAGACAATAATTTGCCTCATGTATTATATATTTTCCCCCCATTAATTTATAATTCGCTAGGATTTTATGGAATTTTCATTTGGGAGGGAAAAAATTGCCTACGCCTTTTTATTATTTTCCTAATTTGGAAAAAAAATTTGCCATCATCAATACAATTTTTCCCCTAAATTAATGTATGATTCGCCAGGATTTTACACTTTTTCTAGGAGGAGGTTTCTTAAAGTTATCCCTGGCCTAGGGTTAAGCTCAACTCAAAGATCCACATAGGCATGCCATGTCACATCACATGTGTCAATTGACACTATAAAAACACCTCACATTAACACCATGGCATGTTCTAAAATAAATTTAGAAAATTAAAGGAAATCAATTTACAATCATGCTAAAGAACATATTTATAACATCATCACATTTACAATTAGGTTACTACCCCTTTAGGGCTAACCTTGGCCTCACAAGGATTTTTCACAATATAGCCCAAACTTGTTTCCCCGATTTGAACCCATGGTTATTCCTCCTACACACTTGAACAAAACATCAGTAGTTCAAGAACGAAATTGCATATTCATGATGTTTCACATTGTAATATATTTCTTCAACCAAATTAATACATTGTTATTCACAAACTAGATCAATCATGAACATTTAACTGATAATTCCTATTTCAATGAAATCTCTTATCTAACCTACCCACATAAGGCATTTGCAATTTAAACCAAATATCACTTAAATACACGTCATAAGATTTCTATGCATTATCAAACGAAAATAAAAACTGCTAAATCATGTCATCAAGGAATGAGAACCACACACACACACACACACACACATATATATATATATATATATATATATATAACAAGGACTGTGCTAGATATATCAGTTGACATAATTCTATTATTCCTAGATTGATTGGCTGTGTAGGCTCTATAAGTACTAAGGTGTGAGGTCCTACCCCGACCACCCATTTCTGAGCTGATACTGTTATATCATATTTATCTAGAGGATACATTTATTTTGATATATTGCATTTTGGACCTTTTTATAGTATAGAAATCTTATGATGACTCTACTTCGAAGTAGAGTCATCATAAGATTTCTATACTATAAAAATGTCTAAAATGCAATGTATCAAAATAAATGTATTCTCAAGATAAATATGATATAACAGTATCAGCTCAGAAATGGGTGGTAGGGGTAGGACCTCACACCTTAGTACTTATAGAGCCTACATAACCAATCAATCTGGGAATAATAGAATTACCTCAACTGATATATCTAGCACAGTCCTTGTTTGAAAAAGAGAAACAATAGTTCACTCAGTTTTTTATGAGCAAAAAGGTGAACTTCACGTGGTCATACTCAGACATGCCAGGACTTGATCTAGAATTGATAATGCATCATTTTTTGATTACTCTCAGTGTCAAGATAGTTAAACAAAAGCTTAGGAAGATGCATTCCCATGTAGCACTATTGGTCAATGTTGATCTAGAAAAGTTATTAAAAGAAGAATTCATCAGAGCTATAGCATACGTGGACTAGATCTCAAACATTGTGCCTGTTTCTAAGATTGATCAATCAATCTGAGTCTATACATATTTCTGGGATATAAACAAAGCTTGTCCAAAAGTCCTGCTTCCCAACATTGACATGATTGTGGATCTCATAGCAAGATACAAGATGTATTCTCTCATGGATGACTTCTCAAGATATAATCATATAAAAATAGCACCCAAAGATCAGGAGAAGACATATTTCACGTGTGCTTGGGGCATATTCTATTGGAATGTTATGCCTTTTGGTCTCAAAAACATAAGAGAAACATATGAGAGGGCTATGATGACTATATTCCATGACATGATGCATAAGAATATGGAGGACTATGTCGATGACACTTTGGAAAAATCAGCAAAGAGGATTACACACTAGGTTGACTTGGAGAAAATATTTAACATGATGGAACAATTCAAAATAAGGATGAATCCAAAAAAGTGCACCTTTGGTGTGACATCAGGAAAAATCCTTGGGTACATTGTCTCGGCAAAAGGAATTGAAGTTGATCTAGAAAAAGTAACAAAAATTATGGAAATGCAACCGCCAAGAAATATTAGCCAAATTAGAACATTACAAGGAAAGCTATAGTCAATCAGGAGGTTTATCTCACAGCTAGCATATAAATCCCTACCCTTCACAAAATAATTACATAAGGGAATAACATTTAAGTGGGATGAAGGATTTAAAAATCACTTTCAACATATCAAAGAGTACCTAGCAAATTTGCCTGTCTTGATGGCACCAATACTAGAAAAACCTCTCCTACTATATATTTCAGCTACCAAAACATCACTTGGAGCTTTACTAGCACAGCATGATGAAACATGAAATGAAAGAGAAATTTACTACATAAGTAGGACAATGGTTTCCTATGAACACAATTACAACATTATCAAAAAAGCTTGTTTAGCGGAGGCATGTTCTCCGACATTACATGCTCGCACATTCTGTCAAGCTGATAGCAAAAATTGATCCTTTAAATTACTTGTTAAACAAGGCAAATCTGACAGGGATACTAGAAGAATGGGTGATGATACTCAGTGAATTTGATTTTGAATACATAGATAGAAAAGATATTAAAGGAAAAGTGATTTTTGATCATCTGGTAGCTGCTCCTCTTCAAGATTATAAACCACTAATCATAGAATTTCCTAGTGAAGTTATCCTACATCTAACAGAGAACTAATGGAAAATTTTCTTCGATGGCTCATTCACATAGCAAGGGTTTGGAGCTCATGTAGTCTTTATAATGCCTCAAGGATACAAAATCCCCAAAGCATACAAGATGATCTTTCCTTGCATAAACAACATAGTTGAGTATGAAACTTTTGTAAAATGGACTAAAGTTGGCTATCAAATGGAAAATCACAGAACTTCACATCTATGAGGATTCTCAGTTAGTGACCAATAAAGTGAATGATCAATGCTAAAAAAAATATGAGAAGCTTACACCCTATAAAAGGATGGTTGGTGATCTAAAGAATTACTTGGTCTTTATCACCTTTCAACAAATACCAAGAGAAGAAAACAAGGAAGTTGATGATATGGCTACTTTGGCTTCAATGTTACAGTTAGAAGAGCACAAATTTCACTATGACTTCCTGGTGGAAGAGCTCCCTTTTCTAGCCTATGATTTCCTAGAGTCTCAAATAGTATGCTCAATTATGGGCATTGAATCCTCTCAATACATCCAAATATACTCCTACCTGCATGACCAAATAATTCTTGATGACCTATCTAGAAATGAGAAGAGAAACCTTATAAGAAATGCCATGTGTTATCTGATCATAGCTAATGATTTATACAAATGAGGTCTAGATGGTACTATCCTTAGCTATCTGGAATGTGAAGAGTCTGAATGTGTGCTAAAGGAAGTCCATGAAGGTATTTGTGGGTCTCATTCAAATGGTTTCTCATTGGCTAAGAAACTCTTAAGGGTGGGGTACTAATGGCCTTCCATGGAGAAATATGCTATTCAGTTTGCCAAGTCCTGCAAGCATTCCAACTACACGTAAACCTAATCCACACTCCTACTTGAGAGCTATTACCTTTATTCACACACTAGCCATTCCAACAATGGGCCTTTGACTTGGTAGGGAAAATATATCCCTCCTCATCCAAAAAACATAAATCTATCATTACAACTACTGAATACTTCACAAAGTGGGTTGAAGCAGTCCCACTTATCAAAGCAACCAACAAATGTAAGTATCAATGTTTATCCTGAACTACATCATTTGTAGGTATGGGATACCTTCCTATATTATAACAAATAATGGGGGATAATTCAAAAACAAGGATATGGACGAATTGTGTGAGAAGTTAAAAATCACATAGCACTATTCCTCTATCTACTATCCTCAAGGGAATGGACAAGCTGAAGCATCCAACAAAAACATATTGAAAATATTGCATAGGACAGTAAGTAAGTTGGGAAAAGACTGGCATCTCCAATTAAATCCAGCTTTGTGGGCTTATCAAAGCAACATCAGAACAACTACAGGGGCAATTCCATTTTCTTTGGTATATGGAACAGAAGCAATACTGCCTATTGAGGTAGAGATACCAGCACTCAAAGTCTCTTTGCAAGGACTCAAAATCGATGAAGATTACCGAATTTCTAGAATCTAGGAGTTAGAAGTACTTGATGAAAAAAGAAAAGAAGAATTTGACCATCTAAGGGTCTATCAATAAAGGATATCTAGAGGTTATAATAAGAAAGTAAGATAAAGATAATTTTAGGTTGGCAATCTTGTACTTAGAGAAAATCCAAAGAATCAACAACATCGCGAGAAAAAGGGAAAGTTTAAACCCGATTGGATGGGTCCCTTTGTGATTAGTGCAGCATTTGGCTCTGGAGCTTGTCAACTATCAAATCCATAAGGGGAGACATTTCTTGATTCCATCAACACAATCCACTTGAAGAAGCTCTACCGCTAGACATGCTGCGCAGTTCCTATACAACGAAAATGATCCTGAAAATATACTAAAAACAACAAAAAGAAGAAAAGCCAAAAACATTTGAAAAAAGTCCTGAAAAAATGATCATCCTAGTGAAAATCTATCAAACAAATGCCTTGAGGGATCAACTAAAAATTTAAAAATTTAAAATATTAAAATGCAAAGAAACAAAAAAGGAAAAAAGAAAAATGTGCCTCGGTGAAAACCTGGTAAACGGGCACCTTAGTAGAAAAAATAGCAATTCTTCCAAGTGGTGAAAACCTGGCAAATATGCATCACTTGTAACTAGCACTTCATCCATAAATGTGTATCTTGACTATCTTGCCTACAAAGGACTCAACTTTTTTTGTTGCACCTAACAACTCTTAGTCACTTTCATGACCTTGTGAAATCCATCCCAAACATTGACTTGACATCATAACTTGGCATCGGCCGATAGCTTAGTTTCACTGGCTTATTTCTCACTAAGAGAAACATCCTAGTAGTTTTAAGGCAACCAAGTAAAAATCTTGTCAGTTGTCTCATTTAATCAACATTAGTTATCCTGGTCTTTCAGCCATGGGACAGTTTACCACTGACATCACTGGTGTTTTTCAACACCTTAATCAAATAGTGTTTTCAACACTACCTATTTGGACATATCTGTGTTTTTCAACACACATCAAATAATATATAATGTGCTTAAAATATTGGCTTAATAACACTCAAGAACACAACAATGTTTTTCAACATTAACACCCACAAGAACGATAGTGTTTCTAAACACATTAAAAATACAAACTCAAAACAATCAAAAATTTCTAAAGATATGTAGAATATTTTCTTGAATGTTGTTTGTTCTCAATGGTTTTCATACTCTTTTATTTGATTGAATCTTGTTGATATGGTCTCGATGATTTTGTAACATCAAATAAATTGGGTGTTTGTGATAAGTGCCTCCACAGTAAGGTGGATGAGACTTACATACCTCGAATCCATTTATTTGTACACCAAGGCGAGGTCAGAACTATCTCCTTGACCGATAAACTTCCTATTTACATAAGAACACACTCATGGTTATCTCGACTCTGAATGCCTCAATACTGGTGTACCCTTGCAATATCAACTAGGAATAATGTTCAATGTAATCTTGGTTCTTATATCTTGATTCTTACATTATTTTCCTACATTTTATCTGATGAAAGTCATACTCATATCCTTATGGTCGCAGTGGCACCACTAAGGGTTGTATAGACTCTGATATCCCCAAATTCTCGATGATGACAAAATGGCTAAAGGAATCAGTGACTAGACTCACATTGTAGACTGCATTTCATTCTTAGTCTTTCATAATAGCATTATGACAACAAAAAGAGCTATCCTTCTAATGTCAAATCCTTCACTGAAGAAATCAACTACATTTATCTTCTTAAGGTTATATATCTACAAGAAAGAGTCATAATTAACCAAGCAAGAACCAAATCATCATAGTTTTCAAGAATAGAATATCATTATAAAACCATGTTACATAATGAGCAAAAAAATAATACAAGATATGTGCAAGAGCTATTCTACAAAATGATACAAGATGATAATCTACTCAGAAGTAACACATGAATGAGAAAA
>MU226073.1:524899-547433 GCA_018584345.1 Thuja plicata
AGCACATTGATGTGCAGTTTCACTTTGTGAGAGATATGGTGGAAGATGGAAAGGTAAATTTGGAGAAGGTAGATACTGTGAAGAATGTTGCAGATGCATTAACAAAACTAGTGGGCACTATGAAGTTTAGATGGTGTTCCGAGTCTATGGGCCTTTTGGCCTATAGCGGTTAGTTCCTGTTATATTCCTATTGCTCTTACAAGGTGTTCGAAAAGTGGGAGAATGTTAGGAATAAGGTGTCTCAACCTTGGATAATTCCTATTCTTATTATTTGTTTTGTAAAATGTATTTCTTTCAAATAATGTAATTAAGTGTGAGTACACATGTCTAGTTGGCATGTTGATATGTCACTCCACTTCATGTGTCAGCATCTTGAATTGTGTGTAAGGAGATCATGGCTGAAATGGTTATGATGGATTCCTATGACACGTAAGAGCTATTTCTAGAAGATTCAATGATGGGTGAAGACATGCAATGACATGTGGCAACTGATAAAGTTGAGTACTGTACACTCTTCCACAATCATGGGGTTCCTATTTTCTCAGAGAATGGTAAAACCCTAATACAGCTATCTTTGGAAGTTGCCCTAAAAAGGAAAGCACATGATATAAGAATTTTTTAGGGTTACAGACAGATATAGAAAAAGAGTGTATTGTTGGCATGATCTCGTGCTACTAGATTTGTCTTTGAGTGTCGATTGTCTCCTGAAAGAACTTGCATTGCAAGTGTGTTGTAACTATGGTTTTGAAGATAATACATTATGCAGGTTTTGGAGTGCTAGGGTTTTTTGCCGAAAGGTTTTCCCTAGGGTAAATCACTGTGTCATTCTCTATTTTCTGTATGCATGGTATATGGCTGCAATATCATTGTTATAGTTAACAAATCTAAAATTGTAAGGATTTAAAAGAATTTGCACAATACTTTCCTTTAGAGATTAGTGTAGGAAGTTGTTTCCGCAGCTGAGTTTCCTTACAGTGATGAGCGTAAATATTGCACCCTTAGCTAATTGGACAATCCTGAATCTATTTTCAGGACCAAAATCAAAATTTGACATCATTTTTCTTGTCAAAAATGCAAATTAACCTATTACTCAAATGTAGTTGATCATTGACACCTTCCTTGCAAGATTCCTCCTTAATATTGTTCCTAATCAACTAAGTCACATAATTTCTACTTCAATCCAAGAAAGTCAACCTTGGTCAACCCAAGACAACTCTTGGTCAACATTGGTCAACCATATCTCAAATCAAGCTTGAATCTAATTCTTCTACATCTATTCAGCCCATTCAATGCTTTCAAACCCATCACAATCATGCTTGTCACCCTAACCTCATTTTGATTTCAATCCTCAGGGGGCAGCATCAATAAATCAATAATTTGGTTCAGATCAACAAATTTAATATTTAGGGGCATCAGACCTCTATATCAAATCAAGATTCTTCCAAGTGATTTCATCACTTCATATAAAGTCACTTGAATCCCTAGGGGCATATCAGTTTCATCACACTGCATCAATATGATAGTACCTCTTAATCAGGTACTATCATTTAAACCAATCCTAAATTGGGAAATCTTCTCTTGGGATAGATATTCAATTTCATCACTTCACATCAAGATGCATATTCTAACCTTTCTACTAGTCTTCTCTCAATCAAGTCTGGAGCTGATATCTTCAAGTCTCCCTACC
Source organism: Thuja plicata (assembly GCA_018584345.1). Classification (NCBI taxonomy): domain Eukaryota; kingdom Viridiplantae; phylum Streptophyta; class Pinopsida; order Cupressales; family Cupressaceae; genus Thuja; species Thuja plicata. Next base: position 526,587 of record MU226073.1, read on the forward strand.
AGTCTTTGCTCAATCAAGTCTGGAGCTAATATATTCAATCTTCAATTTGTATAGTTGGAAAATGGAAGTACTTCCATTTTGGAATGATTTAGCCTTTTGAGTAAGTGGTTTGGGGTCATGTAAAGCACCTTGAATGGGTCCCTAATTTGGATATGGCTTTTCCCCTATTCTACCCCATTTTGCACTTCTCTCCGGCCTATTTCTGGCACCCTGGTCTATAAATCTGAGTTCCTTGACCTCAGGGTCATGGTCAACCTTCTGGGTCAAGTTTGACCTTGACCTTGGACTAGGTCAAGGTCAACCTCAACCCTGACCTAGGTCATATTTGACCTCGACCCTAACCCAGGGTCCAATTTTCATATTTATTGGGTTTCCAGATGTCAGGTTTCAGAGAGATTTAATTCCTGCTTCCGGGTCGGTTGTTTCAGTCTTTGAGGTAATGAATCTTGAAATTATATTTCATATAGGTCCACTCCTAAGGGTATAGGTCTAACTAGAATTTAATTCTCCTATGTAGGCCTCTCTAGAAGATTGTGCCCTAGATTTGTATATAAGGAAGTTTTCTCCTCTCATTTTCTCAAAGGAGCAAGACTTGAAAAAGACATACACATGAAAGAACATGATCACTTATGCAGATGAAGGATAATATATTGAAGAAAACATCTACTCTCAAGAATTCAAGCACTTAAAGACCTTCAAGAATTCAATTCATCAAGGAGATCCATTGGTAGCCATTGAAGGATTCAAGCTCTATGGAGCCCTCTTGTTGAAGATTTCTCCATCCACATCCATGCAAGCCTCTTCCTATTCCACGATCCATTCAAGATTGGTGTTGAAGATCTACAAGAAATTGATTTGAGACAATCATACATCCTACATTCCACATTCTACATTCATTTCATGCATACATACTTGTGCATCCAAGGATTTGAATCCTCTACAAAGGTTTCTATACAAGCAAGGTGAATTCATTTATTTAATTTGTTTAGCTATGAAATTTCAATTATACTTTAAGGTTAATTCCAAAACTGGGGTTTGACCAAGAAAAATTCCTCCCCCAACAAATAAAGCCATTTTTCTTTTAGGTACAGGCACAAGATAGAGAATTTAAGACCAGACTTGGATACCCTTTTCGGCCAACTTTTAGGATCTGCAAACAAAATTTCTGTCAGAGCAGTGTAGGTCAAGGTCAACATTTTGGGGTATGATTGCACCCCTACAAAGAAGTCAAGTTCAAACTGACTTAGAAAAGGAAAAGATTTCTGGGTTTTTTCCATCTCTACATTTCTATTCCAGATCCGATTGCAAAATTTCCTAAAACTCAACACAGACATCAGAAAACATGCTTTTCCAGTTCTTCTATATTTTGAGGTTAGTACTTGTCTTCAATTCATTTCAATTAAGGTTTCAATCTATTCCATTACATATTCTTCATCCGTTATTTGGGATGACGATACTTTCTTCTTTCTTCTTATTTCTGATTGATTGATGCATTTGTGTATTAACCATTTTCTTATGGTTGATCAAAGTGGATCTTGCCTTTGTGAATTTTGGGGCTAGGAATGGAATCTTATCTTATCCTCAATACTATTTCTAAATCAATCAACATCAACATCATTTTATCCTTTAAATTTTATCCTTTACATTTTATTCTTTACATTTTTGGTGAACCCTGGATAGACAACTCTTTCTTTTTGGTGTTAGATTTACATTTCATGTTATCTCTTGCATGCATATTAGATTATCCTTCCTTTATGTTCTTGAATTTATATTTTCTTAGTTTAGTTCATTTACATTGCATTGGTGTATGAGCTTTACTACCTCTAGTCCTACCTATAATATCCTGGTTAGAAGAAGTCATAGACTTATGGGTTCCTTTGATCCCGAGTCTTCCTCTCCTTTCCTTAGGATCCCATATGATAATTTGATCACTCATGATTCCAATCCTTCTATGGAGCATAAATATTCTCACTCATCTCATGATGAGGATGATGCTTTACAAGTTCCTCCTAAGCAAGTTCAAAAACTATCAACTGAACTTGATAAAATAGGAAATTGGCTTATTCAAAAAAACTATAATCAAGATTCTATCCAAGCTATAGAGGCTCTTAAGAAAGTGCTTCGTGATAGTGATCAAGGTGTTAATTTCTTGCGTGGTATTACTCATCTAGTGCATTTAAATGTTAAACCTTTAGCTCAAGAAGCTCAAGGTTTAGGGTTTACTCCTCCTATCACTAGTGTGGAACCTTCTTCTATTCCTTTACCTAGTAATCCTACTTATACTCCTCCTTTAGTGACTACATCTCTTACATTTTCCAATCCTCTAGCTTCAAATATTCCACTTCCATCTCTTCTTGTGAGTGTTCCACTAGTGTCTTTACCTACCTCATAGTCTTCATACCATAGTGTTCCTTTTACTTATTCCAATCCTCTTCCAAATGTGGTTTCAAGTGTTCCACTAGTTGTGTCTTCTATTTCTGCTACTTCCTACACTTTTCCTAGTGTTCCTAATATTTCTATGCCTTCTATTTCTTCTAATGTTTCCACCATCATTAGTCTAGCTCAAAATATGTCCTCTTTACAATAAAAACTTGCATCCTTAACTCAATCCAAGTTTAGTATTCCTACATTTCACATAGGTAGTCCTTTATCCCTAGACATTATTCATGTTCTTGTCCCTTAGCAAGATGATATGCCTCATCTTGAGAATTATAATGGTAAGGGAGATCCTGTCACTCATGCTAAAACATTTCAAATCCTTTGTAGTGACTATGCTCATGCCCATAGGATTTTAGCCAAGTTGTTTTCTAGAACCTTTTGTGATAAGGCCTTGCAATGGTATTATTCCTTGCCTCCTTATTCTATTGATTATTTTCCAAAACTTGCTAATACCTTTATTCAACAGTTCCAAAATAACATTGGTCTACAAGTGTCCTTAACTGATTTGATGCATTGTAAATAGAATACTAAAGAAAAATTGACTAAATTTATTGGTATATTTACGCATTTGAATGCTCAAATTTCTTATCTTGTTCCTGATATTGATATTCAACATATGTTTATTTCAAATTTGCAAAAGGGTATTAGAGATAAGATTCTTCTTACTAAATTTACCTCTTTTCAACAACTTTGTGTAGCGCTCCATCATTATCAATTACAAGTGAGTCAATTTGAGAGAAACACTCCAATGGATCTTGTTCCAGTTGATAAGAGTGATGTTGATCCTAATCTCAACAAGTTCCAAAAGCCTAACAACTATGTCAAAATCAATAAACAACCAAATGTAGTTGTTGATCAAGTTACTATTGCGTCCCACAATGCCACTTTTGCATCCACTACTTTTGTTTAAAGCATACATTTACTCCTCTTTCTAAATCTTTAAATTCTATTATGAGTAAATTGTTGACTGCTAATATCATTACTTTGCCTCCTATTAGACCTCTTCTTCCTACTACGATGACATCAAAATCCTTTGATCCCAAAGCCATTTGTCAATACCATCATTAGAATGACCATGATACTGAGAAGTGTTATTCTCTAAAACATAAGGTTCAAGACTTAATTGATTCTAATGTTGTATATGTTGATAATTGTGATGGTAGTGGGAAAAAATATGTATCTCCTCCTAATCAAAACCTTCAAATCTATACAAACCCTTTTCCCTCACATGATACTAATACTATTGTTTAGCCATCTTTTGTGGATATTGTTTATGATTCAAAGATGGATGATCTCAATCATGTTGTTAATCATGTGGAGCATGTTGTTTTGTCTCAACCTATATCTCCAACCCTACCTCAATCTCAACCTCCTATTAAAGTTCCTCCATCTCATCCTCCTATTCAAGTTCCACCTCAACCTAAATTGAAACCTCAATCTAAACCTTCAAGGCAACCTAAGGATAAAAAACCTAGGGAACTCTAGATCACCTTTGATGATTCTGAGACTATTAAGGCTCCTGATGGTCCCCTCTACATTTATGCTAGGATTGCTAAGATAATTACGCATGCTTTTCTTGTTGATCCTACTTCCTTAGTCAATATCATCACTGAAGAAAACCTTTTTATGAAGAACTTACAACGTGATTGTTATGATTGATCTGATGTGTAGATCCAAACTTGTAATGGTTTTATCTATCCATCATTTGGTTCTATTACCTTACCTGTTGAAATTTGTGGTAAAGTTATGGACACTACCTTCGTTGTTGTCCCTACTTCTGATCAATTTCAAGTTAAGGTTGGTTTGACTTGGTTGACTATCATGTGTGTCATTGATTCTCCTAAACATAAGTGTATTAAGTTCATTCATGATGAAGAGGTGAAAACTATTAATCATAGTTTGTATCAACCTTCTAGGCCTAGGGATTGTGCTACCCTTGAATTCTTTTGGCATTCATTACCTAATTCATGTCCTTCTTGACCTGATAACCTTTTTCTCTCATATCGAGCCTATAAACATCACAATATTCTTGAGTTAATCATGCCTTGGATGGATCTTAACCGTGGTCTTTTACCTACGCCTTCTATACCTCCTTTATCCATTACTTCTATTTCTATTAATCAAGCTCCTAGTATCACTTTTCAGTCTATTGAGAGTCCTACTAATCTTCCTATAGAACCTATAAAGGAACCGGTTGTTGTTCCTCTTAGTTCTCAACATATTTAAAACAAGAAAAAATGTAAGAAATCTGCCAATGAACATCGTAAGAAGAGATGGGCTAATGCTAGGGCCCGTGACTATGTTCTTTGAAATTATCTACCTTCTTTTGACCAGCCTATGCCTGATGTATTGGAGGAATTTAATCTTCACAATGATGTTAAGATGAATGATTATGATGATTCCATTCACATCTTAGATTCTATTTTGATTAATCTTGATGAATAAGATACTCTTGATGATATTATTGATGGTAATGATGAATATCAGACTATTGATCTTGATACTGATTTACCTCATATGCTTTCCACACAACTAATAATTACACCTAGTATTGAAGATCATGATTCTCACAAGGATCCTTGTTTGGAACTGGCTATTATTCCTACTATGTTGGATATAGTCCCTCTTGCTAGTTTCCCACCTTCCCTAAATGATATAAACTGAGATGGGGAGAGTAGGTGATGCACTTGATTGGCTTGTCCTCCATGGTAGCCTTTTATGTGTTTTCTTGTTGTATTGTGCTTCTCTTGTAATTTTTTTTCTAAATGTTTGTTAGATTATTTTATATGACCCTTGTTACTTTGTTGGTGCAAGGTGATAAAGGAATAGAACCTGTTGTACTATTCTTCTATATGTATCTCTATTCTTCTATATATTGTTTTCCTATTATGTTGTACTTGTGCTATTGTTCATAAAAAATTTCCTTGTGTAGTCCTCTTGGATTTGTGACATGGTAGTACTGATTCTTTTTGGTCTCCATGCTGTGGTCTGAAAAGAATCTTCTTCGTAACTCTTGCATTTTCTTTCCTCCATTGTGATTGTAGTTCTACTTTCTTTGGGAAATGATGTCAATTCATTTTCAATAATATCATATCTATATATACATATATTATCTTATGATCTTACTGACCCCACGGTAGGTAGATCCATTTTGTGTTCTCTATATGTTTATGTGGTATTTCCCTTGATTTGTCTTCGCTTGGGGGCATCTCATAATGGAAACGTAATCAGTGGATTTGTTTATATTTCCATTAAAGCCATTGCTCCTATTAAAGTTTTAGCAATGACTTTAACGTGGGGGCATACGCTCTACTCACCTTTTTGCACACATGCACTTTCAAAATATTTTCAAAACTTAAAAATTTTCTCCCTTTATGGATTAAAGACTAATCCATAAAGCATGGATTTTTACCTTATAGGATCTCTTGATCCTTCCAGTTTCAATTTACAATGTTTTGATCCCTTAAGGATGGAAGGTTTCCTTAAGACTGGATCTCTCTATGTTTTGGCTTTTCTCTTTTGGAGTAGAATATTCCTAAGGGTAAATTCTTGATGGGTTGAATAGTGAGTAGCCACATTCACTAGGAGATTCAACTCCATCTTTCCAGTTACAATTTTTCCTTGTGTGATTCACAATGAGGCATAGATTCTCATTGGGCGAGGTAATCACACCCTCTCTCTTTTTCTCTTTGATTGGTGATGTCTCTCTTATCGTGAGCTTAGGGTGATAAATACTTAATTCCCATAGGGCTTGAGAATTCCTTTGTTCATTTCAAGAATATTACCTTTTCTTACGATCTCCTTTACTAAGAGTTTGCATTGAGTCCATACTCTTGCTAAAGTGGGGGCTAAATGTATAGTCAAAAAATGGAAGCACTTCCATTTTGGACTGGTTATCCCTATGCGTAAGTGGTTTGGGGTCATGTCAACTACCTTGAATGGGTCTTTTACTTGGATCTATCTTTTCCCCCTTTTCTTCCCCATTTTCCACTTCTCTCCGGCCTATTTTTGCTACCTTGGTCTGCAAATCTAAGTTCCTTAACCTTAGGTTCAAGGTCGACCTCCTGACACAAGGTTGACCTCAACCCTGGCCTAGGTCAAGGTCAACCTTGACCTTGACCTAGGTTAGAGTCAACCTTGACCCTGACCTAGGGTCCAATTTTCATATTTATTAGGTTTCTGGATGTTGGGCTACGGAAAGATTTAATTCCCACATTCGGGTCGGCTGCTTCGGTCCTTGAGACAACAACTCTTGAAATTATATTTAATATAGGTCCACTTCTAAGGGTATAGGTCTAATTGGAATTTAATTCTCCTATGTAAGCCTCTCTAGAATATTTTTCCCTAGATTTCTATATAAGGAAGATTTCTCCTCTCATTTTCGCTAAGGAGCAAGACTTAAACAAGACATACACATGAAATAACATGATCACTTATGCACATGAAGGATAATATATTGAAGAAAGCATCTACTCTCAAGCATTCAAGAATTAAAAGACCTTTGACCATTCAATTCATCAAGGAGACCCATTGGTAGCCATTGAAGGATTCAAGCTCTATGGAGCCCTCTTGTTGAAGATTTCTCCATCCACATCCATGCAAGCCTCTTCCTATTCCAAGATCCATTCAAGATTGGTGTTGAAGATCTACAAGAAATTTATTTGAGACAATCCTTTATCCTACATTCCACATTCTACATTCATTTGGTGCATACATACTTGTGGATCCAAGGATTTGAATCCTCCACAGGGGTTTCTATTCAAGCAAGGTGAATTCATTTATTTACTTTGTTTAGTTATGCAATTTAAATTACACTTTAAGGTTAATTCCAAAGCTGGGGTTTGACCAAGTAAAACCCCTCCCCGCAACAAAAAAAACCATTTTTATTGTAGGTATAGGCACAGGACAGAGAATTTAAGAACAGACTTGGATACCCTTTTTGACCAACTTTCAGGATCCGCAAAGAGAATTTCTGTCAGAGTAGTGCAGGTTGAGGTCGACATTTTGGGGTACAATTACACCCCCGTAAAGAGGTCAAGGTTGACCTGAATCAGAAAAGGAACATATTTTTGGGTTTTTTCTGTCTCTGCATTTTTGTTCCAGATCCGGTTGCAAAATTTCCCAAAACTCAACACAAACATCAGAAAACAAGATTTTCCAGATCTGCTATATTTTGAGGTTAGTACTTGTCTTCAATTAATTTCAATTAAGGTTTCAATCTATTCCATTACATATTCTTCATCCATTATTTGGGATGATAAGATTTTCTTCTTTCTTCTTATTTGTGATTGATTGATGCATTTGTGTATTAACCGTTTTCTTATGGTTGATCAAAGTGGATCTTTCCTTTGTGAAATTTGGGGCTAGGAAGGGAATCTTATATTCTCCTCACTACTATTTATAAATCAATCAAAATCAACATCATTTTATCCTTTACATTTTATTCTTTACACAATCGATCTTCATTCGATCAAGTTCATAATTGGTTCTGATCTATGGGATAGTTTCATCGCTTCACATCAAGCTATTTCCCTGATCTGTCATCAAAATTTATTTGAATCCACATGATGCTCACACATCAATTCAATGAGGGGAAAATTTAATCACCTAAAATTGGTCTAGCAAACCCATATCCCTATTTCAATTAATTGGCCTTAAAATCCTAAATCAAAGGCATTTATTGCTAGACCCTAGTTTTGGGAGCATTTAATCAAACTTTCTTTCCTAATTAAATTAACTTATTGAATAAAATTCTCAATCAATGCTCAAATAATTTAATTACTTAGACTATAAAATTTAATTAAAGTCTCAAAACTTCTAATTAAATGAACCCATTCACACATCTCACATTGTGTGAGCACACAAAATTCAAATAAAAGAAACTAAAAGGCAATAATTACCAAATTTGTCTTATTCTCCCCCAAAAAAGCACAAGGTTGACCAATAAATGGTCTTTTGCCTAGATCAAGACAACATGGATTGAAGGGAAATGTATCTGAACCGCTCTCCATGGCTCAATCTTGGCTGTTCATTTCGAGGAATTTTCTATAAAAGGGATAGCTCTCCTTGATCAAAGGAAGGCAATTTGGAGAAGTAAAGTTATAATGCTATTTTAGTTCTATTAATCATGTTCTAGCCTCCATTTTCATTTTATCTTAGTTTGATGCATTTAGTTCTAACATGAATTTCTAGTTTCAATTTCTTAGTTTGTAGTTGCATTCTTTCTTAAGTTGCTTCATGGTTAGTATGCACTTAAATTAGTTTTGTCATGCATTTCATTTCCATGATCTTGAGGGAAAAGTATGCAAGTTCATGCATCATGCCCATCTTTTGAATCTTCTATTTTGGACTCGTCTTGTCACTGGTTACAAATGTCAATCTAATGAGCATCCTCGAAGATTCAAACTCTCTTCAACTAGGAAGAAACAAATCACATTCGAGGGTATTTATATGATGTTACATTTTGATTTAATTATTTCTAACCCCCTTAAGCTAATGGTTTATTTAGTGTTTGGTGTTTTAGGTTGAAGACCACATTTACCACACACACTAGACACATGCAAAATATTAAGATCTTCCCTTGAGAAGCACCCACTAAGGCTCGTAGGAAATGTTCCAACTATCTCACAAAATAGCTATTCTAAGAGGATTTCATTCACCAAAATGACATGGTATAATCCCAAATTACAAACATTGAAAGAGTAACAAGACATGGTTCAATAATTTTTAAGTCTATGATGAATTATAAGAGCCTGGAAATAACAAATGATAACTACATTCATTCAGAATTGACACATAGCTTTAATATCATCCACAAAATAGAAGTAAACATGCAATAGAGACAAACTAGGAAAAATTTAGTATGCCTTCTTCTATTAATTATGTGAAAAATATATAAGGCTAGGGTATGAAAAGTGAAATTGTAACCATTTCTAAGTGTTCTTTAAAGTAGTGAACCAAAGACTACAAAAAAAAGGATCCCCTAGATAATTTTTACAATGTGCTCATAGGATTTTATAGATAGAATGCCTCGAGTCAAATCTCAAAAATGCCACCAAGAAAGGGCCTTGCATTTATCCCATTTGAAAAAATCATCATGGAAGTTGTTACAATGGCCTTGTCATGCCAATTTTTGTATCATTATTCCTTTTCATGCACATAGTATGGGTTCCACCTATGCCTTTTCAAACGACCTCACCGTCATGAAGGAATAAATTCCCACTCCACTAGTAGTGACTCCTCATTTTTTTGTGTGTGGATGTGATCACATTTTCAGATTAAATCTACCTCTGGATTCACTGCTGGATGAAAAAGTGACATTTTTTCTTCAAGGATGTGGACCCCTCCACTCATTGACCGACTCAAATATGCTCTAGAAACATGGCGTAATGATATAACTTGGAGAGAGGAAGCCTCATGTAGAGGTGTTTGAAACTCATAGGTGTCGACATGTGGCACACTACCAAGATTTATTTTGAATTTTATTTTCTCTTTAGCATTCAAAAACTCTACAGTGCATATGTCTAACACTCTCTGTACTTTTCTACCCCAACTTTGTAGGGGAATAAATTTCTACTTGATTTTCCATTTTTGTACTACTGCAAAACTCCTTAAGGTTGTTCTGGATGAAGTTCATGGTAGATAACATCTACATTTTTGGTGACTCATGAGGGATCTCTATCTATAGAGGAAGAACCTCAGAATCTTTAGTTTGCAGACCAGGATGTCTTATCCATTAGGCATAGAGTCATAACAAATAAAACTACCTTAAAACAAGAAGAGACACACAAAAACCTTTGCAAACATGCACTTGGAGGTAAACTGGAAACTACAACATGCATTACCTTAAGGAGAATGTAGCATGTGCAAAAACACTTCTTGGAAAACAATAAAAAAATCTAACCTACTATGTACAAATATTTACATTGAAATGGTATTAAACAAAATGATTAACTGGCTTATTGAAGTTTTTTCCCTTCCTAACTACCTTATGATATTTCACATGCTTCTAGACAACTTGCCAGAAAAGAAATCTTGATAGGAATCTAACATGTTGTAATTCCTTATCAAGATCGAGAACAAAAAGGCTCACACATGTTTGAATGTTATCCTCCTATGGTAAATGGGAAATTTGTTCCTACTCTTTGTGATGTTCTTCTTTGTGCTCAGAGGTGAGCATGACTAGGGCTGACTTGTATATCTAAGCTATATGTCTAATGGGACATCCTCTTGATGGTATTGGTTCCTTGATCTCTTGTTGACCAACAAAGACTGGCTCTGATGACTTATTTACTAGTACAAAGACCTCCTCTTTTTTTTGAAACTCATGGATTTATTATCTAGGAGCTACCAATCCATAGGCAACAGATGAGCAGAAGGCATAAAAATAATCCATAAAGCTTTCTTCATCATTGATCTCCTCTATGAATCCCTCCATGCCATGAAAAGGTGTAGGTTGGGGAAAAAACCAATGCACACTGATCTTCTCATCTTCAAGGAAAAGGGTGTCCTTTTGGTCTTTCTTCTTATCTTCCATATCAACAAAGAATGGGAGCTCTTCAACTAAGATGATTGGATCCTCTTGGTTGTAATCCTTTTTCTGTAGAGAATCCTGTTGGAATACAACCTTCTCAATATCCTCTTGCAACTCTTCTTTATGCTTGAGCCCTGATTCTTCTTCCGATTCTTTCTCCTATTCCTCTCACATTTATTCTTCTAGATTCATCTTTTTAGCATTGTAAGAAAATGGAAGCCCCTCACCAGCTGGTCGTGCCTCTTCCATAACTACCAATCACCTGATGTTTCCTACCTGAGCTTAAACTTGCATTACAAGAAACTTCCCTTGCTATTTTTTGAGGACCTTAGCTTTCTATAGTAATATTTGAGCTTGGTAATTAAGCTCCTCTTGTTGCCAGTTATATTCCTACACCTCCTTGGTAGCTCTTAATTCTACTCAAAGATTAAAAAATATCTATCTACAACTGACATTTTCTAGGTTTTCCATGTTTTGGTACTGGGTAGGAGGTAAAATAAGGCTCTGGTGTCTATTGGTTAGTGTATGTAGGTTTCCAAGAAGGTTTTGTAGGGGTAGGCTGGAGGTAAGAATTATGAAACTATTCATAACTTGTTGTAGGAAGGGAATATGGAGCAAAATTGGAAGCATTTGCAGCCTGGTATTATGGGTAAAGAGGAAGATTTCTTATGTTTTCATAAAAAGGAGGTGTGAACATTCATTTTCTATAATATCTCTTCATACAAAAACATAAGGAAATAAGAAGATCTAAAAATGGTATTTCAAGAAAGAGGGAAAGTTCTACTCAAAATTGATATATGAGCACAAACCACCAGAATTATCCAAATAGATTTGCGAAGTGCTTGAAGTGGGCCTCTGCAAGGCTAAACATACTGAAGAATGAACCTAATCTTCAGCTATGAAAGCTCTTTCCCACCGGGCCTACCAAAACAATTGTTTATCCCTAATAGGCTTATGTCTAAATAAGGGTAGTCTAGAAGCTTTACATGAGTGGGATATAATTACACCCTGCAAAGAAACATCTAGAATTTTGTAGAAGTTATCTCTTCTTGTTGGTACTTTTGGGAAAGGGGAAGAAAGATAAGACACAAAAAATAAGGCGATGCAGTAGATATTTTTGAGACCCTTTCAATTTCCCTTTACAAATAACAAGAGCATACAATCTCATAAATGAGAAAATATGCCAAAGTCTCTTCATTGTTGGATATAGAACATGGTGATAAGATCCTACACACGGGTCAAAATATTCATATCTTCCAGTGAGAAGCACCTGCTAAGGCTCACATGAATGTTCATATTATCTCACAAAAACAATTATTCTAAGATGATTCCATTCACCAAAATGACATGGTATAACCCCAAATTACAAACATTGAAAGAGTAACAAGACATGGTTTAATAATTTGTAGGTCTACGATGAATTATAAGAGACTATAAACAACAAATGATAACTAAATTAATTCAAAATTGACATGGAGCTTTAATATCATCCACAAAATAGAAGTAAACATACAATAGAGACAAACTATTCACAATCCAATATTCCTTCTTCTATTGATTATGTGAAAAAGAATATAAGGGCAGGGTCTAAAAAATGAATCTATAACCATTTCTAAGTGTTCTTTAAAGTAGTAAATCAAATACTCCAGAACAAAGGATCCCCTTGATAATTTTTACAATGTGCCCACGGGCTTTAAGGAAAGAATGCCTCAAATCAAATCTAGAAAATGCCACCGAGAAAGGGCCTTACATTTATGCCATATGGAAAAATCATCATAATGGTTGTTACAATAGCCTCTCCATGTTGATTTTTGTATCATTATTTATTGTAATGTGCATAGCATGGGCACCACATGTGCCTTTTCAAACCACCTCATATTCATGAGGGAATAAATTTCTACTCCACTCGCAATGAATCCTCATTTTCCGTGCATGAGGTGATTTCCTTTTTAGATCAAATATGCCTTGAGATTCACCGTTGTATTAAAAAGTGACATTTTCCTTCAAGGATGTGGACCCCACCACTTATTGACTAACTCAACTGCACCCTAAACACGTGTCACAATGATGAAACTTGGAGAGGGGAAGCCTCACATGGAGGCTTTTGAAACTCCATTGTGCTGACACATGGCATGGTGGTGGGATTTCCTTTGCATTTTCCTTCCCTTTATCCTTCAAAAAATTCACGATGTAGATAATAAACGTTCTCTGTAGTGAGTGCACTTGAAAAGTGAAGGAATTGAAGGAAACAAATTTGAAGACATGGTGGGAACTATGTGACTTTGGTGCTTTTCTATCCCAACTTCATGGGGGCATAACTTTCTGCTTGATTTTCCATTTCTGTACTACTGCAAAAATCCTTCATAATATTTTGGATAAAGGATGTCATAAATAACATCTACCTTAATAATGTGGGGGAATGTAAGAAAGTATCACTTTCTACCCCTTTGACATGTTGAGAGGAAGTATCATCTGAAAGAGGATGGTATATAGAAATGATACGATAGAACACTTACTGAAGGTTTTCAAATAAGGTAGCAAGTGCATTAGAGGAAATTCAAATATATATGGAACCTGCAATAACATAGTAGATCTAACCACAAATATCTATCAATCAAAGTTAGTATCCCTAAACATCAAAAGAGAAAGCACGATAATGAAAATGCATAACAACAATAATAAATGAAATCAATCAAAAGCATATGCAAACTAGATTGTCCTCCCTTGTTCTTCTCCTTCTCAATGCAAATGTGGGCTTTGAGTTTGTGCTGAATTGGAAAGCATGAGAATTTCAAAGTATGAGGTTGTGAATTATGAGAATTAGCTCTCGTTGTATATAAATTCTATATTTCCATCAAGATTATGTAATTAAAGAGATGACTAAAATAAATTGAAGAGTTCAACTCAATTGATTGGATAGTGAAGTGAATACATTGACTTGTTAAGTGAATGGATTGATTTGTTAACTCATTTAATTGTGAATGAACTAAATTTGATTGGACAGTTGACTGAATTGATGGAGAGATGACTAAATTGATTGATTAGTCAATAGAATATATTGAACAAAGAACTAGATAGATTGATCATTCAGAAAAGGTGATTGAATAGTTAGGAAGGGTGATTGAATAGTGAGACTGAGACTTAGTGTTAGTTAAGACTAGAATAATAATTAGTATTACATAATTTCATTTAATTGCACATGTGGATGATAAATAAATAAAATTTATTTTTAGTTATGAGAGGAATGAATTAAGAAATTAAATAGATTAAAATTTGTTTAATTATTAGGAGAAAAGATTAATTAATAGTAATTATCATGTAATAATGATAATGAGGAAGATATTAATTAAATAATAGGATTACTAAATTAATTGTGAATATAATATATTAATTAAATAATAATTATTTTTATAATTAGTAAATAGAAGAATAATAGTTAGATGCTAATAATTAAATAATTAATTAAAATTATTCAATTATGGAAATTAGAGTGAAATACTAAATTTGAAATTTAAGTAGTAGAATGACACTAGTTAATTAAATAATAAATATTATTTAATCAATTGAGATGAATGTTAGTAAAATTGTTGTGCACAGGCAACATGTCAGTTTTAAGTGTCTACATTTTTCCCCTCTTTGAGACAATGTGTTTTCAGGTGTTGTTTCAAAGACTAATTGATAAAAAAATTTGCCCCATTATGCCCCAATGAGATCATGACACTAACAAGTTATTATGGTGCCCCCTCAAAAAGTTGAGTAGAAAGTATGGAATGAAGCTTAATTTATTGAAAAAATGACCAAGATCGTAATGCAATTGACAATTCAAAAAATGAAGGTCATATACAAAAGTTATGGGTTGCAGAAGTCAAAAGGATACATGTCCATCAAGGAGACTTGGGAGGGTATAAATAGGACCTAGGGGGTCATTTCTAAGGTCATTTGCACTCTAAAGCTTTAAAGAACTTAGGGGAGAAGAAGTCTTTGAATGAGTTTGTAAAGCTATGGCAGAATATGAGGACGCTGTGCATATTAGCGAGCGAGTTAGGACATACCAAAAACTAGAGGGCGTCGTAGCGCTAATGAGTACCTCTCTTCTTGTGCTTTATTTTTCTCATTTTTATTCCTTTTTCTATTTTAGGTCTTGGTAATTAGTTAATGATTCAACGTAACTAGGCATCGCATTCACCACAATTGTGGATGAAGTGATGCAAGCACAATAGTATAGGTTATATATATAAAAGATACCCGAGTCATCATTGGATGTAATAAAACACATGCAATTAGGAAATGATGTAGTTACGATAGGGATTATACACACTTGTATGACTAAATCGATGCATATCATTAACAAATTAGGATATATTAATTTGACACATTTGATTATTTCATTCAACACATTTGATTTTTTATTTTGGTAATATGAAATGTATGTAATGCATGTTGTCATGTGTGATAAATGAGATAGCATAGATGCATGGCTAGCATAGTTCTTACTTTCATTTGGATTGACTAGGTGACTGCATTTTCATATGTAGATTACAGACTCAATTTTGATCACTCAAGAGAATCATCTTGATACGCTTACATATAGACATAGACTAGATGCAAAGGAGAGATAGAACCTATAGAGTGTAGGAATTCTTTATGTGACTTTTATCCTTGAGATTAGATAAAATAGGGGCCCAATCACAATTCTTTGTGAGAGATGATGCTCAGAGCCTTCTTCCTTCCACTTACCAATGGGAGAGTACAGTGTGACACTAGAGGATGCATACTGGATTTTATGGTTACCTATTTGAGGGGAGAGGGTGGTATACTCATTCCGGATAGGGAAAGTAGAACTATGTGAGATATTCAAGTGTACTATGGTAGACCTAAGGATTGGTCATTATGAGATCAGATGGTTGAACATGATGGATTATATTGACTACTTTGGATTTTTATGCAGGGTAGTGGCAGGGGTTGTAGTACCTGATATGAGAGGGCATGGATTTATTGTTGGGTGGGGGAGATAGTGACCAAGATTTGGCTTATGCAGACTATATATGTTTGGGGACCATACATTCCTTCTTTGATTTATCATCAGATGCATGCCATTTCCTATCATGGGGAATAGTCATTGGGTTGCAGTGTTACATTATTATAGTTTTGGTCTTTTGAGCACATAGTAGTGTTCCATCTCATATTTGATATACAAAAAATTCAGCTAGGGAAGACTTATGTGTAGTATTATGAGGCAATAATACATTGATAGGTTAGCCATACTAGATATTGGCAACATCCATTGGATACACTAAGAGATTTCACTTGGAGACCATATATTGGGTCTCTTGTATGGGATGGAGAGGTAAACCATCTATAGTTGTGCTAGTAGGAGCGATTTTGATTAGGTGAACAACATAGTCCTAGAGGATTATAGAGATAAAATTCCCTAAAAGGATACTAAGTCAGTTCACAGATAGACATGGAGTACTACTAGGTTTTGCTCAATTTTCCAAGTGTAGTAGGAGAGTCAAAGGATAGGGACATGTGATCCCCATAGCTAGAATAGTGGCACAGTTTACTACTTTGGAACCTCATAGATGTGATTGGAGGTCATATGTGGCATAAGTAGGTACTACCACAGAGTATGATATCTGGTGGGTAGATCATAGACCAGTACACTATAATGATCTAGGTGTTCTAGTTCCAATAGATATGGCATGATAGATTAGATAGTCTTGGAGGAAATATGAGAGACATGGACAAAGGGGTGGACGAAATGGATGGAGAGGCCGAGGAGGGAGAGATTGAGAAGGATATTGGGTCCAAGGTGGGAGAGATGGAGGATGAGGTGGTGGACAAGGTGGACATGCAGATGGAGATGATGGTGATGATGACATGTATGACAAGGGTGGTGACAGTATTATTTTAGGTGTTCTGGTAGATATCCTAATAATTAGGGAGGAAGAGGATATGGTTTTAAGAGGAGATGAGCCTATGGAGGATGATGTCAAGGTATATGTGATAAGAGATAGTGAGGAGGAGATGAAGACTGAGAAAAATGGTAGGTCTAGCTCATTGGAGGGGGATGATGATATGGAGGAGGTGGAGGGTGGTGATATAGAGCTCATGGATGTTGTAATGGGGTTTTTTGATGAGGAAAAATTATGAGCTAGACTTGGGTTGTTATTAGGGTAGATGTGGGAGTAAGGGAGGATGATAGGAAAATTTTTGATGTTGGCACTTTGAGGTAGCACGTTAGATACCTACAGGATAGACTTGATGGAGCACTAAGGAGGGATTCACGGGAAAAGGCTAGGACATTCAAAGAAGAGAGGAGGGTGACATAGGTGGAGACACATATCCACTAGTATGCCTCAAGGGTGACTATGTTTGAGGAAAGGATAGCTTGAATGGATCATGATATGGAGCCTGAGAGAAAGGTTTTGGCATTGGAGGTGGAGGAAGCTGAGGCCTAGACCAAATAGATACAAGAGGAGGTGAGGACATTTATTGATGGGGTTTGGGACTTGACTCTACAACAAGCTATTGACAAGATGTATCAGGCTGGTAAAGAGACACAATGATAGATAGAGTATTTGTGAGGGAATTATGAACATGTGTTGTTGTCTGAGAAGAAACTACCTAGTTATATAGCTTCTTGGAGGTCTCAAGGGTCATAGGAAATTAGGTAAGTTCTAGAGTCTCCTAGACTATTACAGGCAAGTGTAGATGCTCCTATAGGATAAATCAAGGCTGAACCTTCCATAACTGCACTACCTAGTCCTACCAAATAAGAGGGAAGAGGCAACATGAGCTAACTTTGATAATCTTATAGACAACTTATTGCATATATTTTATGAGCTTGTGAACTCTTTGTTAGATATCCATTATGATCTTGTAGTCTGACATACATTTTGAGTTTATATATATGCGATGCAATTTTGGTGGGATTATGTGTTTATGTGGTCTATTTTATGTTTATGCTTTAAGTGATGAATATGATGTTATGATATTCTATGATTTTTATGATGTTTATATTGATAATATGGTAGAGAAAAACTAAGAGGGGGGTGAATTAGTTGTTCCTAAACTTCAAATTCTAAACCCTTAAACTTCAAAAATTTCAGGCATAAACTCCTAAGATCTGATCTAATTAACTAACCATGAAAAATATAAGCATCCAAAAATTAGAAACACATCCACATTGCTTGACACAAAGATTTTTATTATGGAAATCATGTTAGGGGAAAACCACGATGGGGCTGATTACCCACAATAAGTGAATACCTTGTTAGAAGTACCTATTATAATAATAGGGAACACACATGCATTGAGGCTCACTTCCTAGAGCTCATTGCTTAAATCAAAATCCTCAGGATACAACCCTGAGGAAGGCTCACTTCCTTAAAAAATATCACTATAATGGTCTAAGATTTTTGTGAACTGTGAAAATGGTATTTACCATATGTCTGATACAGTTTCAATGTAGCACAATGCAAACCTCTGTTCAACCCTTTGTTGAACCCCTTTTGATCGCCACTAAATCAAGCTCTTTCTCTGTTAGCAATCTCTAGCATCTACATACATGATCTATGCATCCGCATCAACCCATAGATCATATTTATATCATCAACCTTCACTAATAACAAGGTCAGACACCACCTTGATTTCAACTTGAAATCACACACCAAAAATCATGGTTTAATTCCTTTCACCGCCAAACAGTAGACACAATCCATAACAACCACCTTAAAATCATAACTCTTTTAGATTTTACACCTATATCTTACACAACATTAATTACCAACCAAGTTGGTCAAGATCTTGTCGAATTAAATTTTGTATGGCGTTCTTTATCTGATAACAATTTGATGTCTTGTGGTTCTTAACTCCATGGTATTCAAACAAGTCATTATCATTCCAACACTTGAGTTTGAAATCACCATGCTCAAGTTCATGTATCTCTGGTAGGGTGATCATATTGGTTTGGATCAATGTTTTTAGTGTCGACACAATAGCTTTGATGCAAGAGCATCTTGGGGTAGTTGGCAATCCCGTGTCACAAAAAACATGTTTTGGTTTGATTTTGATTTATTGCTTGGGAGCTCGGTAATCTGGTCAATAACTACCTTGGAGTTCCTTGTTGGAGTTCTTGATTACCTATTGGCTCAGTTACTTGTGGCTCGATCTCAGTGACTAGTTTCTTGGTCTCAATGACATTTTGTTCGGTGGTGTCTATATGGTGGAGCTCAGCTCGATTGTTCCTATCACTCATTGGTCTATTTTTTGGTTTTCTTGATCACCGATGGGGTTTATGCTATCTATTGGGCTGGCTGAATGGTGCATTGAATTTGTGGTTGTGTGTGGGAGTTGTGAGGACCTATATCTTGTTTGGTTCTCTCTCCAATTCATATTTAATGACCATTGAAGTTTGACTAATGGATAACATGTTGGTTGTGTGTTCATGATGCCGACTTGGGTTTAATTATGTTATTTCATTTGTAGTTTTGACTTGTGGTAAGTTTGTATAAAAGAGAGTCTAGGTTGATGTTTAGAGGGAGAGGTGGTGGATGACAGATTGAAAGGTGAAAGATGATGCAAATAGTGTAAGTGGGTAGATAGAAATTATAGATTGCTTGGAGGCTTGTGAGCACAAGTTTAGATCTAGTTTCTTCCACTTAGCTATAAAGTAGACTTGGAATGTTGAATCCCACGAGATCTTGTTGATGCTATTATTGTTTTGACCCTAACCGGGAAGGTCTTATAGCCTGACATGTTGATTGTAATGTTCAGTTATTGATAATAATATCATTATTGTTTTACAAAATTGAATTTGAATCTGATTATATGTTGGTATAAATTATTATATATCTAGTGTTGTTATTTTTCCAATGTTGTCTTATTGTTGGCTGCAAGTTTGGATAGTCCATTCTTGGATCCTCCAAGCTTCATTGTATCAAGTGGTATTAGAGCTTGTTTGTTTCTTGTGGAGCTTTGGATTTTTGAAGATTTGGAGAAACGCCTCTCAGAAGATTGGACCCTAGGGATATTGTAGATCTATTTAAAGAGATGGAAGAAAGGATAACAAAGATATTTAGATGTGAGATCCATGAAAAATTAAATCATAGAAGGTATCAAAAATGTTGGATTACATAGAGGTCCGAGCACAAATGATGGTTATGAAGAAGCTTCTTAAGACTTTGAAGTTACAAGATCTAGTGGAGATGACAGAGCTGATCGGATAGAGAGATCTAGAGGAGATGGAAGTAACTGGTTGCAGATATATAGAGCTTGGTTGAGTACAAGTTGCTGAATGGAGGTGTCCAATTTTTCAGGTACATTGAGATCCAAGAATCTCATTGATTGGATTGGTGAGTTAGAAGACTACTTTGAGCTAGAAGACATTGAAGATCCACTTAGAATGAGATTGGCACAGACTAATTTAAAAGGACATGCTACTTTCTGGTGGAAAGAGTTGCAGAGGGACAAAGAACAATAAGGTGAGATGAAGATCAATCAATGGAGGTTGATGGTTGTAACACCCCAAAATTGGCATCTTGCAACCCTAACCAATTTTGTTGCATTTGTCATTCTTCTAAATCATTAAAGTCCTATTGTACTAGGCAAATTCTGAGTTTTCACTGACTCTACTCGACCTGAGTGTCAAATACAGAAAATCCTAAATCTGTATTAATCATACATCATATTTAATTCCTAAATAACTATTTGGCTAAACAAATCCTATGATCGAATTAATTTAATCAATAAATTCCTAGCACTTTAATTAAATTAAATTCACCCTCTTTAGCTGAGACACATAAAAGGAATTAAATAATATTTAATTATTAAATAAATATCCTCTTTTCAAATATTTGAATTTAATATTCAGA
>MU226073.1:551584-565793 GCA_018584345.1 Thuja plicata
TTCTATTCTGGTCTTCTCAGGGTTTATAAAAGAACCCTCTTTCTTCATTCAAATCCCCTGAAAACTTGAATCAAAATTGCATTGTTACTATACTGAATTGTTATCTCATTTTCTTAAGATCATATAGGTTAATTGCATATTGCAAGTAGAGTAGCTTCAATTTCTAGAATAATGGCATTTAGTGATCATACTTAGATTATCTTGCATATTTGAATTCATAGCATAATCTTTGCATTGCATTGTTATCATGATTAAATCCTTCATTCTTAGATGGTCCATAGTTGTGAGGCCCTCGTCCTGAGAGCAAATTTCAAAACTCCATCTAGATAGAAGGAAACAGGTCGAATCACGCAGAAAGGCAGGATAAATAACTCATATTCAGTCTTGGCTGTACCTGGTGAAGAAAGACTATGTTGAAGTGTGTGGTTGATTTACAAGGCCAAAATTAACTCATACAATGGTGACAAAGATAAAGGCTAGGTTCATTCCTACCAACTATGAACTTGAGTTGTTTAAGAAATGTCAGGATCTAAAACAAAAGGAGATGGCTATGGAATATTATACCGAGGAGTTCTACAAGTTGACTATTTGGTTTGGACATAGAGAACTTGCTAAGGAAAAGGTGGCAAGGTATATCAATGGTCTTTGATTCAATATCTAGGATGAGATTAGTATGTTGAAGATTGACTTGGTATAATATGCTTATCAATATGCATTGAAGGAAGAAGATAGGTTGAAAAGAATACATCATGGTAATCTTCGAGGTAAAGAGAAACAAGCGAAGTCAGTAAAAGATAAAATGAAAGTTGAAGATGAACCAAAACCTATTGAACTGAGGAGAAGAACAGGTAGAGGTGTATTCAAAGGTACTTTTGATAACTATGGTGAAGAAGGACATCGATCATTTGAATGTTTCCATATAGATAAGAAGGTCGGTAGTCACCAGAATGTTGTGGTGAATGAGGTTGCTGAGAATGAACCTGAGGTGGAGGATTTCAATCTCTTGCTTAGGAGAACATTGCTGCCCTCAAAGAAAGCTGATTCTTGTCAGAGGAAGAACTTGTTCAAGACTGTGTGTAAGTCTGGTGGTAAATTTTGTAAGGTGATTATTGATGGAGGAAGTAATGACAACCTAGTTGTTGAGGAGATAATTCAGAAACTTGGTTTGAAAAGACTAAGGCATCCTTGTCCTTATAGGATAAGTTGGTTACAATGTGGCCATGTAGTAGAGGTGAAAGAGGAGTACATGGTAAGTTTTTACATTGGTTCTTATAGAGATGCAGTATTATGTTACATTGTGGAGATGATCTCTTGTCATGTTTTACTTGGGAGAACTTGGTAGTATGATAGAGAGGCTATTCATGATTGTAAAAGGAATTTATTTAATATCATGAAAGATGAATAGAATTTTTATTTGATTCCTTTGAAGGGTGAAGACAAGGGAATGAAAAAATTGAGCATTGGTAGCAGATCTATGATGGTTGTAGTGGTTGGTGCAGACATGAGTGTGCAGAGATCTGAAGGTAAATCAGAGAGTACTAGTAGAAAAAGGAAGCAGAAGAAGAACCCAGAGAAGCGTGTGTTGTTTGAGGACTGGGAGGACATGTATATCAAGAACCATTTTGGGATCTACATGTTGAATCCCAATAGATGTTCGTCCAGCTTTTGAGAATATCTTTTTGCACCTACGGTGTCTAATGAAGGAGCATCCTAGGGTAGTTGGTAATCATGTGTCACCAAAAATATGTTTTGGTTTGATTTTGATTTGTTTCTTGGGAGCTCATTAATCTGGCCAATAACTACCTTGGAGTTCCTCGTTGGAGTGCTCAGTTACCTATCAGATAGGTTACTTGTGGATCGGTCTCGGTGACTGATTTCTTAGTCTTTGTGACTTGTTTCTCGGTGGTATATTTTTGGTGGATCTTGGATTGGTTGTGCCTCTCACAAAGTGGTCTTTTTCGACGTTCTTGATCATCAATGGGGTTTATGCTATCTATTGGGCTAGCCGACTGGTGCATTTAATTTGTGGTTGTGTGTGGTAGTTCTAAGGACCTATATCTTGTTTGGTTCACTCTCCTAAGTAGATTTAATGACCATTTGAGGCCGACTGATGGATAACATGTTGGTTACGTGTTCATGATACCGACTTGGGTTTAATTATTTTATTTCATTTGTAATTTTGACTTGTGGAAAGTTTGTATAAAAGAGAGTCTAGGTTGATTTTTAGAGGGGACAGTGGTGGATGGTAGATTGAAAGGCGAAATCTGATGCAGATAGTGTAAGTGGGTAGATAGAAATTGTAGATTGCTTGGAGGCTTGTGAGCATAAGTTTAGATCTGATTTCTTCCCCTTAGCTATAGAGTATACTGGGAATGTTAGATCCTATGAGATCTTGGTGATGCTATTATTGTTCTGACACTAACCAGGAAGGCCTTACAACCTAACATGGTGATTGTAATGTTCAGTTATTAATAATAATCTGGTTATTGTTTTTCATAATTGAATCTAAATTTGAGTATGTGTTGGTGTAAATTGTTATATCTCCAGTGTTGTTATGTTTCCATTGTTGTCTTGTTGTTGGCTACATGTTTGGATAGTCCATTCTTGGATCCTCTGAGCTTGACTGTATTAAGGTTCCCCCAATGGTGTATATTCACATTTTTGAAAAATGGTCTTGGTGAACATTGTTTGTTGTTATGAGTTTGATAAACATTAGTAGTTTGAACATTGCAGCTAGGGTCTATGTTGGAGAGTTTTTGTTGTGTATGCATTACTGAGGTTTAGTTCTGCACTGGTGCCCCTTTCAAGGAAACTTTAGGTTGGGCATAGTTGACTATTTTAACATTGAAGACACTATTATTAGTGACATTCTTATTCTTATTCCACCACTTAGGTTTGTCTGTAGGATTCCTAGTGGAATTTGGTTGGTTGGGATCAACAATCATCCCTCTTTTGATTATAATTTTTACACATCGTATTCCTATTTTGATTAAATTTTTAAAGTTGGGAGCAAGTTGTAATTTAGTAGTAAAATTCATTTTTGTGGTAAGATTATCCACAAGCATGACAATGAGATCTTGTTCAGGAACATCATAAGGGATGTTATTTTTGGTGATTCTCCACCTTTGTAATAATTTAGAGAAATAATCATCTTCCTTTTTCTTAATATTAGATAAGTCCTTGAAACTAACTTTGTGTTCAATGTTATGATGGAATTGAGCTATAAATTTTTCAGCTAGTTCTCCTCAGGATTGAATGACATGGGGTAAGTGAGAAAACTATTCCATTTTTGGTCTGAATAAACTCTAAGTAAATAATCACATAAGATAAGATTCATCATGTGCAACCTCTATGAAACTAGCAAAAAATTGTCTGATGTTTTCGATGAGGTTGCTCTTGCCTCTCTATTTGTCAAATTTTGGTCTCATAAAATGTGTGGGAAATGGAGGCATGGGAATTGAGTGATCAAAGGGGTAAGATTATAGGTCATCCATAGTGTAGGACTTTATCTATCCTTGGTTTTGAATATCTTGCAACTCTACTTGCAGAAATTATACTTGTTGAATCAAAATGTCAAATTTTAATTGGGGAACATTTGAATGTTGCCTGGTAGTTGGTAGGTAACCCTATCTAGGATATGAAATTTGTGTTATAGGTATAGAAGATCTACCATGGTTTTGATTTTGGTTACCTAATAGTAAATTTTGTTGGAATCGAGGCAGATTGTGATTCAAGGGTTGTTGATATTGAGATCGTTGTTGGAACCACTACAACAAATCATGAAATTAGCACCTAAACTAACACCTATTTTTAGGGTAATTTTCAAGATGATTTGAGGCTATGTGATGATGTAAAATTTTGCACCCAAATGCTTCCACTCTTCAACACCGTATTGAGCACCATAGTTAATGCCAGAGGTGGAGCCATTTCTGATGTCGAATATTGTGCCACAACTGTATCTATCCCAAAAATGACACCCAAAAAAGATTCGGGAAATAGCACCAGATATGATACCATAAATTGTGCCATTTCTAGCTTTCACTTTTTCTCCTTTATGATGACATGTAACTAACTGAATGTTTGACAATGTTAAGTTGAAAATGATGCAAGACATTAAATCAGTTAATGGTTTGTATTGTCATTGATATCAACTTGATATCATCTGTATGGTCATATACATAATGCCAAAGACTTCAGAGAATCAATGGAACAAAATTTATGCTCTCAGTAATGCATAAAATTCAAGTATTCACCAAGTGATAGACTATATCGACGGAGTGCACACCATTGGTAAAGAAAGAGATAAATTTACAGTGATACGTGACGAGCAGAAGAAAATGTTGCCTGATGAAGCAGAACCACAGGATGCCCGACAAGCTAAAAATAGTTTTGTCGGACGAGCAAGATCCAATGATGCCTGACGGATGGAGATCCCAAAGCTAACTGAAGTTGTACCGATAGAACTGGCAATTGTCACCAATGATGAACTATAGAATTGACCAATAGAACAGAGAGATTAGAAAATGACAAAATATCTAGCTGGCAGAGCTTAAGGATAGACTTAATTGGTTGTTTTATTTGTTTTATTCAATCACAGTTAAGTAAGTGAATTAAAGATGATTTACACAGCTGGCAAGATGATAACTATGAGATAAATCAGGAGTTAAAGCCGTGAATCAGTTTGGCTAGATTGTTTTTCACGCCAAGAATCAAGATTCAAGAACCAAGAATTAAGGAATATCATGTCTATATAAGAGACAAGCATAATTCATTTTTGAAAGAAATCAGATACACGGGGGAGTGAATTGATAGAAGATGCTAAAGAGAAACTAATGAAGGTTAAACTTCATACACTCCTGATCAATCCAGCTAAGGGAGAGCTAAAAAATTCTGCAGACACTGACACATAGTGAAGCAAAGCATCACAGGGCAGAAAGAATGGAGAACAAAGTAATAGAAGTGATACATTGATCAGAAAGGTATTGTACATAAATAGATTTGAATATTTGCAATTCAAAGTTGCATTAGAAATAGATCACTCTGTTTCAGTTTAACCATTGAAGCATTAGGTCTCTTAATAGAGTAGGACTTAATAGTCTTTTGTAATTGAGGTATATCCTAACAGATTACCAGAAGGTTGACTCATGATATTAGCATTGGTCTTACCTAAAGCCTATTGACAATCTAAGAAGGAGACTGATTCAAGGATGGTAGTAAGCTTAGGATAAAGCCTATTGACAGCCATGAGACTGATTCAAGGATGGTAGCGTAGATGCCAAATACTTAGTGATAATCTATGTATAAAAATCCTCTAACAAGGTCGCACTTAACAGTGTGTTTGTAACCTTTAATAGGGTTGGCTCCTAATAGGGCTCACTTTAGAAGAGTGAAAATTTGAGGTACCGGTCCCAGTGGTTTTTCCCTTAACAAGGTTTCCACATTAAAATCCTTGTGTTATGTGTGTATGGTTTATTACTTTATTGTTTTACATTTCACATATACTTTTGTGGATTGACTGGTATACTCTACATATTTATTGAGTATCGGTAAATAAGTTTTACTGCTTATCAATTATCAAAGAGAAGAATGACAGACAAGGTAAACCGACAAACAGTTATTTATTTCAATTATTTCAAAGGCACACATCTTGTAGGGACTTAATAATATGAGGTGTATTAATTGGTAGATTGAAGTTTAAGAGGTTAAATTTTTAAGGCCACTGATTCACCCCTCCCCCCTCTCGGTTATTACTAAAAATTGGTATTAGAGCTTGTGTGCTTAGAAGGAAGGTTTAGAGACCTAAGTAAATATCACAAGATGAACAGACGAGATGTGCCCAAGTTGAACAAGGACAAATTTGATTCATGGCAAAGTAGAATAAAGCTTCACTTATCAGGTATTGGAAATGATATTACTCAATACTTAGATACTACATATGTGTTTCCTACAAGACCATTGATAGTAGATCAATTGAGAGTAAAGCATGAACATAACTGCATGGTTATAGAACTTTCAGCCTCACTCTCTAATGCTAAATTTGAGGATGTCAAAGATTGTAAAAATGCAAAAACAATGTGGGACAAGTTGAAACTTGTACATGGAGGTGATGCAAATGTTCTGAGAGCCAAGGCAGAAATCCTTAGAGAAAATTTTGATGTTCTCAGAATGAAAGAAGGTGAAAACATCACACAGTACATCACAAGAATAAAAGAAGTGGTCAATGCTATACGAGGTGTTGGAGGTACACTTGAAGAGGAGACAATGGTAAGTAAAATCCTAAGAACCTTATGGCCTATTTATGCTATTAGAGTCTTTGTTATTCAAGAAATGAGAGCAGTAGAAAATAATATAGTTACTCTTGATAGCCTGATTGGTAGACTGATTTCATTTGAGATGAATAATTTTGATAATAGTGTCTTACCAAGTTTAGAGTCTACATTCAAGTCTTCTATGAGAATAAGCAATTCTAGTCAGAGACACTCATGTAGAAAAGACAGTGAAAGTGAAAGTGAGGAATAAGATCTAGATGAAATTGAAGCATTCATGGAAAGAAGAATGCTAAGAGGCAAAGGTAAATACAAAGGCAAGTTACCACTTGTATGTTTTAATTGTAAAGAGATTGGACACTTTGCTGCAAGATGTCCTAAAAAAAGAAAAGATGACAAAAGTGACAATAGATCTTTTGAGAAGAAATCTGACAGAGGTGATAACAAAGATTATAAAGGTTACCAACAATCAGAAAGAAGTGATACCCAAGTTTACAAGGACAAAGGCAAGAAAGCTAGCTATCTAGCTACTTGCAAAGATGAAGATACTGACACTGAACCAGATGATGATGTTGAGATAGTGCTTGTAGCTGTGAAGGATGATTCAGATGAAGATGAAAGGTATGAAGAAACTGTACTCATATCTAAGATTAGTAAAAATGATATCTAGATTATAGATAGTGGTTGTACTCACCATATGACTGGTAACAAAGAAAAGTTTAATACTTTTGAATATTATAAAGGTGGTATAGTAAGAATGGGAAATGATTCTCCTTGTCAAATTGAAGGTAAAGGAACAGTAATGCTGAATAACCTGATTAAATGTTAAAATGCTTATTGGGTAAAATGATTGAATTATAATCTGTTGAGTGTTTCTCAGCTGAATAATTCAGGTCACAGAGTAGCATTTGAGAAAAAGAAGGCAAAGATCTTCAATGAATTAGAAAAACTGATTGGTATCGGTTAATAGACCAAAGGTAACTTATTCTATCCAAATGATACTAACCCCACTTGCTTAATGAATAGAAATGAAGACATATGGCTGTGGCACAAAAGGTTGTGTCATGTGAATTTTGACAACATGATGAAAATAAGCAAGAGAAGAAGTGTAAGAGGCTTACCAATGATGACAAAGCCAGACAACATCATGTGCAAGAATTGTCAAAAAGGTAAAATGACAAAGTCTATTTTCAAAAGCAAAACCCATACATGTGTTGATATCCTAGATTTAGTCCATACTGATTTATGTGGATGTATGAGGACAAAGAGCTATTATGGAGATAGATATTTTATTCTCTTTGTTGATGATTACTCTAGAATGATGACAGTCATGTTTTTAAAAGAAAAATCTGTAGCATTCAAGATGTTCAAATGGTATAAGGCTATGTTAGAAAAACAAAGTGGTAAGGATCTAAAATATTTGAGATCAGATAGAGGAGGAGAATTTATATTAGATGAATTCACTAATTTCTGCAATGACCATGGTATAAAAAGATAGGTTTCTGCACCAAGAACACCACAGCAAAATGGGATTGTTGAAAGAAGGAATAGATCAATAGTTGACTATGCAAGAACCCTGATGATAGAGAAGGACATCACCCAGATCTTCTGGAGAGAAGCTGTTAGCACTGCTATTTATACACTTAACATAGTACAATTGAAAAAGGACTTAAAGAAGAAACTTTATGAGCTATGGTATGGTAAAACACCCAATGTAAGTTACTTCAAAATATTTTGAAGTCATTGTTATGTCTTAAAAGGTGATGAAAATGGAAAGCTTGACACAAAAAGTGATGAAGGTATTTTTCTGGGGTATTCTACCAAAAGCAAAGCTTTTAAGTGTCTAATCAAGGTTTCTAACAAAATAGTTGAAAGTGCAAATGTAAAGATTGATGAATTTGCAAAAAAGAATGAGCTGGAAAGCACAAAAGAACCAGAAGACTACAACAAGTTTGTGTACTGTGAAGAACCCATAACTCTATCCGAGAAACAGTGCATAAAACCAGAACACTAGAATGTTGTAATTGACGGTCAAAATGTTGTTACCGACAGTCAGGATAATGATCAAGATAATGTGCAAGGTAATGAAGATCAAGCTAATATGCAAAGATTTGTACCTATACTTGCAAGATATGTAAGAAGGAACCATCCAGAGGCCCATATCATAGGAGATAAGAAAGCTGGTACAAGAACAAGAAGTAAGTCTTTAAACTCAAATTGCTTAATTTGTGAGTATGAACCAAAGTCTGTCAATACTGCACTAGATAATGAAGAATGGATAAGTGCCATGAATGATGAGATTGAATCGATTGAAAAGAACAAGACATGGTCACTTGTGCCAAGACCAGATGACAAGAATGTCATCGATACAAAATGGATATTCAGGAACAAACTGAACAAGAATGGAGAAGTCACATGGAACAAAGTAAGACTAGTATGCAAGGGGTATGCACAAAATGAAAGTGTTAGAGTAGTCACATTATAGCTAATAATTTATTTATTTAATTATTCATCTACTATACTCTATACTTAAGTTATACTTAGGCAACTTATTATTCTTTAGGGTTTTCGCCTTTAGGGTTTTGGTATCATTTTATAAGGATTCACCGCTTTGCATTTGAGTAAGGAGATTGTATTGTATTCAGTTTGTTGATAATAGAAATTCTTTCTTTCAACATGGATATTATGTCTCTGGTTTTTTGGCTGCCATAGCTTTCTCTTCTTCTGTCTGTATCTTGCTTCTTCCATGTGACAGATTTGTATGTAGGTGTTCTTGGGAGATTATCTTTTAGCCTAATCCCACATGGTATCAGAGTGCGCTTGTTGCTCATTGTTCGTGTTTCGTTGAAGCGTACCAAACACAGAGGGTTTTAGAGATTTTTTAGTATTTTTTATTGGATCTGGGGGGTCTCTATTTTTTAGAGTATTTTGGACCAAAACTGACCTCATGGTTGCGTCTAGAAGGCCCAAAAACCCCAAAATCCATATAAAGCATGTCCGATTTAGACACCAGAGCATCTGGGAGAAATTTCTTGCCTTATTACAGCCGTATAGGCATGGTTTTCGATGCAAAAATGAAAAGAAAAACTATTTTTTAATAGATTTTTATGCGTGGGCTATGTAGTTTGTTTGGGCACCATTGGCACTCCGCCTCTGCACCACAGCGGCTCGGCCTCCACCGGCAGTGCCTCCGCCTTCCTCCGAACAACACCACCCTCCGCGGCCCCCGCCGTCCAGTGCCCCCGCCTCTGGTTGCCGCTCCGCGGCCCCCATAGCTCCGCCGCTCTGCGGCCCCTCCACACCGGTGTTTTTCTTCTCTGCGCCACCCCACTTCGGCCACTTGCTCTGCTCGGCCCCGGCTCCACCACCCGCAGTGCCGCTCGGCCCCGGTTCCACCGCCCCCGTGCCGCCCGTTGGGAATGCTTAGCCCCCACAGGTGTTTCCCGCCAAGCGGCTGGTCATATTGATGACCAGGGGCTCTGGCCCAGCCCCTGTGTGCACCATGCACCCAGGGGCCAGATTTGTTTTAGCCCCAGGGGCTTAAACTTGGTTTTTGAGGCCTTTTTAACCCTT
The DNA here is from genome assembly GCA_018584345.1 of Thuja plicata. Lineage (NCBI taxonomy): Eukaryota > Viridiplantae > Streptophyta > Pinopsida > Cupressales > Cupressaceae > Thuja > Thuja plicata. The sequence continues at coordinate 561,424 of MU226073.1, forward strand.
ACGAACTGTTTTCGCTCTATCTTAAGCATACGGGGGTTTTTTCCAACTTCCATATACCGTTGGAAAGCTCTTTCTGAGAAATTTCTGATGATGGAGGTTGGGGTTTTGGGTTCTGCAATTTTGATAGTATTTTTTGCTGTCAAAGTCTGATGTTTGTTTTTGCCTTCCGGGAGTCATATCTTGCTCATCCAGAATCTTTTTTTGGCAAACTAGATATCATCAGAAAGCTGGTTTAGTGTAGTTTTTAGTTACAGGGGTATTTTATCCAGATTTTTCTCCAGGTTATCTCTCCTCTGAGTTTGACAATTTTTGCACTTTGGTGGATTACTTGGGTTTTACAAGTCTTGGGATCTCTTCTTCTGATCTTCTAGCTCAGTCTTCTATCTGACTTCTGAGCTTGTTGTTTCTCTTTTGTTGCATCTTTATTCTATAAACGCACTGAGATAAAGTTCCTACTTCTACATTTATGGGATTTTGAATACCTTATGTGTGTTGTACTTGCACTCTGTTATAAAGTGTCATGGGGGGTTATGATGTTATGTCATTTTGTGCTCATCCACCTTTTTCAAGTGAGTGTACCTTCCACAACATTAGCCTATATTGTGTGTCAGTGACACCGCCCTTTATCCTATGCTTGTAATTCTATTGCACTATTGGTGTTCTTGATTCTACTTCCTATAGATGTTTTTGGCATTGCATTTCAGTGTTCCTATCACCTCTCCCTATTCAGCATTATGGGGGGGTTCACCTGTTGGTTTATTACTTTCTTGATTCGATTGATCAGCTCTTCAGACATTGTCTTCTCTACCTAGTCATGCACTTCAGTGGTTGTTCCAGCAGTTTCTTTTGACAGAGTTTACAGCTTCATGCTTCGGAGATACTTCTTGCTCATTCTTATTCCTTCTCTGGAACTTTCCCTAGATTGAAGGCTCAATTTCCTTCATCTAGTTTATTTCTTGTACTTGGGTACCTGATCAGGCCTAGTTGTCGGGACCCATAGTTCCTTTCTTGCATTTTTCTTTCATGCATCTTTTAGCCTTTTGTTGTTTAGCTTCTCCCTAAGTTACACTTAAGGGGGGGTGTTAGAGTAGTCACATTATAGCTAATAATTAATTTATTTAATTATTAGTCTATTATACTCTATGCTTAAGTTATACTTAGGCAGCTTATTATTCTTTAGGGTTTTCACCTTTAGGATTTTGGTATCCTTTTATAAGGATTCACCACTTTGCATTTGAGTAAGGAGATTGTATTGTATTCAGTTTGTTGATAATAGAAATTCTTTCTTTCAACATGGATATTATGTCTGGTTTTTTGGCCGCCATAGCTTTCTCTTCTTTTGTCTATATCTTGCTTCTTCCATGTGACGGGTTTGCATGCAGGTGTTCTTGGGAGATTAGGTTTCAGCCTAATCCCACAGAAGGTATAGACTATGGAGAAACCTTTACAACCATTTCTAGGCTAGGAGTAAGAATTCTACTTTCTTATGCTGCATACAAAGGATTCAAAGTATATCAAATGGACGTCAAGTCAACATTCCTAAATGGAATACTTGAAGAAGAGGTATACATTGAACAACCAGAAGGGTTTGTGGATCCAGACAAGAGGAACATGGTATGTAGAATTCAAAAATCCTTGTATGGATTGAAACAAGCTCCCAGAGCCTGGTATGAATGACTTCATTCCTATCTAATAAGTATTGGATTCATAAGGACTAGTGAAAACATTAATCTTTATTTGAAAGAAGATACTAATGATAACACTTTGATTGCTAAAATATTTGTTGATGACATCATATTTGGAGGCAATGATATGCTATGCAAATCATTTATTGTTGAGAGGAGCAAAGAATTTGAGATGTCTATGTTTGGAGAGATCAAGTTCTTTCTTGGTCTGCAGATAATTCAACAAAGTAAAGGCATTTTCATTACACAGTCCAAATACATCAAAGAATTTATGAAAATATTCAAGATGGAAGATTCCAAACCTGTTGGAACACCGATGGCTACTGGATGCAAATTAACAAAGGAAGAAAATACAACAGAGGTAAATAAGACTCTATTCAAATCAATGATAGGGAAACTCATGTATGTTGTACACACTAGACCAGATATTGCACATGCAGTAGGAATTGTTGCTAGATTTTTTGCTAACCCCAGGGAATCACATATAACTATTGTGAAAATAATTCTAAGATATCTAAAGAATACTAAGGAATTTGGATTATGGTATAAAAGAGAAGGCAAATTTGAACTAAAAGTGTTTACCGATGCTGATTGGGCTAGAAATCTAGATGACCCGAAGAGCACAACTAGAGGAGCATTCTTTATGGGTGATAGAATTGTCACATGGATTAGCAAGAAGCAAGGATGCATCTCTCAGTCTACTGCAGAAGTAGAATATGTTGCTGATGCTGCAAACTGCTCAAATATTTCATGGATCAAACAGTTGCTGGAAGGTATACATATGAAAATCATAGAACTATTAGTTATCTATTGTGATAACACCAGTGCAATAAATATTTCTAAGAATCCAATCATGCATGCAAAGACTAAACACATTGCCATCAAGTATCATTATTTAAGAGAAAAAGTTCAAGAAAAAGAGGTGATACTTGAATATGTGCAATCAAAAGAACAATTGGCTGATATCTTCACCAAGCCACTGTCCAAAGATATATTTGAGTACTTGAGAAAAAGATTAGGGGTCAAACCCATGTCTAACAGTCAGTAAAAGGATTGAAAGCTACATCAGCCATATATTATCAAAATATCATTCATGATTAATGCAAGCAGAAGCTGAACTTCAAAGCTACATCTATATACAGAAAGGTATATATCAGAACCAAGCACTAGAGAAAACTATTATATTGATGATGGATAAGGCAAATTCAAGGAATATATTATGGATAGAAGAAATTGTTTGACAGAATGTTAGATATTTGTGAAAATAGTTGTTTGGCATTAATGTCAAAGGGAGAGAATGTACTCATATTATCACCATCATCAAAAACTATTCATTATTAGATTACTCCAAATAGGGAGAGATCGTATCCATAGGGAGAGTATTTGTATAAAAGTTGCAAATACAAGACAGAGACATAAAAGATAAAGAGAGAGAAATTGACACAGAAAGAGGACACAACACATCAGAAGAAGAAACAAGAAAGCTGTAAGAATCAAATCTAAGCTAACATAGAGCTTACCAGTGGTCACACATTTTTATCATTATCAAAACAAACTGTTTGGTAATTTGATGAATCTCAAATTGTATTAGAAATAATATAGTGTTATAATATAGTATGTTTCCATCAATGCCAAAGGGAGAGATTGATGACATGTAATTGACTGAATGTTTGACAATGTTAAGTTGAAAATGATGCAAGACATTAAATCAGTTAATGGTTTGTAGTGTCATTGATGTCAACTTGATATCATCTATATGGTCATATAAATAATGCCAAAGACTTCACAGAATCAATGAAACAGAAGTTATTCTCTCAAGAATGCATAAAAGTCAATTATTCACCAAGTGATAGACTAAACCGGCGGAGTGCACACCATTGGTAAAGATGGAGATAAAGTCATAGTGATACCCGACGAGTAGAAGACAGTGTTTCCCAATGAAGCAGAATCACAAGATGCCTGATGAGCTAAAAAAAGTGTTTCCCGACGAGCAAGATCCAATGATGCCCGACGGATGTGTTGGTACTCAAAATGCAGTTTTGAGGTACCATGTAAAACACTTGCTAAAGTGCTCCTTTTGGTCCAAAATGCACATGTGAAAAGGGTGTTTCTGGGTCCTGAAGTGAGTGGAGAATATTTTGATACCTTTTTTAAGTTCCATTGACTCAAATTTAGCCTTAAGTTGCATGTTGAAATGGCTTTTAATCATCTCATTCCTAGAGGGTCTCAAAATCAGGAAATTGCAAAGTGTAGAATTCACCGGGAAGGGCTACTTTGAGATTGAATATTCCACACTTTGAAGAGTGTCATGAAAATTTGAGAAATGGGTCTTGTTCCACATGTTCCATACTACCTATATCTCCGGTTTCAGGTCCCTGTGATAAGTTTTGACCCTATTTGTTCATCCCCTTCCGGAGGTGTTTTCTTAGTTTTGCACTTGTGCACTTGTTTAGTTATTCTCGGAGGCCCTGTTTGTGGAGCTGTATCTTTTGTCTGATGATTGGGAGTGAAGTGATGATCATTTTCCTGCATTATAGACAAGTTTTACTTTACACCTGTCAGTGTGTAGCTCATGACGAATCCATTGGATGAGTTTCCCAATGCAATTCCATATGCAGTTTTTTGTTGTTTGGACAAGGTGCACTATGTGAACTTTTGTCAGAAGCCTACTTTGACAGTTTGTAT
>MU226073.1:588883-610293 GCA_018584345.1 Thuja plicata
GATGGGTGGAGTAACCCATGTGATCTAATTGGAGTTATCTCTTTGAAGATAAATGAGTATTTAATTCATTTATTTAATAATTTTTTTCAACATGTGAGATAATTGAATTCTTTTTAATTAAGAATTGTTTTATTTGATGAAATTAAATTAATTTAATTGAAATTAATTTAATTGGATGAATTTAATTAGTAAGTTTAAATATTTGATTTAAACTATAGGAAATTGAGTTTAATTAATTAAATAATGATAATTAATCAATTAAAGCTTAATTAATTAAATAAAGTTAATTATTTAATTAATTTTGGGGATTGGATTAGATGATTTGAGAAATGAATTTAGAAGAAAATAGATGATTAATTAATGATTACGAAACCATTAATTAATAGATGAAAATTAGTGTTTTTAATGTAAAGTCGCAAGCCTGTCCATTTTAGGGTGTCTACAATAACTAAAACAATTGAATGTCTAATATGCCAGTAGATCAAAAACATTTGTAAATGATACATGTCCTATAGTCGACACAAGTCAAAGTGAAACATATCCAATAGTCAACATAAGTCAAAATGATACATGGGAAATAAAAGGGGTTTCAGAAAATCAATATCAAGGCCCACCCTTAGCATGAGAAGTGCCAATTTCATATCCTTCAAGTGTAGGGGCAAAGACAAACCTAGCAATATTTTTTCCACCATCAAAAGGACATTTAGTTCTATACTATTAGGATCCAAATGAAGATGCATATTTAGTTCAATTCACTAGGGCTCCAGTGCTAGTGGAAGAAACACCACTTCCTAACTTAGTCAATTTAATTTACCTAGATGACCCAAAAAAAAAATAGGAACCCCTTCATGAGAGGAAGACACTTGTCCAAATCAATTTACAATTGATATAAGTAAAAATGATAAAATATGTAACTAAAAAATGATGCAAGTCAAGCTAATACACATCCATCCTCATGATCATCATGATCATCATCAGACTCATTATCATCATCATCATCACCATCATCATCATCACCATCATCACCATCATCATCATCACCATCATCATCATCATCATCATCATCCTCCTTTTTCTTGAGACCTAGATCATGAGCAATATATTTTGGATTTCTATCTTCAGGATCATCTTGATCTTGTGGAAGACCTGAGTTCTACCCAAAATGACCTAATAGAAAACGTCTCTCTATACCTATCTTCCCCTCTCTCAATTTACTTATTTCTATCTTTCTCTCTTTCCCTTTCATTTTATATCCCTTTAAATTCATCTCTATTCTTTTTCCTCCCTCTCTCTCTCTCTCTCTCTCTCTCTCTCTCTCTCTCTCTCTCTNTTTTCTCTCTCTCTCTCTCTCTCTCTCTCTCTCTCTCTCTCTCTCTCTCTCTCTCTCTCTCTCTCTCTCTCTCTCTCTCTCTCTCTCTCTCTCTATCTCTTTGTCTCTATCTCTATCTCTCTCCCTATCTCTCTCTCTCTCTCTCAACTAATTTATCTTCTCTTTATTTATGTCCCTCCCTCTAACTCCCTCTACCCATACCTATTTCCTACTTGTTTATATCAACTCCTTTCTATCTCACTCTTTCCCTGTCTATCTCTATCTCCTTATATATATCTTCATGTCTCTCTATATCTCATTATCCCAAGATCTCTCTTATTTTCTTCATCTCTCCCTTCACCTACCATAATAAATCAATTAGGTAGATGGGAGAAGGGATGGGATGGTTTGGGGGAAGAGGTGGGAAGGTGAGATGATAGAGGGAGAAAGGAAAAAGAGAGAAGAGGCATGGGGGAAATATGAGGTAGAGAGAGAAGGGGGAATTGGAGACATACAAGGTAGAGAGGAAGAGGATAATTTATAGGCAGGATCCTCTCCCTTGACTCACTCCTAGGTCTCTCTAATAGATATATTAAGGGTTTCCTTCACAACCCTAACCTAGGGGTAAACACTTGGTTCCCTTCCCCTAACTTCCAAGGGCCTCTCTACCAAAAGTGGATCAACTCTTCACTAAACCTATAAGGGTAGATTCAACCAAACATTCTCATAACCTTCACCAGTCAATTTGTAGGGAAGGAATCACTCAAATAAATCATATTAACTCCATTCTTAAATTTTTTGGTTCACATTTCATCCATCTCTTCATCAAGTTCAAAATTCAAAGGAATAGGGCTAGTAATTCCTTGTAGCCCCAACCAGACTCCTAAACCCTAATAGCTCCGAAACTTATAAAATAAGCCCCAAAAATAACCACTGGTCCAGATACCCTTTTGTAAAAATAAAATATTTTTAGGGTGATGGGGTCTCAAACTATCTGTACAACACCTGAAAACCTACTGAGACAGTGTCCTTAAAAGTAGGGCTAATAGGGCTAAGTGATTCAAATTTAATAGAAGATTGATGAGATGGATTAATAGACCAAAACCACTAGTTATAGGGTATTTTAAAATCCTATATACCACCATCCAATCATTATTTTACACCATTCAATCCAACCCTACATTAAATCAAAGACTAATACTTTCTTTCTCCTAGCCGGGCTCTGGCAGTCTCGCCTAGGGAAAGATAGTAAAAAATGAAAAATCCATCTTTAGGACCTGTAAAAAGGAGGAAATTATAAAAAGACTCTACTTTTCATCCTCCTTTCTTCATAATGATCCAATTGAGGGATTTCATTCTAGAGCCATATTTACAAGCTCAACACTTAACCTGGCAGAGAACAGTCTGGGAAGGAGTTGAAATTATTCCAGCTCTCAAAACTATACAAACTCCTACAACAAGTAATTACAGATAAACAAAACAAGTAAAAGAATCTATTCTACACCACACATCGAGTGGTTCAATCCATTTATCCTAATCACCTCTTAAATCTATGTAAACTATGCAAAAATATAGAGAACTGTGTTTTTCTTCTTCTTAGTAAAATGTAATAAAAAAATTTGCAACCCTCATACAATCAAAATAGAACCCATATATAGGTCACCTTGACTCATGATAACCAATTGTGCCGCCCCATAACTGTCTTTAGGGATCTATGAATCTCTTGTATGAAATGTTTTCAAAATTTATCAATGTTGCTCAAGAAACATTTGATAACTTTTACAACTTTTATATTTTTCAATGTTCCAACCCATGAATGGGTTACATAAGGCTAAAAATCATGACTTAGGCCTAAAAAAAATCTAAAAAATGTCTCATTTTTTGCACTTAGTGTTGGAAAGTTGACTTCCTAAGAATGAATGACTTATTTTGTATTGTCACCATGACAACAAAGTCATACTAAGTTTCTGTCTAAGTAAACTTAGAAGACAAAATGACTAAGTATGGAAAATAGGACAGATAGAGTTATACATCAATCAACACATCAGCCCATGTGCAAGCAACTAAATCAGAGTATGTGAATTCAAATATATGTTCTATGTTTCATGTACATACTAAGTCCAGACATGCATGGTATAGAATGATAGTATAGAGAAGTTACAGACAAATCAGTGCACTAGCAATCTAGAAGACAGAGCATGAAAAGCCAACTAGTGTTTTGATCAACGTCTATTATTTTGTTATGTAAAGGCGAAGCACCTATGATAGTATGTTTTTAATTATGTAATTAGTAATGATGTAAATACGCTTAAGAAAATTAGTTTGGAAGCATTGTGTATTATGTTTTAGGGCCGACCATAAGTCTTGTTTTGCATTGCGTCTACTCAGGCATGAACATATAAGTAGGTAATTTAAAGTTATGTTACAAGTGTCAAAGAATATGAATGAGAAAGACATAGAAGAGAAGTATAGTGAAGACAGTATGAGATAAAGCTCTTTAAGAGAGTAAGAGTATTAGTGCATAAATGGAACTAATCAGACAAAAGTGTCATTACAACAGTTCACTTTTGATATAGTGTACATCAACTATCAGAAGGTTGTAGCCTTCATCCTATTGAGAAGTGAGCTCTGGAAGTGAGCCATATACCTTTAACAGGGTTTTGTAAGGACTCCTAATAGGTTCATTGTACTTGCATTATAAATACTGCTTCTAACAGGGCAAAGGAACATTAACAGGTTCATTATACTAGTACGATATTTGTGGGTACTAATTCCCACTGGGGTTTTCCTCTGATCAAGGTTTCCCCATAATCATATCATGTGTTATGTGTTCTTGTATTGAGCTTCATTGGATGTATGTTTGATTTATGTCTAAAGTTTTTGAAATATAATAAATAGACAAACACTAATTCACCCCCCTCTTAGTGTTTCTAATAATTGATATCAGAGCTCTGGTCTTCTGAAAGAAAGTTTAACCTCTTGAGGAGATCATGGACTCAGCAAAAGAAAAACATTTGAAAAAGAACCTTGAAGTAGCTCTTGAAGATCTTGACAGATCTGAAAAAGAAAATGAAGAACTTAGACTGAAATTTGATGGCTCACAAATGCTTATCAAGAAATTGAGAAAAGATTTGAAAGATTGTTGTACAAGTGATTTAGGAAAAATGGTCAAAAAGTTGAATGAAGAGAACATGTCTCTGAAAGATAAAATTGAAAATCTGGATGAACATCTAACTGACAGTCAAATTGCTATTGAAGAAAAGATCAAAGAAAGCAAACAATTAGAAGATGAACTTTTTCAAGCAAACATGAAAGTCTTGGAATTAGAGATCATAAAGAAAAAGATGAAATCTAAATTAACAGAAGAAAAGGATAAGATTGATAAACTCCACACAAGTTTTGATTCACTTCAATCTCGTCTCAATGCACAAAAGCTAAGAGGTGACACTACTGGTCTTGGATACAATGTAGCACAAGTTGAAATCAATTCATTAGAAGAAAGAAATAAATCACATGAAGCATCTTTAGAAGCAAAGAAAGTTGAAAATGTTGCAGAGATTAAAATAGATCCACCTAAACGAGAAATCACGTAAGTTAACAGAACATGTTATGCATGTAATAAACATATTCATTTGGCAAGAGATTGCAAAGAGGTTAGACCTTTCAATGGTTATTGTTACTCCTATAATAAGTTTGGTCATAGGGCTATACATTGCAGAAAAAATCAAATAAATCAGCCACAGCAGAATCAGAGAAAAATAAATCAAAACAATCAGAGAAATTAGCCTCAAAGAAATTTGCAGAACATTACATGTCAGATATGTAACTACAATGGACACACAGCAAAGAAGTGTGTCATGATGAACAAGAACATTAGACCTCCTATCATTTGTCACACATGTGGAAAGGCTGGACACATCTCAAGGTTATGTAGATCCAGAACTAAAAAACAAGAGGATCCTAAGAAATCACTATTTGAAGAAGAAGGAGAAGTCAGGTTTTTTCAAGAAAAAGAAGATTCAAGAAATATTTGGGTTGAAGTAAAGAAGGACAATGTAGAGAAAAAATTAATTGATGCATCCATAGTGGATGCATCCTCTACTTCTGGTTGAATAGACCTTCTTGGTCTTAGGCGGAGCTATTCTAGCTCAGAACCCCTACACGGCTGGTATACTCACCTCTAAGTATGCACCTATGAAAATATGTTTATGATCATAGTTGGATGCAGTATGCATGCACACATTATCTATAATACACTCTGAATAAAGTTTGAGATTCTCTATGAGAACTGCTTACGGTTGCAAACATTAAATGCACAAGAGCACTGAGCATAGAATCATGGAAGCATAATAGATTTGGTGGTTAAGAAGCATAGTTAAGAAGTTGGAATGGAACCCTAGCAGTCACGCCGTTTCAAATTTTCATGAAACCCTATTTAAATCATCAAGTAAGTATGACAACTCCTGTTGTATTTGACATTTCTAAGAGGAAGAGATTTGTATTTAAGAGCCATCCATTTAAATCCATACTAGATTATGTGGAAGGAGATTTCTCCAAAACCTTGTTAGGAGTTGTTCATGTAGAAGACATCCGTGCATACATTTATTGCAAAAAGGAAACAGTTGGAGATAATAGTATAGCCACTCCCATGGCTTCGATGATGAAACCAAACTATTCATTCAAGGATGAATATGTGCACCTCACAAACAACCCTATCTTTGAGTATTTGAATGCACATGAATTATATGAACTAGAATGGGTTAAAATATTGTTGAGAAGGATTCATGATGAACTCTACTGGATTGGTGAAGTTCCCGTCTGTATTACTGCAGACCTAATCCATAACATGACTAGACTTCTTAATATTGGACCAATTCTTCCAACTGGAAAGGATGTGAGAAAATAGGTTGCGCAAGAATGCCTATCTAGAAGTGATAGGTGTAGTATGATAGTTGATCCTATCAGGGAAGAAATCATAAGGCTTCTAACTATGATGCTTGGTTACAAGTTCCAGCAAGCAAGTACATTAAATAGTGTCTCTGCAGTGACTGTTCTAGAAGCTATCAGAATGGTAAAGGATAACACTTAGTACAATCTATGTGAGATATTGCACACTCAATTGATTGAAAACATCTGATCCATCCAGCATGACAAGAGCAAGACATTTAGGTTTGGGTCTTTGATCATCTATCTATACTTCCATATTGTTGGTAAGGTTGCAAATCTTTACCTAGACAGAAGCAAACCCACTATGTCTCAAATTTCACTAAAAGCCACATTAGAAAGTAGTGCAAAGGATGCTATGGACATGGACATAAAAACTTTTAGGATCAAGATGTAGAAGAGGTTCAAGATACCTAAGAAAATTGTTGAAAAGCATAAGTAAACCATATGGTTCATGGTAGAGACTGACTTCACTTGTATGTAGGAAGTTGAGCCTAGAACTAAATGGATTCATCCACTTGGGTATGAAGTGGAGGAACATGTATTGGAAGGATATGCATAGGTCCTTTTGTCTATGCCCAAAGATCCCAATGAGCCCAGATGGGGAACTTATAGAGAAAATACTAATGAAGTTGACTCTACTCTATATAGTGCTGATAACAAAAGGAAGGCATCCAAAATAACATATAGCATCCTAAGAGTTCATGGAGTCACTCAAGAAGATCTTGACAAAGCTAGAGAATCCAAGATAGCCAAAGAACTTGAGAAGACTGATGACATCCAGAAGAAGAAGGAAGTAGAGAGCACCTCTGTGTCGTCTACCACCATTGACCTAAACTCATCTCCACCTTCTATATCAAGTAATAAGTGTAGAGAAAGGAAGAAAATGCCCACAAATCACCCATCCTCAAGGAACACACGGAGCATAGCAAGGAACACTCAAGCTCCTCCTGAGGTAGGATTCAGACCTAGTCTAAATGTCTTAAAGAACATGATTGTTAATGAAGGTAGACTAGACACAATTGCTAAGGTCTATGAAAATTATCAAGAGATTGATAAAACTGGGATACATTCTATGATCATCTCTTACATGATTAAGTTTAAGAAGTCATTTCTTGAACTTAACACAGTGATACCTGATAAGTTATGGAACGTAATGGAAATAAGGAAGAGACATGCAATTGAGGTATATATGAGGATAAGAGAAGAAACAATGGATAATCTTCTCCCTGTATGCTCACATGATGAGAAGGCAATTCTGTTAGATTTGGTGAAGCCTCATCTCAGAACTAAGACAAGGACACTTCATATTATGAACAAGTAATATGAGTTAGTTGGGAAAGAGATAGAAAAATATTTTGCACAAGTGTTTATGGATAGACACATGTATCCATCAATGATGCCTACAACAAAGGTAACTCCAGATCCTCCCAAACAGGTTACAGAACCAGTGATTCAAAATACACCTATGACAGGTCCACAGGTTTCAACACCCTCAGTGTCAATAACTTTTGATATAGAAAAAGACTCAGAAGATACTATAGTGGTTGATAATATCAAGATATCCATGACAACATCTGACAATGACATAGACAAAGTTGATAAAGCATTTGTAAGCACAGAAGAGATGTGCACTGATGATACATCTATACAACAAGATGAAGATCCCTCCAATGATCCAGTAGACTTGAATAAAGAGAAAGATACTCAAGACAATGAGACACCAGTCAAGGAGATACCAATAAAGAGTGAATGCAAGGATACCAGTCAAAATACTATATTCACTCCATCCACTTTACCATCTACTTCATTGTTGTCAAGGTTAACTCCTGACTCAGCAAGTCTAGATGCTTGGGGAGAAGAGGACTTAATGAAGATAAAAATTCTAGATATAGAAAAGGCCAAAGAAAAATAGGTTATGAGGAACCCTCTTTTCTTGGAATTGATGACATGTAACTGATTGAATGTTTGATAATGTTAAGTTAAAGATGATGCAAGACATTAAAATACTTAATGGCTTGTATTGTCATTGATGTCAACTTGATATCATCTGTATGGTCATATACATAATGCCAAAGACTTTAGAGAATCAATGGAATAGATTTTATGCTTTTAGAAATGCATAAAAGTCAAGTATTCACCAAGTGATAGACTACACTAGCGGAGTGCACACCATCGGTAAAGATAGAGATAAATTCATAGTGATGCCCGGTGAGAAGAAGACAATATTGCCTAACGAAGCAGAATCACAAGATGCCTGACAAGCTAAAAATAGTGTTTCCTAATGAGCAAGATCCAATGATGCTCGATGGATGCAGATCTTGAAGATAACTAGAGTTGTACCGACGAAACTAGCAGTTGTCACCGGCGACAAACTGCAGAATTGACCGACAAAATAGAGAGATCAGAAAATGACAAAATATCTAGCTGGTAGAGCTTAAGGATAGACTTAACTAGTTGTTTTATTTGTTTTATTTTACCATAGTTAAGTGATTTAAAGATGATTTATACATCTGGAAAGAAGATAACTACGAGATAAATCAGGAGTTAAAGCTGAAAATCAATTTGGCTGGATTGTTTAACACGCCAAGAATCAAGAATCAAGAACCAAGAATTAAGGAATATCATGTCTATATAAGATACAAGCATAATTCATTTCCGTAAGTACTCAGATACATGGGGGAGTGAATTGATATAAGATGCTGAAGAGAAACTAATGAAGGTCAAATTTCATACAGTCCTGATCAATCAAGCTAAGGGAGAGCTAGAGAATTCTGTAGACACTGACACACAGTGAAGCATAGCATCAAAGAGTAGAGAGAATGAAGAAAAAAAGAATAGAATTGATACATTGATTATAAATATTACCAGAAGGTTGACTCATGACAGTAGCATCAGTCTTACCTAAAGCCTATTGACCTTCTAAGAAGGAGGCTGATTCAAGGATGGTAGTAAGATTAGCATAAAGCCTATTGACAATCTAGAGGCTGATTCAAGGATGGTAGCATAGATGCCAGATACTAAGTGACAAAGTATGTATAAAAATCCTCTAACAAGGTCACACTTAATAGTGTGTGTGTGTAACCTTTAATAGGGTTGGCTCCTAACAGGGCTCACTTCAGAAGAGTGAAAATTTGGGGTACTGGTCCCAGTGGTTTCTCCCTTAACATGGTTTCCACATTAAAATCCTTGTGTTATGTGTGTATGGTTTATTACTTTACTATTTTACATTTCACATATGCATCTATGGATTGACTGGTATACTCTGCATATTTACTGAGTCTCGGTAAATAAGTTTTACTGCTTATCAGTTATCAAGGAGAAGAAGGACAGACAAGGTAAACCAACAGACAATTATTTATTTCAAGTATTTCAAAGGCATACATCTTATAGGGACTTAATAATCTAAGGTGTATTAATTGGTGGATTGAAGTTTAAGAGGATAAATTTTTAAGGCCATTGATTCACCCCCCCCCCCCTCNATTGATTCCCCCCCCCCCCCCTCTCAATTATTACTAACAATTGGTATCAGACCTTGTGTGCTTAGAAGGAATGTTTCAAGACCTAAGTAAAGATCACAAGATGAATAGACAAGATGTGCCCAAGTTGAACAATGACAACTTTGCTTCATGGAAAAGTAGAATAAAGCTTCACTTATTAGGTATTGGCAATGATATTACTCAATACTTAGATATTGCATATGTGTTGCCTACATGACCATTAATAGTAGATCAATTGAGAGTAAAGCATGAACATAACTGCATGGTTATAGAGCTTTCAGCCTCACTCTCTGATTCTAAATTTGAGGATGTCAAAGATTACAAAAATGCAAAAACAATGTGGGACAAGTTGAAACTTGTACATGGAGGTGATGCAAATGTTCTGAGAGCCAAGTCAAAAAGCCTTAGAGGAAAGTTTGATGATCTAAAAATGAAAGAAGGTGAAAACATCACACAGTACAACACAAGAATAAAAGAAGTAGTCAATGCTATACGATATGTTGGAGGTACAGCTGAAGAGGAGATAGTGGTAAGTAAAATCCTAAGAACCTTATTGCCTATATATGCTATTAGAGAGTCTGCTATTTAAGAACTGAGAGCAGTAGCAAGCAATACAGTCACTCTTGATAGCGTAATTGGTAGACTAATTACATTTGAGATGAATAATTTTGATAATAGTGGCTTACCAACTTTAGATTATGCATTCAAGTCTTCTATGAGAATAAGCAAATCTAGTCAGAGACACTCATCTAGAGGAGACAGTGAAAGAGAAAGTGAAGAAGAAGATCTAGATGAAATTGAAGCACTAAGGGAAAGAAGAATGCTAAGAGGCAAAGGTAAATAAAAAGGCAAGTTACCACTTGTATGTTTTAATTGTAAAGAGATTGGACACTTCGCTGCAAGATTTCCTAACAAAAGAAAAGATGACAGAAGTGACAACAGATCTTTTGAGAAGAAATCAGATAGAGGTGATAACAAAGATTACAGAGGTTACCGATGATCAGAAAGAAGTGATACCTGAGATTACAAGGACAAAGGCAAGAAGGTTAGCTATCTAGCTGCTTGCAAAGATGAAGATACTGACACCGAGCCAGATGATGATGTTGAGATAGTGTTTGTAGATGTGAAGGATGATTCAGATGAAGATGAAAGGTATGAATAAACTGCACTCATATCTAAGATTAGTAAAAATGATATTTGGATTATAGATAGTGGTTGCACTCACCATATGACCAGTGACAAAGAAAAGTTTAGTACTTTTGAATATTATAAAGGTGGTACAGTAAGAATGGGAAATGATTCTCCTTGTCAAATTGAAGGTAAAGGAACAGTAATGCTAAATAACCTGATTAAATGTGAAAATTCTTATTGGGTAAAAGGATTGAATTATAATCTGTTGAGTGTTTCTCACCTAAATAATTTAGGTCACAAAGTAGCATTTGAGAACAAGAAGGCAAATATCTTCAATGAATCAGGAAAACTGATTGGTACTGGTGAACAGACCAAAGGTAACTTATTCTATCTGAATGATACTCTTGCTTGATGACTAGAAATGAAGACATATGGCTGTGGCACAAAAGGTTGTGTCATGTGAATTTTGACAACATGATGAAAATAAGTAGGAAAAGAAGTGTAAGAAGCTTACCGACGATGACAAAGCCAGACAACATCATGTGCAAGAACTGTCAAAAAGGTAAAATGACAAAGTCTAGTTTCAAAAGAAAAACCCATACATCTGATGATATTATAGAAATAGTCCATACTAATTTATGTGGACCTATGAGGAAAAAGAGCTATTATGGAGATAGATACTTTATTCTCTTTGTTGATGATTACTCTAGAATGATGACAATCATGTTTTTAAAAGAAAAATCTGAAGCATTCAAGATGTTTAAATCGTATAAGGCTATGGTAGAAAAACAAAGTGGTAAGGATCTGAAATGTTTGAGATCAGATACAGGAGAAGAATTTACATTAGATGAACTCACTAATTTCTGTAATGAGCATGGTATAAAAAAATAGGTTCCTGCACCAAGAACACCACAGAAAAATGGGATTGCTGAAAGAAGGAATAGATCAATAGTTGATTGTGCAAGAACCCTAATGATAGAGAAGGACATCACCCAGATCTTCTAGAGAGAAGCTGTTAGCACTGCTGTTTATACACTTAACAGACTACAATTGAAAAAGGACTCAAAGAAGAATCCTTATGAGCTATAGTATGGTAAAACACCCAATGTAAGTTACTTTAAAATATTTGGGAGTCAATTCTATGTCTTAAAAGATGATAAAAATGGAAAGCTTGATGCCAAAAGTGATAAAGGTATATTTCTGGGGTACTCTACCAAAAGAAAAGCTTTTAAATGTCTAATCAAGGCCTCTAACAAAATAGTTGAAAGTGCAAATGTGAAGATTAATGAATTTGCAGAAAAGAATGAGCTAGAAAGCACAAGAGAACCAGAATACTACAACAATTTTATATACTGTGAAGAGCCCATAACTCTACCCAAGCAATAGTGCTTAAATCCAGAACAATAGAATGTTGCAACCGACGGTCAGAATGTTGTTATCAATGGTCAAGATAATGATCAAGATAATGTGCAAGGTAATGAAGATCAAGCTGATATGCAAAGAGTTGTACCTATACTTGCAAGATATGTAAGAAGGAACCATCTAGAAGACCATATCACAGGAGATAAGAAAGTTGGTACAAGAACAAGAAGTAAGTCTTTAAACTCAAATTGATTAATTTGTGAGTTTGAACCAAAGTCTGTCAATGCTGCACTAGATATAGAAGAATGGATAAGTGCTATGAATGATGAGATTGAACAGATTGAGAAAAACAAGACATGGTCACTTGTGCCAAGACCAGATGACAAGAATATCATCGGTACAAAATGGATATTTAGGAACAAACTGAATGAGAATGGAGAAGTCACAAGGAACAAAGCAAGACTAGTATGCAAGGGGTATGCACAAGAGGAAGGTATAGACTATGGAGAAACCTTTGCACCCATTGCTAGGCTAGAAGGAGTAAGAATTCGACTTGCTTATGCTGCATACAAAGGATTCAAAGTATATCAAATGGACATCAAGTCAACATTCCTAAATGGAATACTTGAAGAAGAGGTATACAATGAACAACCAAAAGGGTTTGTGGATCCAGACAAGAGGAACATGGTATATAAACTTCACAAAGCCTTGCATGGATTAAAACAAGCTCCCAAAGCCTGGTATGAATGACTTCATTCCTATCTAATAAGTATTGGATTCATGAGGACTAGTGAAAATAGTAATCTTTATTTGAAAGAAGATACGAATGCTAACACTTTGATTGCTGAAATATTTGTTGATGACATCATATTTGGAGGCAATAATATGCTATGCAAATTGTTTGCTGATGAGATGAGAAAAGAATTTGAGATGTCTATGTTTGGAGAGATCAATTTCTTTCTTGGTGTATAGATCATTCAACAAAGTGAAGGTATTTTCATTACATAGTCCAAATACATCAAAGAAGTTCTAAAAATATTCAAGATGGAAGATTCCAAACCTGTTGGAACACCGATGGCTACTGGATGAAAATTAACAAAGGAAGACAAGACAATAAAGGTAAATCAAACTCTATACAAATCAATGATAGGGAAACTCATGTATGTTGTACACACTAGACCAGATATTGCACATACAGTAGGAATTGTTGCTAGATTTTTTGCTAACCCCAAAGAATCACATATAATTGCTGTGAAAAGAATTCTAAGATATCTGAAGAATACTAAGGAATTTGGCTTATGGTATAGAAGAGAAGGCAAATTTGAACTAAAAGTGTTTACCGATGCTGATTGGGCTGGAAATATTGATGACCGGAAGAGCACAACTGGAGGAGCATTCTTTATGGGTGATAGACTTGTCACATGGATTAGAAAGAAGCAAGGATACATCTCTCAGTCTACTGTAGAAGTAGAATATGTTGCTGATGCTGCAAACTACTCAAATATTGCATGGATCAAACAATTGCTAGAAGGTATGCATATGAAGATCAAAGAACTGGTAATTATATATTGTGATAACACCAGTACAATAAATATTTCCAAGAATCTAGTCATGCATGCAAAGACTAAACACATTTCCATCAAGTATCATTATTTGAGAGAATAGATTCAAGAAAAAGAAGTCATACTTGAATATGTGCAATCAAAATAAAAATTGGCTAATATCTTCACCAAGCCACTGCCCAAGAATACATTTGAGCACCTGAGGATAAGAATAGGGGTCAAACCCATGTTTAACAATTAGTAAAAGGATAAAAGCGGCATCAGCCATATATTATGAGAATATCATTCATGATTGATGCAAGCAGAAGCTGAACTTCAAAGCTACATCTATATACAAAAGGGTATATATTTAAACTAGGCACCATAGCAAACTATTATATTGATGATGGATAAGGGAAATTCAACGAATATATTATGGATAGAAGAAATTGTTTGATAGAATGTCAGATATTTGTGAAAATATTTGTTTGACATTAATGTCAAAGGGAGAGAATGTATCCATATTATCATCAGAAACTATTCATTATCATATTACTCCAAATAGGGAGAGATCATATCCATAGGGAGAGTATTTGTATAAACTTTGCAAATATAAGATAGAGACATAAAAGAAAAAGAGAGAGAGAAATTGACACAGAAAGAGGACACAACACATCAGAAGAAGAAATAGAAAAGCTGCAAGAATCAAATCTAAGCTTACACAGAGCTTACCAGCTGTCAGACATTTTTTTGATTATCAAAACACACTATTTGGTAATTTGATGAATCTCAACAATTGTATTTCATATTCTATATGAAATAGTATAGTATGATAATATATTATGTTGCCATCAATTCCAAAGGGAGAGATTGATGACATGTAATTGATTGAATGTGTGATAATGTTAAGTTGAAGATGATGCAAGACATTAAAATAGTTAATTGCTTGTATTGTCATTGATGTCAACTTGATATCATTTGTATGGTCATACACATAATGCAAAAGACTTCAAAGAATCAATGGAATAGATGTTATACTTTCAGAAATGCATAAAAGTCAAGTATTCACCAAGTGACATACTACACCAGTGGAGTGCACACCATTGGTAAAGATAGAGATAAAGTCACAGTGATGCCCGACGAGCAGAAGACAGTATTGCCCGATGAAGCAGAATTACAGGATGCCCGACGAGCTAAAAATAGTGTTGCCCGACGAGAAAGATCCAATGATGCCCAATGGATGGAGATCCCAAAGCTAACTCGAGTTTTACCGACGGAACTAGCAGTTGTCACTAGCAACGAACTGCAGAATTGACTGACATAACAGAGAGATCAGAAAATGACAAAATATCTAGCTGGCAGAGCTTAAGGATAGACTTAACTGGTTGTTTTATTTGTTTTATTCAACCATAGTTAAGTGAGTGATTTAAAGATGATTTATACAACTGGCAAGAAGATAAATATGAGATAAATAAGGAGTTAAAGCCGTAAATCAATTTGGATAGATTGTCTTTCACGCCAAGAATCAATAATCAAGAACCAAGAATTAAGGAATATCATGTCTATATAAGAGACGAGCATAATTTATTTCCATAAGCACTCAGATACATGGGGGAGTGAATTGATAGAAGATTCTTAAGAGAAACTAATGAAGTTCAAACTTCATACAGTCCTGATCAATCAAGGTAAGGGAGAGCTAAAGAATTCTGTAGACATCGACACATAGTGAAGCACAACATCACAGAGTAGAAAGAATGAAGAACAAAGGAATAGAATTGATACATTGATCAGAAAGATTACCAGAAGGTTGACTCATGATAGTAGCATCAGTCTTGCCTAAAGCCTATTGATAGTCTAAGAAGGAGGCTGAATCAAGGATGGTAGTAAGATTAGCATAAAGCCTATTGACAGTCTAGAGGCTGATTCAAGGATGGTAGCGTAGATGCCAGATACTATGTGACAACCTATGTATAAAAATCCTCTAACAAGGTTGAACTTAACAGTGTGTGTGTAACCTTTAACAGGGTTGGCTCCTAATAGGGCTCACTTTAGAAGAGTGAAAATTTGGGGTACCGGTCCCAGTGGTTTTTCCCTTAATAGGGTTTCCACATTAAAATCCTTGTGTTATGTGTGTATGGTTTATTACTTTACTATTTTACATTTCACATATGCATCCATGGATTGACTGGTATACTCTACATATTTACTGAGTATCGGTAAATATGTTTTACTACTTATCAGTTATCAAGGAGAAGAAGGACAGACAAGGTAAACCGATAGAAAGTTATTTATTTCAAGTATTTCAAAGGCATACACCTTGTAGGGAATTAATAATCTGAGGTGTATTAATTGGTGGATTGAATTTTAAGAGGATAAATTTTTAAGGCCACTGATTCACCCCCCCCAGTTATTACTAACAGGAATAAGTAAACATCTTGAATGATCTAGTACCTGCAGACAAGAAAGTAGCCAAAATTCAATCAGTTGAAGATGTCGACAACATTCTAACAAGATTCAAAGCACACTTTGCAGACCTAGTAGACTCTGCTACTAGAATTGCAGAAGATGAGTATAAAAATGAGAGATTGAATGAATTGGTAAATAATTTTACCTTAGACTTAAAATCTTTAAAGATTGGGAAAGCTATATTGAAAGAATTAGCAGCTAAAGGTAAGAAGGTTATAACAAACTGCATGGACAGAGTAAAGTTCACCTCTGAACATATCAAAAAGATAGAAGAGGCAGAGATCATGGTGGACAGTATTAGAAAATTAGTTGAGACATCCACGTAAGACATGAACATCTATAACAATGTTTATCAAGGTCAGTTGGACAAAATTGAAAAGGCTAAGTTGGAGATCAGTAAGGTAAGAGTCAGAAAAACTCAATTGAGAAATGCACTTGCGCCCTCTCTAGCAGTTCTGAATGAGAACATAAACTAGATTTATGCCACCATTGTGACATATGATCAAGGTCCCTGCATGGATTTGATAAAGATGGAGAAGCTGACATATGCCTTATGCACGCATCTTCAGACAGTTGATGCAATGAAGGAATTCTAGCAGAAAGAGATCCAATCTATTCAAGTTATGTACCCAGATATTTACATGGAGTAAGTATCTAGAATACTTACATGTTTTGGACACCTTTGTCATTAATGTCAAAAGGGGAGGAATAAATAATGTGTATATATGGGGATAAGTATATGTATATATTAAAATATGCTATGATAGATAGTTTTTTATGATTAAGTTATTTTGAGAAACTTGGCCACATTCCTTTGTTACCATAAATGAAAAAGGGGGAGATTGTTGGCATGTGAATTCCTAAGAATGCATGACTTATTTTTTGTTGTCATCATGACAACAAAGTCATACTAAGTTTCTGTTTAAGTAAACTTAGAAGACAAAATGACTAAGTATGGAAAACAGGATAGACAGAGTTATACATCGATCAACACATCAGCGCATGTGAAAGCGACTAAATTAGAGTATGTGCATTCAGATATATCTTCTATGTTTCATGTACATACTAAGTCTAGAAATGCATGGTATAGAATGATAGTATAGAGAAGTTATAGACAGATTAGTGCACCAGCAATCCAGAAGATAGTGCATGAAAAGCCGACTACTGTTTTGATGAGCGTATATTATTTTTTTATGTAAAGGCCAAGCACCTATGATAGTATGTTTGTAATGATGTAATTATTAATGTTGTAAATACAATTAAGCCAACTAGTTTGGAAGCATTTTGTATTATGTTTTAGGGCCAACCATAAGTCTTGTTTTGGGTTGCATCTACTCGGGCATGAACATATAAGTATGTAATGTAAAGTTATGTTACAAGTGTCAAAGAATATGAATGATTAAGACATAGAAGAATAGTATATTGAATTCAATATGAGATAAATCTCTTTAAGAGAGTAATATCATCAGCACATAAATGGAACTGATCAGATAATAGTATCATCAAAGCAATTCACTTTTGATATAGTGTATATCAACTATCAGAAGGTTGTAGCATTCATCCTATTGAGAAGTGAGCTCTAGCAGTGAGCCATATACCTTTAAAAAAATTTTGTAAAGACTCCTAACATGGTCATTGTACTTTCATTGTAAATATTGCTTCTAACAGGGCAAAGGAACTTTAACAGGTTCATTATACTAGTACAATATTTGTGGGTACTAATTCCCACCAGGGTTTTCCTCTGATCAAGGTTTCCCCGTAATCATATCATGTGTTATGTATTATTGTATTTAGCTTCATTGGATTTATGTTTTAAGTTGCTAAAATATAATAAATAGACAAACACTGATTCACCCCCTCCCCCCCTCTCAGTGTTTCTAACACTTAGGACATTACAAGGGCTAATTGGACCAAAATGCACTTAAATAAAAATACAAAACTAACCAAAACACATCAAACCCATCCTAAACCAACCTAAACAACCTTATTGAAACCCAAGTCCATTATAAGGCCTTTCACATCAAAATTGAGGGTTCAAACCACTACGTTCTCCTACATCATGCTCCCCTAGACAAAGAATTCAAGTTATAGCTGGGGTGAATAATGTAGGATCTATCTCCAACTTCTTGAAATTAGCTTCTGCAACCCATGTAGCCTCTACTTTAGGAATGTGTTTCCACTTGATGAGATGTTCCATGTACTATCCATGTCTAGTATTATTTTTCACTCTGGAATCCATTATCCTCTTTGCTTGTGGCTTTCTCTTAGAAGGTAGGGGTACATCCATAGTAACCTTCTCCACATCTGAAGTGTTCTCAGTCCCTTATGGCTTGTGAACTTTGTATTTGATGAGGTATTTAATATTAAACACTGGTGAGATTGCTAAGTTTGTGGGAAGTTCAATCTTTTAAGCATTTTCTCCGTACTTTTCTAAAACTTTACATGGTCTTATCCTTCTTATCTACAACTTACCTAGCATGCCTTTCCTCAATCTAGATTTATTCAAGTGCACCATCAATAAGTCTCCCACTTCAAACTATAACTCATTTTTCCTCTCATCTATATTGGATTTCAATCTCCGTGTTACCTCTGTGAGCATCTTCTTGACTTGGTCATTCACCTCCTTTATTGATTGGGTGAAATCCTCTGCATATACACTTCTCTCTTCCATTTTTCCCAAGTCTCTTAGTTCACATACACCTCTGGGATGAATACCATAAACTACTATAAAAGGGCTCTTACAAGTTGTCATATTCACAATGTCATTATAGGCAAACTTTGCCTATGATAAGACTTGATCCCATACCTGTCCATATTCCTTTGTCAAACACCTCAAAAGGTTTCCTAAGACCTTGTTTATGACTTATTTTTGGTCATCTATTTGGGGATGATAAGCTAACCCAAATGATAGATTAGTTCCTAGCCTCTTCCACAATGTCTTCCAAAAGTGTTCCATGAATTTGACATCCCTTGATGAAATTATACTAAGGAGAAAACTATGGATCCTAACAATCTCCCTAAAAAAAATTGAGCTATGTGACTAGAATCATGTGTATTTTTGGATGGAATAAAATGTCTCATCTTGTTGAACCTATCAAAAATGAAAAATATGCTATCAAATCTAGAATTTGTCCTTGGTAAGCCAATTATGAATTCCATGTTGATACATTCCCATGGTATTTCGGGAATTGGTAAGGGCTGATAGAGACCTGCATTAGAAATAATTCCTTTAGCTTTTTGGCACACTATACATTGTTCTACATACTTCCTCACATCCGTTTTCATCCTACGCTAGTAGTAGAATCTCTGAACCAACTCAAGGGTCTTTTTAAGACAAAAAACTCCACTAAGACTTCCATTGTGCTTTCCTTGTATAAGATTCTCTCGCATAGACCCCTTGGGCACACACAATTTTCCTCCTCTAAACAATAACCTATTCTACAATGTGTAATCTGCAAATTGACTATGGAAGTGGTTCTTGAACTCTAAACATACCGAGTAGGCCTCTAAAAATTCTTCATCCTTCTGGTAAAGATCCTTAAAAATTTCCACCCCTATATTGTGCAACTATACTTCTTGGATAGTAAGAAGCCTCCTGCTCAAATAATCAACAACCTTTTTCATTTTCCCTTTCTTGTGCTTGATGGTAAAGGTATAGGCTTGTAGAAATTCCATCCATTTTATATGTTTGTTATTGAGCTTTTCTTAAGAATTGATAATGCTAAGGGCTTGGTTGTCAGTGAACATTAAAAATTATTTGGGAAGGAGATAGTGTCTCCATTTTCTAAGGGCTTGAACTAAGGCATAGAGATATAGGTAATATAAGGAGTATCGTTTCTTTGCCTCATTTATCTTTTCACTAAAGAAAGCTACTGGTCTACTGGTGCATGAGCACCTAGGTAAGACTAGATGGTGACCTAGGACTCCTAGTTTTATTTTGTCTTGTAGTGGTCTTAGCCAAGCCACTAGTGAAATAATAGGATTATATATGTCCTAGGGTGTATAGATTTGGTTAGAAGACCTAACTAGATCATTTGATGTTAAGAAGTAATGATTTTTCCAATTAGGTAAATATTACAAGAATGATGGAACCATGGATTTTATGCTTGTTAGAGTCTAGGATAACTAATTTGAGGTCTAATAGGCATGATTGTGCATTAAGATAAGTTATGTGGTGTGTTGACCAAGTTACAATGCAAGAATCAAAAAGTTGCAAAAGTTGTCAATGTTGTCATTAACAACATTTCTTGCAATAATGCATCTTTGAGAATTTGGTTGTCTAACTATCAAAAACAATTGGTTTTGTGCCATGGTAAACTATATAAGGCATCCCTCGACTTGTGTGTGGGGTTGGATGAAGTTTGGAAGTCAGTGTACAGACTGTGTAATTGGAAAATTGGTTACAGTTGAGCATTTAGTACATATTTTGGATTTTAATGGATTGAACTCTACACTGTGACTTGTGCATGAGTTAGTTGATGTAATTAATTGATTCTACATGTGATTATTTATTGCATTTGTTCTTGTTTCATTACTTTTGTTTTGTGCACTATCCCTGGTCTGAACCAGATAGTTGTTGCAAATGGAGTCATAGCTCATCATTCCACAATGGAACTTGTATGGGATCTTGGAATGGGTGAGGTGACTCCTTGTACTATATGGGTGGAGAAGGATGGGCCCTGGAAAGCTGATTTTCTAATTTTATAGTGATCTCCTAGGTGAGCTAGAGATGAATGGCTAGGGATCACAATGAATTGCAGAGGTAATAGGAGAGATTGATGTAAAACCCCAAAATTGGCACCTTATAATTCTTAATCAATTTTGGTGCATTCCTTCAATTTCTCACTATCATAGTCCTATTATGCTAGGCAAATTCTCTTCCTAATTGACTTTAATTGACTTAGTCTCAAATGCAAAAAACCTAAATTTGCATAAATCTGACACTATATTTAATTCCTAAATTATTAAGGTTTATTAGCTAAAAATCCCTATGAATAATTAATTCAATTCTAAAGTCCTAAGTTCTTTTAAATTAAATTAATTCCACCCCCTTTAGATAATATACATCAAAAGGAATTGAATAGTTATTTAATTGATTGAATGGATTATCCTCAAAAAGAATTCCATAATTCTATATGAAAGGTCACTCATGTGGCA
>MU226073.1:610343-632768 GCA_018584345.1 Thuja plicata
TGGCAATAATCCACTCTTTTAATTAAATAATTCTTGCATTTTTGTCTCAAATGAAAGTGAAGAGGCAATCGTTTCTTTTCAAGAAACTCTTCACCCTCTTTCCATGGTTTTCTATATATTGGACCTCATTTTCTTCATTTGAGAGGATCAATTGGAGAGCATCAAAATTATAGTTAGATTTGTATTGATTTTCATGCTTTTTAGCTTTGTTGCATAATTAGATTAATTTCATTTGGATTAATAACATGTTGATGCTTAATATAGTTTGCTTACATATTTAGTATCTTAATTTCATCATCTTTTCAAGAAATTCTAGATTAATATGCATTTCAATTCTAGTTTAATGACACTTCATTTCTAGATTAATTGTATTTTCTTTCATAGATTAATGGCAATTTTCTTATCTCTCATGCTTTAGAAATCCTCTATGTTAGCAATGGTCAAGGTTGTTGGCTATCGTTCTGAGAGTAAATTCGACATCCCCAACTAATTAGGAGGCAACAAGTCGCTTCAGTCAAATTTGCAAGATGAACAATTCATGTTTATCTTTGTGAATTGAATGATTGAGTAAGGACTATGTTGGGTTTGTGCCTAATTTAGAGGTCACATTCAAGCGCATAACATTTTGGTGCCCACCGTGGGGCAGAAAAAATGATTTCTAGCCTCATTCTCAAATTTTTTTGACAATAATTTGAACTCTGTCGTACGTCCATAAAACACTGGTACAAAATCTCATGTGACATTTCTAGTCAAACCATGCAAAGTTTTGCTCTCTATAGCACTCTCTCTCATGAAGAAACATAAAACTTGCGCGGGTCCTGCACTTTCTCACGCGCAGTGAAGTACTTCCTCGTGTGAAATTTAGTAGACAGACATTTAATTTTTAGAATTTGCAATTTGTTGTTATCTTTTTCTGACATTTATTTTCTGCTATTCATTTTCTATTTCTGATTTCTACTGCAGCGTAATAGTGGTTTGCAGGTTGCTTGTCAAAGATCATTAAAAACTTTCTAACAGTTTTCTTGTAGGACGATTGTCAAAGGCATATTAAAAATGTTGTGTTTGTTTACTATTTTTCATTCACATAGTTTAAATAGGGCTTTGTTAAAATTTCATAAGAATCCCGATAGAAAAGTAGGGGAATAGGCTCTTCATTACATGGAAGTGATGCCCGTGGATGAAACTGAGCCCCAAATGTTGCTAGCATGATGGATACTTGGGGAAGCAAAGTAAGATAGCAAATCTTTAGCACTTCTACTTGTTAGGGGATTATGCTCTTCTCTCTTTGAGAGAATCAGAAACCCAAAGGCTTGTGGATTTGGTGGAGTGAAACTATCTTGGTGATGAATATTCTTGATGTGTTTGGGTAAGGTGAAAAGGTAGAGAAATATTCTCTTCTCTCTTTGAAAGAATCATAAAATCAAACCCTTGAATCCGAACTAAGTTGTGTCACCTTTAGACGGCCTATCAGAAGTTGAACCTCTGGGAACGGCCCAAGTGAGTACACACCTATCGCACGTGATTCCACCTCACTCTAATAAAGTCTGCTTTGTTGAGTCCAAAGACTCTAAAGCCATGGTAATTTCTTTCTCCTGATTTTGACTATCATCTTGAGAAAGCCTTGTTTGTCGTACTAAGCGGCACCGCTCCCAGCCTTGCTTGCAAGGGTGTATGACTTTCAAGTGTTGGTGTGGCTGCAAGGCCCCAACTCTATATTAGAGGCACTGAAGTTTATTGTGAATGGAAGCCCACTAAACACTCTCTTAGTTACATGCCTACCTGATTCACCTCTGAAAGAAGACATAATCTGTACGCAGGGAGAGGGAAGAATCTCTCCCCTAGATTCTTGACATAGGTATGCACTCAGATGCTTGAAGTGGTATATGATGCTGGCCCCTACTTTAAGGGTAACCTTTGAACATATATACTTAGTCCTTGGAGACACCAAAAAGACGGGCACTCTTTTGAGGTTGACACTGCTGTGTGAGGTGCACGCATACACATAAGACAGCGGGGCATAAATTTTGTCTTCTCCACCAATTTTCTTTGTAGGGATAACTGAGTGTTTGTTTTTGAGTCTTAAACTATCCAAATCGTGATCAAACAAATACTCCCATGATTCTGCCAAGTTGCTTTGTCCTTGGTAGAACTATTTACGACTATTGCTTGTGTCACTACTGCTTGATTAAAACTTCGTGTTTGTAAAGGAGTGCTTGTCACCTTGAAACTAAGATTGCTGATTTGTATCATCATAAAACTACTCCGAACCTAGAAATTTTGTCAGGTAACATTCCTCACTATGTCTGGAAATATGGTTTTTTTTTCTCAAAAACTGAGTCTGTTTATCGAAATCTGGAGTTTTCTCACGTGAGCTTTTAGAAATCTAGCACTTTCTCATGCGATTTGGCATTTTATTGCACAAAGTTGAGCACTATCTCATGCGGTGAGGTACTTTCTCATGTGAATCTATAGCCTGGTGTTCAAAACAATGATCTTTTTCCCGTTAACTATTGAATTTTTTGCCTGATCTGACTTTTGTCTCAGGTTTGATTACTTGTTTTCCTGTTGTTTGCAGTCTAAAACTGGTTGTCTTGAGTTGTGAACCGACTAATTCTTACAAGCAAGTGCATCAAGACAATCTTACAATGTCTAAAATCAAAGAAGAGATTCTTAGAGAAACTTTATGGAAACAACTTTGAACTTTCGAATTTGAACTCTGACGATTAAAGGGGGAAAAGGATACTTCACCCGATGAATCCTTATTAAGATCAACCTATCCTTTTCCATTTGATCATGATTCTCACATCTCTCCACTTTCTTCCAGCATGGATAAATTTTGGTATGATAACCCTAACTATGATCATGAACAATTTGATGATAATCCCAATTTTGATCTAGACCAGTTTGATGACAATCCTAACTTTGATCAAGAGCATGTAGAGGAAGCCATGAAAACATCATATGAGATCCCTTTCTATCTGCAAAAGAAGGATATTGCAAGTCAAGAAGTGTCTAATTATCCTCTAGAGAGAGTCTTTACTCCTTTGGGACAATCTTATGAATCTACATTGGAAGAACTTCTTGATAATGACCTCATCACATTGCCTAAAATCACGTTTTATTGGATCCACATTTTTTAGCAACTACTATGCATATCATCGACACGATAAGCATGAAACTTCATATTGCATGGAGTTGAAACATAAAATCCAAGATCTCATAAATGATAGAATAATCGAAGTCTAAAATCCTAATGAATCGCCTAGTAAAGATACAAATCTCAAGCATGATCAATATCAGGAACCTATTTCTAGCAATGGTTCCTAGCTCACATATACTCCTTCCACCATTCCTCCATCTCCCAAATCTTCATCATCTCTATCAAAAACTAAACTTAACAATGACTATGTCTACTCTCTAGGACTACCTCTAAAGGAGATCCAAGATAATCTACATATGATTGCAAGTACTTCTCAGGCTTCAAAGATCATAGACCCCAAGCTTCCATGTGCTTCAATGCTTATCATTCCTATTCTCGATGACTATCTATCAGTGTGTCAAGAACCACATATGTAGATCAAGACTCTTACCTCATCCTTAGAAGTGGCTTCATGTCAAGAGAAGAATCCAATATGTGAAGAAACATATATCAGTTATAATCAAGATCAAGACACCATCCATCTTAATCAATGGTTGGCCAGTGTCGCATATCTCAAGAATCCCATGATAATTTTGTCATCCCCTTCCATCTCTTCCAAGAAAATCCTCTATCTCCCAAGAAAGATCAAGATATCCTTTCCACCATCTCTAATGAACCTATTGAAAATCAAGAGAAAGGTACCCTTTGTACACTGTCTAAAGATCCTTGTCAAGAGCATAACATCTCTTCATCTCCATGTCATGGTCTTCCATATCTAGAAAAAATTGTTCCTCCAAATCCCTTGCAGAAAAATAAATCCCCTAAAGCTTTAGCTGCTCCTATCAAAGATACTCATGCACCTATTGAAATAAAGGTGAATCCAAAAGAGAAGATCCTTGGTCATACAACTCACTCTAAAGATGTTGACATCCCCTCCACACTTTATATCCCTCCATTCAAATGTAAGCATCAGTCTTCTCCATCCTCCAAATCTATCCTTGGTCATTATATCACAAAGCTTAGACCATCAAACCTTCCATCTATATTGGGTCCTTATGTCCCCCATCTAACATGCCTATCAATACTAGCTTGTCATCCACTTATCCTATCTCCTATCAAGATCAACAGAGACATGCATCTTTGAAAGCTTCCTATCAACCCCTCCATATGAACCAATCATATCGGCCCTATTCATCCACAATTCCTAAGTCTTTTGGAAGAGATTTGGATGTGCAACGCAAAAATCAGAAATATAAGAATCCACTTACATATGAACGTCACTATGTCCAATCTAATCGACTACAAATAAAAAGGAAATATTCAAGAGACCACAAAGGTCCATTGAGAAAAGAACCAAATAAAATAAAATATGGGTTCCTAAATCCATTATGAAAGAATTGCATTCTAAATCATCTGATGCAAATAGAAAATCAAATGCTATATGTATTCCTAAGTCTCTTCTCAAGGAATTGGATACAAAAAGAAAAGAAAAAGTTATGTGGATTCCCAAGTCTCTCTTCAAAGACTTACACCAAAAGGAACAATTAGAGTTGGCATCCAAGCTTCCAAAGTGTTCCACTTCATCTCCATCTAAACATCTCCCATCTTCTGACTCCATCTTGGGTCCTCGCATACCAAGATCCATATCCACTCATCCATAAACATCTCAAGCTATTCCATCCAATTCTCCTCCATTCGTCCACTACCCTTCAAGGGGTGTTTCAATGTTGATCTTGTCACTTACTATTCTTCCATATTGGGTCCTTACATTCCTTCTTTTTCTCTCATCCAATCCATTGCATAAAATCTTGGCCTCCATCTTCCTTATCCTCCATTTCATCACCCTATCAACATCTTTGAGCATACTTTCAGTGACTGTGGCCTATTATAGCATATCTTTCAGAGGAGCACTATCCAAAGACCAAGAAGCTTAAAGTTCCTACAAAAATTTAAAAATACAAAAATAATAAAAAAATAAAATGAAAAAGTGCCTTGGTGAAAACCTGGTAAACAAGCACCTTGGTAGAAAAAGTAAAGAGAAATCAATTCGTCCTATGGTGAAAACCAATTCTTGTGGTTCCTTGGATAAGTACCATGATGAAAACTTGACAAACAGGCATCATGCGTAATTCCCCCCACTTGAAATCTTCACTTGGGGGCAAGTTTCTTCCATGTCATCTTCTCCCATCATATCTCATAGCCAACTAGCTCATGATCATCCATGTTCCTTTTTCTGATCTTGACAAGGTTCAGCCTATCCATGAGCATCATGTATCCTGACATTCATGATTCCTTCCATCAACCTATTCACTTTTGCATGCTACCCTATTGTGATCTTGCTTATCCCAAGCCTATCCTTCCTATCTTTGTGCATTCCTATCATAATCCAAAAACATGCACTTATACCTCCATACCCCTTATCCTAATTACACTTTCATAGCTATGTCCTATCCAAACTTGACCCCTTGGTCTTGATCAAAATTGCAAAACTATTTCTCAAAATTCTCTTGACATGTCCATTCTTTTGGACCACATACTTTTCATAAAATCAGGTCATTATCCTATATGCTCTCCAGCACTGCCCCATGAGCCTACATTGTTATATTCTTTTTTCCCTAGCTTGGGTAATCTTGAGGAGACTATCTTTGAGGGTTGCATTCACCCTTTTCATCCATCATTTCCTATTCATCTCATACATCAGCTTTCTAATCCATCTGCAATTTTCTACACCTTGCTAGACATTGGGGGCACACCAATGTGATCTTGCTTGAGATCAAGTAGTCTTTAAAAATTCTAAAAATTGTAAAATCTCTAAAAATTCTAAAAATCTCCTACTTTCCTGCTTTAGTTTGCTTTCCTGCTTTAGTTTTCTCAGGCTTTCGCTCTCAGTCATCTTTGAGATTTTGCTTGACTTCACATGGATTGAAACTGGTCACACTAAGGGCATCTTCCTAGTCTAGGGGGCATTGTCTTATCTTTTGGAGTCTCTCTCCTCTTGCAACGGTCACCAGTGGTTCTCACTGCATCTTCCTGTTGATGCTTTGTAGCACTTCATCTCTCCTTGAGACTCTCTTTCGCATCAGTCACCAGTGGTTCTCACTGAGTCTACCTACTAATGCCTAGATCTTGTTATTGATCTTTTTTCTTGAGAATCTCTCTTACGATAGTAACTAGTGGTTCTCACTGAGTCTGCCTACTATTGTTGTATTACTAAGATTTCTCACATCGACTCACTATCTGCATGTTCGACTTCAATCCATTCATTACTTGGGGGCATGGTTCCCCACTTTGATCGCTCTTCAGTTTACACTCAAGTCAGTAATCTTGTCAAAGTACAACTATCTACTGGTACAAACTGGTGTTTCTCAACACCTTAATCAAACAGTGTTTCTCAATACTCTCTTTGGACAAATCTATGTTTTTCAACACACATTGAATATCTCACACGTAAATATCTCTTGATAGCAATCAAACACATTGCACTCACAAGAACAATGGTGTTTTTCAACACCCTAAACATAGGTGCATTCGTAAGCCTTGAAACATGCTGAGCTGTGATTGACTCTTTCTTTGTATGATGTTTGTTCTCATGAATTTCACTAATATTTTCTTTGTCTACTGTTTGTGGGTGTGGTTTCAATGATTTGGCAACGTCAAATAAACAACATGTATGTGATAAGAGATTTTTCATTAAGGTGGAAAAGCCTTACATACCTTGATCTTGTTTATTTGTACGCCAAGGGAAGGTTGGAACTATCTCCTTGACTATTATTTCTCTATTTGTTTATTTATGAACTCTTACTATATCAAACTGGAAATAATGTTTAGGTCACCTTGGATTTTGTGCCCTGGTGCTTATGGTCATTTCCAACATTTTATCCGATGAAATTCATATTCATATTCTTATGGTCACAGCGGCACCAGTAAGGACTGTATTGACTTTGATGTTCCAAAAGTACTCGATGATGATTATGCGATGAGTCCAACAACCAAGTCCTAGGGTTGCATTTATCTTAGGCTTGCATTTGCATTTTAGGCTTGCATCGCGACAGTTTTGGTTCTCTCTTCATTGTCTTCTCATTCTTCAAAGGTCCTCATCTTTTGTCTTGGCTTCCTCTCAACTGTACAAGTGTCCGGTCCTCGCTCTTGATCTTCATTCATATTCTTTTGGTTAGTACCTACTGTATATTGCAATATCCTGCATGAGATGATTAGTACCATTACATTCATTGTATTACATTCATTTCTAAAATTGCATTTCCATACATTCATTTGCATTTATATATCCATAAACATGTGAATCCATTATAGGCATAAATCAAATCATACATAGCATTTATTCATCTAACATTACACTACGATCATTCATACATCAATAAAACATGTGCATAAACATTTTGCATATTCATCCATGTCATACATTTCTAATCCATACATCTAAATCATATAAGAAACATCTCATACACATCTAAAGAAACATATAAACAAGTACAATGATGCCAAAATTGAGCTCATATATATATATATATATATATATATATCGATCGGTCAGATGTACAAGGGTGCTACTCGAGCATAATATATCAAAATGGTGGTACAATATGTGTCTCATCTAATCACCAGGTGGAGGTGGAGGGGGTGGCATACCCTGCTGCTAAGGAAGTGGTCCTGGTGGAGTGGCCCATGCCCCAACATACTCAGAAAATGGCTGAATCTGATCTACTACCTCAGGAACTGCAATCGTGTAAGAAACATAGTAATAAGATGCCTGGGAAGCCTCATACCTCATCTCTATCTGTGATCTTACTAGTGCCTCCCATAACTCCCAGATCTCTCAGTCTCGCTCAACTATCTGAGTCTCCTGAACAATCACCTATGTATAGAAGTCATCTTACTCCCTCTACGACTGTCTAGCTCTCTCTCGGACCCTCTGGAGTTCCTCCTATAACTAGGCTACCTATCCACCCACTTGTGGATCAATCGGAACAACATCTGCCATAACAGTGTCCTCTCCCTGCTCAGTGGCTCTCTCCTAAGTGTCACTAGTCCCGACACCTGCATCTGACCCCATGGGTCTAATAGGGATATCCATTTGGGAGGTCCTTGGTCATACTACCCTCTCTTGTTGCTGCAAGGGCGACTGTTGTGCCTGTTGTTGTGCCTACTATTGTACATGGGGGATCGAGCCAATAGGATCTATATACCTAGGGAATGGATGTGCTAATATGTGGTCTCTGTATACAATCCCACCTAGCTGGTGGTACTCAAGAATCTATCATACTCCAGCCTCTATCCAACTATATCTGCCAACCCTTCTTCATCTCATTGAAAAATA
Organism: Thuja plicata; assembly: GCA_018584345.1. NCBI lineage: Eukaryota > Viridiplantae > Streptophyta > Pinopsida > Cupressales > Cupressaceae > Thuja > Thuja plicata. The sequence continues at coordinate 618,818 of MU226073.1, forward strand.
GGGCATAAGTGTAAAACTCCTAAGAGACATCCTGCGGTCTCCCAAATTGGCGCAACACTTGTGTGAGTAAGAAGCGCTCAATGATGTTGATGGTACACCCAATCAAAGGACATGAATAGAAAATATATGAAAACTCATGTTGAGCATCATCCCACACCTCTGTGGCTATCCAAGTCCGCCATATGAATACTACCATGTTATCTATCTGTGACTGCCACTGCTCTCTCTTACCCAATGCAGGCTGGGTCATACGACCTGTGTATCTATCTATATATATATATATATATATATATATATAGCTCCAAAGGCTGTCATGTGTCATGGAATATTGACCTGCATATGAGAAGGTTCTCCCAAGCCCAGATCTGAAGAATGACGACTCCTACTGCCATGGTCCATGCACCTCAATACACAATCTCATGCATCTCATGGTACATTTGAGCAAGCATACATTCGCCCCATCCAAAAGTAACTATAGATGTGGCTAGCATGCTCTACAACATACCTCCCCAGCCACACTCCAACCCGTGTTGACTACAATCAGGAACCAAGTGGCAACTCAAGAAAAGTGCCAACACAACTGCCAATGGATGATCTCCACCATAGCTGCGAGTCAAATCCTCCCATGAGATGGCCTGACCCATCACTAGATCATCCTGAAAGACTGCTCTCAATGCCAATGTACCTACTCTCGGTTGAGTGTCATACTCCACACGAGCTCCATGAAAAGGCACTCTTAAAATCTTGTAAATATCCTCGGGAGTGACTATCATCTCCCCATGTGGCAAGTGAAATGTGCTCATCTATGAATAGAAACGCTTGACCAGGGCACCCAGTAAATCATGATTTACTCGAATATCAGGTGCATCACGAAGGTATGATAATCTGAGCCCGTTAATATGAGCACCATCAGCGTCTGATAACCTTTGCAGTAACTCACCCATGATAGGATGATGTGACTAGAATGTGATATATGGGAAGTCAACCTGCAAAGCAAGCAACGAAATTGGATCAGTACCTCAACATGATGATTTTTCAAAGCAATATACAACTATGGACCTATTCTAAACATAGTTTTGAGACATTGTAACAGGTTGACTCTGCAGCATGAAAAATGACAACTTTTTGAATTAAGCAAGTTTCCCTTGTGAGGAAACTCTTTTCCTGCGTGAGCTTTCTGACTCGCATGAGATAGGATGTTTTCCCTTGTGAGATTCCTAAAATCTCATGCAGTGTAAGTGCACACTTCGCGCGAGCACAAGGGAGGGACCCATGCGAGGAATCCCTGACCTATGCGAGAAATCTGATTCCTCACGTGAAAGGTGATTGAGGCTGGAGCGAGGAAACTATTCCCTTGCACGAGATTGGATGTGACAGACCCTTAACATGCTTAAAAACATGCTCAAATGCTATAAAATTGATAAAAAATTGAAATGCAGGATAATGTTTTGATTACTTACAGGTGTGTCATACTCCGGTGGCTAGTTGTGTCGTTGGGAGCACTCAAATCAGTGTGTGGGCACTAGAATTCTATCAATGTCAGCTGGAGCTCTCGCCATCACTAAAGTCAAAGGTGAATAATGATTTTAAAATGACCTCTCCGGGCCTTATATAACCTTTGACCTAATTTTTCAAAGTGCTCCATTTTTCAAAAAAATTGTACCCTTGGCTAAATCGACCATTTTGAATCCATTTTCATGATCGAAATCAAAATCTGACACTCCTAAGCAGTGCGAAATTGTGTTTTAAAATTTTGGGACCGACGCGATCGAACGCTTGTGCAGTCAATTTTTTGACGTCACTTTCTTGTCAAAATTATCTCTCGTCATGATTTTCTTGGCTTCTGCAATATTTTCATCAAAGTAAATTCTAGTCAATTCTAGTCAACTGTGGTCAAACCTAGTTAGTAGGACTCCCTGATCGCTCCAAATCGATTCTGTCTTCTCTTGATCTATCTCTAGATCTCTCTGGATCTTCGATCTTGTTTCTATTTGCAATTTCTCGCTCTCAAATTTATGATGTGTCATCTTTCGATTTTGCTCCCGAGGGGGCAGGATGATTGCATCATTAAATCTTTTCGCATTATTCTTGAATTAGTCTGATCTAAATCAAAAGTCCCCATCGCTAGGGGCATCTCATCACTTGGGGCATATTAAGTTTTTCATACCTTATGGTCAAAAGTGGATATTCCATGATCTTGAATCTCTAGGGGCATCTTGATGTCTCGCATCTTGTCATATTTCCATCTATCTTTCTAGGTAGCTGAGCAATCTAACTCAAATCCTCAAGGATCAAGCTTTGTTTTAGAGATGATTCTTGAAATCTCATTAGGTATTGGAGCAATCTAACCCTAATCCCTGAAAGTTATGCTTCATTCTGAAGATGGCTCTCAAAAGCTCTTTAGACCATTATCTAGGCAACCTAACCTGGATCTCGGAAGGCTAACCTTTGTATTGGGGCAATCTAACCTGATTCTGGAGATAGTCCTAGATCTTCATTAGCTATCAGCAGACATTGGGGCAACCTAACCCCGATTTTGATCTTCTCTCGGATGATTCTACTTCTCAATCTGATCGGTGTCTTGACAACCTAACCTAGACTTTTGAAATATTCATTTTCACATCAGACTATTCTTTGAATCAATGCGCTGCTCACACATCAATTCAAAGAGGGGAAAAATGTAACACCCCAAAATTGGCACCTTATAATTCTTAATAAATTTTGGTGCATTCCTTCAATTTCTCACTATCAAAGTCCTATTATACTAGGCAAATTCTCTTCCTAATTGACTTTAATTGACTTAGTCTCAAATGCAGAAAACCTAAATTTGTATAAATCTGACACTATATTTAATTCCTAAATTATTAAGGTTCATTAGCTAAAAATCCCTATGATTAATTAATTCAATTCTAAAGTCCTAAGTGCTTTTAAATTAAATTAATTCCACCCCCTTTAGCTAATATACATCAAAAGGAATTGAATAGTTATTTAATTGACTGAATGGATTATCCTCAAAAAGAATTCCATAATTCTATATGAAAGGTCACTCATGTGGCAATAATCCACTCTTTTAATGAAATAATTCTTGCATTTTTGTCTCAAATGAAAGTGAAGAGGCAATCATTTCTTTTCAAGAAACTCTTCACCCTCTTTCCATGGTTTTCTATATATTGGACCTCATTTTCTTCATTTGGGAGGATGAATAGGAGAGCATCAAAATTATAGTTAGATTTGTATTGATTTTCATGCTTTTTAGCTTTGTTGCATAATTAGATTAATTTAATTTGGATTAATAACATGTTGATTCTTAATATAGTTTTCTTACATATTTAGTATCTTAATTTCATCATCTTTTCAAGCAATTCTAGATTAATATGCATTTCAATTCTAGTTTAATGGCACTTCATTTCTAGATTAATTGCATTTTATTTTATAGATTAATGGCAATTTGCTTGTCTCTTATGCTTTAGAAATCCTCCATGTTAGCAATGCTCAAGGTTGTTTGCTCTCGTTCTGAGAGTAAAATTGACATCCCCAACTAATTAGGAGGCAACAAGTCACTTCAGTCAAATTTGCAAGATGAACAATTCATGTTTATCTTTGTGAATTGAATGATTGAGTAAGGATTATGTTGGGTTTGTGCCTGATTTAGAGCTCACATTCAAGAACATAACAATTGAAAGCATTGGTTGCTTCAATCAAATCATGTTGAGAGGAGGACATATGTATGGAGAAGCCCCAAATCCTATGGGAATCTCTGGTGGTGAGCTCTTCATGATGAAAATGAAAACCCTGATGGACATGATCTGTGAATGGTGAAACCCTTAAATATAAGCTTGCAAATAGGAACCCTCTGTATGGACAATTTGGGAAGCCAAGACCTAGAAAATCCTTTAGGTCTTCAAAAAGGGTATTAGGGTCTGGAGTTAGCTTTTCATCTTTCTAAGAATAATTTCAAGTTATATGCAAAAAGGTTCCTAATTAGGCCTAATGCTTGTAGCCGTGTTTTAGTGAGTTTGGAGAAAGTTCTAGAAATTATTTAGGGTTTCATTGAAAACTAAGTTGATAGGCATTATGTTGGATGCAATTTCCTTGTTTGGCCCTTCCTCTCCATTGGTGAACAATGATAGCCTTATTGGATCACTTGGAGTGAAAATGAAAGAAGATGACCGTGAAGCTTATGGTTGATTGAGTTGATTTCCTTAATGGTGTTGATAGGTTGAATAGGTGAAGGCTTTGAGTTGACAATCCTTGGAAGATTGGGGTTACTTAAGAACCCTAATAGGATAGAGAAGTGGCCTATAGGATACCCTATCAAAAGATAGATTTGTGAGAAAGACTTGTTATTACATCAGATTGGTATTAGAGAAAGTTAAAGATTTTGGAGTTGGTGTATGTCTCTAAATACTTGTGAATCAGTAGGGGAGATCAGTATGGTGACTAATGCAGAGCTAGCTAAGGAGATGGGTGAGAAAAAGGAGAAGAAAAAAATCTTTGAAGGGGCCCTAGATGAAATGAGGATAAATCTACAAGAAGTATTTGATGCCAAAGATAAAGGCAAAGAAGTTCAAAGCAGTGACATAGGTAAAAATATTACTGAGGAAGATATCATCCCTGAACCAGGCCCTATTTGAATGAAGAAACATTCTTGAAAGACATAAAATCCCTAGGAGGAAAGGAATTGGAAGGAGTACCACTATTTAGTGGGAAAATGGATATAGAAGTAGTAATGGAGTGGATTGAGGGGATGGAGAACCATTTTGAATGTGAAGGTATCATTGAGGCACAAAAACTAAAAGTTGCAAAGTCAAGGCTCAGAGGATCAACATTTAAATGGTGAAAGTATCTACAAGATGAGAGGGTTAGGATGGGTAAACAACCTATTGCTAGCTGGAAAGCCATGGTGACCAAGGTAAAGGAGAAATATCTTCCAGAAGACTATGAAATTCAACTTCATAGAAAGAGACAAGGTCTAAAACAAAAGGACTTGGATGTGGCCTCTTATACAGAGGTTATGCCTAAGGTCCAAGATTCAAGAAGAGGAACCTATCAAGGTAGCTAGATACTTGGGTGGTCTAAAGTGGAACATCCAAGAGGAGATAAGTTTGTGGACTCTAACCACTGTTCAGAAGAGCCACCAATTAGCTCTAAAGGTTGAAGAGAGGAACAAGAAGAAGGGAAACTCTAATCTCAGAGGTAGAGATCAAGGGAGTCATAGAAGTGGTTATCAAGGAAAAGGTAATGAACAAAGGAACCGGGGAGAGTCCAAATTAATAGAGCATGGTAATGAAACTACTCCAAGAGGGGGTTATACCAGAGGAAGATCACTCAAGGAGGTTCTAGTAGAGGAAGGGGTTCAGGAAGAAGCAACTCATACTTTGCAAGAATGAAATGTTACAATTGTGGCCAATCGGGTCACCCTACCTATAGGTGCCTGGATAAGACCACTTCTTCTAACAATAGAAAGAGGATTGCATATGCTCAAGAGGACACAACAAGTTTCAAATCACCAAAGGTTGATCACATTGATTCTGAGATGGGAGATAACTTGATGTTTAGAAGGGTTCTGATTAGACAACCAGTAAAGGATGAGCCCAAGCATAGAATAGCACTATTTAGGATCAGATGTAAAATCCTTGGTAAAGTTTGCAAAATGATAGTGGATTCAAGCTCCACAAACAACATTACATCAGAGGAAGCTCCCAATAAGCTCAAGTTGACAAAGATACCTCATGTCAATCCTTATAAGGTGACATAGTTTAACAAGGTCCAGAGTGTATTGGTGAATGAGAAAGTTTGGGTGGAGTTTTCTATTGTAGGGTACAAGGACAAGTTACTATGTGATGTGCTACCTATGGATGCATGTCATCTACTCCTAGGTAGGCCTTGGAAATATGACAGAGGAGCGGTGTATGATGGGAAGGAAAACTCCATATCCTTCAAGAAAGGTGACAAAACTTTCAAAATATAGTTCTTGTTGGAAGAAGATGAACCACAACCTAAGACTCCTAGTATCTTGTTGAGTAGTAGAAAGGATTTCATAAATTCCCTTAAAGATGAAGGGAGTGAAGGCTATGCCATATTTCTTAAGCCTAAGGAAGAAGAGAAGCCCAAACAAGAACCAGTGCCATTGGAAATTAGAGAGTTGCTTGAAAAGTACAAGGATATTGTGAGTGATGGGACTCCTACCACTTTGCCTCCTAGAAGAGTGATAAGTCATCAAATTAACTTTGTACCTGGTGCATCATTGCTAAATAAGGCAGCATACAAGATTACTCCAGACCAAAACCTAGAGGTGGCCAGAAAAGTGCAAGAGCTGTTAGATCAAGGGATAATCAAGAAGAGTATCAGCCCATGTGTTGTACTAGTGGTCTTAGCATCCAAGAAATGTGGTAAGTGGAGACTTTGTAATAATTCTAGAGCAATTAATAGTATCACAATTAGGTACAAATTTCCATTTCCTTGGATAGAGGATTTGATGGACTATCTTGGGGGGAAATTTTTTTCACTAAATTAGAATTGAAAAGTGGATACCACCAGATTAGGATCAAAGAGGGGGGTGAATGGAAAACAAATTTTAAGACTATTGATGGGTTTTATGAGTGGAGAGTTATGCAGTTTGGCCTCTCAAATTTCCCTAGCACATTCATGAGGCTCATGAATGAAGTGCTTAAGGACTTCATAGAGATATTTCTGGTAGTATATCTAGATGATATACTTATCTTTTAGTAAGAAAACAAAGGAACATGTGAAGCATGTGGAGATGGTGCTTAAGAGGTTGCAATAAGAGAAATTATCAATAAACCTTGAGAAATGTGAGTTCTTAAAATAAGAACTTGTGTATTTGGCATTTGTTGTATCCCAAAGGTCATTGAAGATGGACCCAAGTAAGGTAGAGGCTCTCCTAAATTGACCCACACCAACCACAGGGACAGAAGTCAAGAATTTTCATGGGTTAGCCCAGTTTTACAAAATGTTTATAATGAACTTCAGTGGGATTTGTGCACCAATGCTAGAAACCATTAAGGGTGGTCTAAAGAATAAGTTTAGATGGACTTATGGGGAAGAGAAATCATTTGAAATGTTGAAAAAGAAAGTAGCAACACAACCTATCCTTAGACTCCATAGTTTTGATCAACTTTTTACTTTGGAGTGTCACGCAAGTGGAATGGTAGTAGGGGGTGTGTTAATCAAAGAAGGTAGGCCAGTAGCCTTCTTCAGTGAAAAGCTAAATGAAGCTAAGAAGAAATGTTCTTCTTATGATTTGGAACTATATGCTTTGCTTCAGTATCTTAGGAAGTGGAGACATTACTTATTGCCCAAATAATTTGTTGTGTTTACTGGTAACCAGGCCTTGAGATATATAAACACACAAGAGAAGCTCAGTAACATACATTTTAAGTGGATGGAATACCTTCAAGCATTCACATTCATAATCAAGCACAACAAGGGACAATTGAAAAAGGTTGTCGATGCCTTGAGAAGGAGGTTTTTAACCATTCATGAAGTTTAGTTGAAGAGCTTTGGGATAGAGAGTTTCAAAGAACTCTATAGGGAAGATGAAGACCTTGGTGAAGCCTATAAGGTATGCTCTAATTTTTAGAATCACTTCCACAGTCAATTTTTTGATTTTACCTTGCAGAGTGGATTGTTGTATAAGGGGAACCAATTGTGTGTCCCTAAGGGTTCAATGAGAGAAAATCTATATCAGGAAAAGTATAATGGAAGCTTGAGTGGCCATTTTGGTGTGAACAAAACCCTAGATTTAGTTCAAAGGTTTTACCATTGGCCAAAGATGGTGAGAGATGTAACCAAATATGTTGAATAGTGTGTAGTGTGCATGAAAGCAAAAGGAGGAGCTAGAAATGTAGGTTTGTACCAACCTTTTCCAATCCCTAATAGACCATGGGAATGTGTTAGCATGGATTTTATTGTAGGTTCACCTAAGAAAAAGCATGGCCATGACAGTATTTATGTTGTGGTAGATAGATTTAGCAAAATGGGTAACTTTATCCCTTGTAGGAATACAAATGATCTTAGTAACATTACACACTTGTTATTTAAGGATGTTGTACGAATCTGTGGACTACCCCTAAGCATTGTATCAAAAAGGGATGTTAAGTTCATGAGCCATTTTTGGAAAACACTATGGAGTAGATTGGGTACCAACTTGTCATTTGGTTCAGCTTACCACCCTCAAACTGATGGCTAAACTGAGGTGGTTAACAGAGTGTTAGGTAACTTTTTAAGCTGCCTAACCAAGAAGTATGGGCAGACATGGGATGTGGTCATTCCCCAAGTAGAGCATGCATACAATGACAGTGTTAATAGAACAACAAGTACAAGCCCATTTGAAGTTGTTTATGGGATGCACCCAAGGGGTGTATGTGAGCTTAGAAACCTTGGAGCCATGGAGTATAGGAGTGGTCATGTTGAAGACTTCACTCAAACCATGAAGGAGATCCAAGAGCAGGTGAAGAAGACTATACTAGATTCTAGCCAAAAGTTGAAGGCCAAAGTAGATGAGAAGAGAAAAGATGTTCAATTTGAGATACGGGATTATGTTATGGTACATCTAAATAAGTCTATATTGCATAAGGGGATTCCTACCAAACTACATATGAAGAGAGTGGGACCCTAAAAGATCTTAGAAAAGTATGGGGCTAATGCCTATAAGGTGGATCTACCTACTGTATTGAGCATCTTGCCTATCTTTAATGTGGCAAATTTGGTAAAGTTTAAAGGACCTTTGGTAGAGATGGATGTGAATAGAGAAGAGGTTGGAAAGGATGTGGAACTTGGTGCTTTACCTCCCAAGATGAAGATAGAAGAATATAAGGTGTTGGATTCAAGGGTCAAGAAGACTACCAGGCATAAGGTTTACATGGAACACCTCATCAAGTGGAAACACAAACTAGAGTCAGAGGCAAGGTGGATTGGAGATACAAATTTCAAGAAGATGGGCATTCCTGAAGACATTGTGTCCACATGAGTGACTAACTTTCCTTTGTAGGGGAGTATGGTGCAGGAGCACCTAGGTAAGGCTAGATGGTGACCTAGGACTCCTAGTTTGAATTTTACTTGTAGTGATCTTAGCCAAGCCACTAGTGAAATAATAGGACTAGATAGGTCCTAGGGTGTGTTGATTTGGTTAGAAGACCTAACTAGATCATTTGATGTTAAGAAGTAATGATTTGTCCAATTTAGGTAAATGTTCCAAGAATGATGGAACCATGTATTTTATGCTTTTTAGAGTCTAGGAGAGCCAATTTGAGGTCTAATAGGCATGATAGTGTATTTGGATAAGTTACATGGTGTGTTGAATAAGTTAGAATGCAAGAATAAAAAAGTTGCAAAAGTTGTCAATATTATCATTAACAACATTGACAACATTTCTCGTAATAATGAATCTTCAAGAATTTGGTTGTATAACTATCAGAAACAGTTGGATTTTTTCCATGGTCAACTATATAATTCCTCCCCTGACCTGTGTGTGGGTTTGGATGAAGTTTAGACGTCAATGTACGGACTGTGTAATTGGAAAATTGCTTACAGTTGAGCATTTTGTACACATTTTAGATTTTAATGGATTGAACTCTGCATCGTGACTTGTGCATGAGTTAGTTGATGTAATTAATTTATTCTTCATGTGATTAGTTTTTTTTTTTTTGTTTTCATTAATTTTTTAAATACTTTTGTTTTTTGCACTGTCGCTAGTATGAACCAGATAGTTTTTGCAAATGGAGTCATAGCTCATCATTCCACCGTGGCACTTGTACGGGCTCTTGGAATGGGTGATTTGACTCCTTGTACTATATGGGTGGAGAAGGATGGGCCTTGGAAATTTGATTTTCTAATTTTACATCGATTCCCTAGGTGAACCAAAGATGCATGGCTAGGGATCACAGTGAATTGCAGAGGTAATAGGAGAGATTTAAAGCATTGGTTGCTTCAATAAAAGAATGTGGAGAGGATTAAATGTGTATGGAGAAGCCCCAAATCCAATGGGAAGCTCTTGTGGTTATTTCTTCATTATGAAAACAAAAACCCTGATGGACATGCTCTGTGAATGGTGAAACCCCTAAATATAGGATTGCAAATAGGAACCCTCTATATGGACAGTTTGGGAAGGCAAGACCTAGAAAATCCTTTAGTTCTTGGAAAAGGGTATTAGGATATGGAGTTTGGTTTTAATCTTGTTAAGAATAATTTCAAGCTATATATAAAAGGTGCCTAATTAGGCATAATTCTTGTAGCCCTATTTTAGTGAGTTTGAAGCAACTTCTTGAACTCTTTTAGGGTTTCATTGAAAAATAAGTTTATAGGCATTGTGTTGGATTTAATTTCCTTGTTTTTTTCCTTCCTCTCCATTGATGAATAGTGATATCCTTATTGGATCACTTGGAGTGAAAATTCAAGAAGATGACCATGAAGCTTATGGTTAATTGAGTTGATTTCCTTAATGGTGTTGACAAGTTGAATAGGTGAAGGATTTGAGTTGAGAATCCTTGGAATATTGGGGTTAGATAAGAACCCTTATAGGCTAGAGAAGTGAGCTATAGGATACCCTAGGAGATGATAGAGCTTTGCGAAAGACTTGTCAATACATCATCTACTCTCTTTAATTAATACAATGTACCCACTTCTATACTATTAGCATCATACTCAAGGGTGAGTAGTCTATCAAAACTTCATAAAAAAAGGATAGGTTGGGTGGCTAATTTTTGTTTCAACAACTCAAACACCCTACTATCTTCTTCATTCCACCTAAACTTAGTTCTCAACCCACCTTTTATGGTATCCAAGACTAGGGCACAAATAGCACTAAATCCCTTAATAAACTTCCTATAAAATTGGCCAAGCCCATGAAAAATTCTTACTATAGTACCAGATGTAGGAGTGGGCCAATTGAGTATAGATTCCATTTTGATAGGACCCATCTTCAATGTCCCTTGTGAGAACACAAAACCAAGGTATACCATTTCTTGTTACAAAAACTCACACTTCTCTAAGTTGATTGCCAATTGCTCCTCTTGCAATCTCATCAGGACAATATCCAATTTCTCAAGGTGTTCTTCCTTATTCTTGCTAAAGATGAGGATGTCATCAAGATAGACTACAATAAATCTCCCTATGTATTCCTTTATCACTTCATTCATTAGTCTCATGAATTTGTTAGGGGCATTGCTAATCCTAAATGGCATGACAAGCCATTCATATGGATCTTGTGTAGTCTTGAAGGTTGTTTTCCACTCATCCTCTTCCTTAATCAAGATTTAATGGTATCCACTCTTTAGATTCAACTTTGTTAAGTATTTATCCCCTCCAAGATAGTCCATTACGTCCTCAATCCTAGGGATTGGAAACTAATATCTAATTTTTATCCTATTTATGGCTCTAGAATCTATGCATAATATCCACTTACCTCCTTTTTTGGATGCTAACACCACTTCTACTACACAAGGACTTATACTTTTCTTTATTAGACCTTGATCAAGTAACTCTTACACCTACATGGTTATCTACTTATTCTTGTCAGGAGTCATTTTATAGGAAGCCTTATTAGGAAATGATGCCCCTGGTATAAAGTCAATTTGGTGGCTTATGGGTCTCTATGGTGGGAGGAATGTAGGCGATCCATCACTCACAATGTCTTTAAACTGCTCCAAATTTTTTTGTATCTCCTTGGGTAAGGGTGTTGGTTTATCATTCTTTTCTCCCTTAGGCTTCATCATAACAACAAGGAATTATTCTCTCTCTCTCTCTCTCAAGATCTTGTAGGAATCCCTTCCCACCAACTACCAACACATTAGGAATAATCTTCACCCCTTCTTACTCAACCAAATACTGAATCTTGTATGTTACTCCATCCTTTTTAAAGGAGTAGGAATTCTTCTCCCCATTGTGCATGGCTTTTCTATCAAACTGTCATGGTCTTCCCAACAAGAGATGACAAGTATCCATAGGAAGTACATGATAGATAATCTTGTCACTAAATCCTCAAATTTAAAATTCAAACCATGCTTGTTCATTAACTAGAATATGTTGTCCTTTTTTCAACCATGTCACCCTATAAGGATGATCATGAGGTATTGTAGACACTCCAAGCTTGTTCACTGCTTCCTCAGAGATAATAGTATAAGTTGATCTTGAGTGAATAATCACCTTGCACACATTTCCAAGAATCTTACACTTCACCTTGAAGAGTGATATCCTCTGCTTAGGCTCTTCTCTAAATGGTTCTTTAATCGGTACTCTCCTTATCATCAGATTATCCCCACACTCTGAATCAAGATTAACCTCAGGAGACTTGACACTTTTGGTGTCTTATTGTGCATAATTCACCCTTCTCTTTGATTGAGAAGATGTTTCCTTATCATTAAATCTATATGATGGATGGCCAAATTGGTGTCAGTTGTAACATTTCATGTTTGCAAAGTAGGAACCTCTATTTGAGCCTCTAGATCTTCCTCTACCACTACTGCAAGGACCTCCTCCTCTTCCAAAATTATCTCTTCCATAGGATTCATTTCTCTTGTCTATCAATCTTGACTCACCTTGTGGCCTATAGTCATTCGCTCTACCACTATAGTTACCTCTGTGACCTCTTGAGTCTCTACCTCTCCCTCTTCCTTTGTTATTTTATTCATGCTTCTTCTTGCTCTTTTTTTCAATCTTAAGAGCCAATTGGTAACACTTATGCATTATGATAGGTGTTAGAAAACTTATCTTCTCGTGTATATTCCATCTTAGTCCATTTAAGTAACGTGCAACTTTGATGCTCTCATCTTCTATCATCTTGGATCTTAAGCATAATTTTTAAAACTCCTTTGTGTAAGTACTCACGTTTGTTTCTCTTTGTCTAATATTATGTCTTTTCTTGTGGAGTTGTATCTCTTAATCCTCAGGGATATAGGTTTCCCAAATTATAGAAACCATCCCTTTCCAACTGGATGTGGGGTTCTTTCCTTCCTTTTTTCTTTCATCTTTCACAAATTTCCATGATGTGAGGGTAGTCCCTCTCAATATTGTCTTAGATACTTTCACCTTCTATGCTTCAGTCACATTCTCACACTTTGTATCATCTTAAACGTGAAGCACTTCTAGGTTAAGAAAGTGTAGCCCTCCTTAGGGGATGTTCTTGACCATCATCATATTTTCCCCTCATTTTTGCACCCTCTCCTACTTTTGTGCTTGTTTAGGACCCTGATTGGGCCTCTCAAGACACTTTCTATCCCACCTGGCATATTTTCCAAGGGTTCTGACTCCCTGGGTCTATTGGAGCTCTCAATTTTTGGAAAAATTTGGAGTTTTATAAAGTGATAAAACTCTAAAAATGGAATCCTAAACTCTATGCCCAATAATTGATGATAAGATGGAGTACATGAAATGGGATACAAAACTATATTAATTTTCAATTAAAAGTTGATGGATTAAGGAAGGAAGCTCTATGATAGGAACAATCAAAATTCTGTAAGCGAAGGTTTCAAAAAATGCTAGAATTTCATCTTGCTTCAAAGATGGTGCCGAAAGAGGTTGAAGATTGTCAAATTTTAACAATCTGAAAATGACCCAGTTCAGGAAATCAAATTTCCTATCTCCAACAAAAATCTCAGATTTTCATGATATGTTTTGGATTTTCAACCAAAGACAAATTCAAAATTTAGGTAGTTATTTTTTAGTTAGTTTATTGTTTTTTCAAAATAATTTGTAATAAGAGTTGTGTCTTTTCACCCTAAAGAGGTGTGAAAGCCACTCAAACACACACAAACACACACACACACACACACACACACACACATAATGTAAAATCTAAAGAGAAGGGAATACAATATAATACAATTTCACATATTTGGATAGCTTTTAATCAACAAGTATAACATGGACCTGGATGTACTATTTTTTCAAAATTAATAAAGATAAGTCTTTTTTCTTTCACATGTGTAATAGT
>MU226073.1:635102-662804 GCA_018584345.1 Thuja plicata
AATATGTATGGGGAAGTGTATTTAGAAAGTGAGACATGCATTATTTCATTCTATGAGTGAGAGTTGTATTAGACTTGTGAAGATGAGATTGAAATAGCCAAGCATAATGATAAGAATGTGTTGGAAAATAATACTAAAAATTATCCAAGTATCCCACTTGATCAGATTCTTGTTATAAAAGAAGTAATAGTTCCTAAATATGAGCTACCTTCAAAAACTTTATGTGAGGAGAAACATTATCTGGAGAATGGAAATAGGGAAGATTGTGTGCAAGAAAACATCCAAGAAAAATAACATAGTTTAGATACTTACATAACTGATCATATTTATAGGGATCCTCCATCCAGTAAAGAACGCACTGGGCCTGATGATTTCTCAAAGGCAAAACACAAATCAAAAGCCAAACACTGCATTGATGAAGTGGAACCAATAAATACTGTCTATAAGGATGATACATCTAACACAACAAGGGATCATATATTAGTGATAAATAATTTTGAAAATTGTCTATTTTCAAATACTCTTGTTGATAAGGAAAAGGAATGATATGATATCATATTCAAGAGATTCATAAGGTTGCATGATTAGAATCAGGTGTTTGATAGAGGAAAGGATCAAGGTTCACTTTTGGGGGGCTTGGGGCCACCCAATTTTGTTTTTCATTATATTTATTAAGAATACTCAGTCTTCTTCTCCAGAGATAATTGGGATTTTTCTACGCTCATAGGGAGCATACATCCCTAGAAAGAGCCTATTGGAGCTCTCAATTTTTGGCAAACTTTGGAGTCCTATAAAGTGATAAAACTCTAAAAATGGAATCCTAAACTCTATGCCCAATAATTGATGATATAATGGAGTACATGAAATGAGATACAAAAATATATTAATTTTCAATTAAAATTTGATGGATTAAGGAAGGAAGCTCTATGATAGGAACAATCAAAATTCTGTAAGTGAAGGTTTCAAAAAATTCTAGAATTTCATCTTGCTGCAAAGATGGTGCCGACAAAGGTTGAAGATGGTCAAATTTTAAAAATCTGAAAATGACCCAGTTCAGGAAATCAAATTTCCTATCTCCAACAGAAATCTCAGCTTTTCACAATATGTTTTGGATTTTTGACCAAAGACAAATCCGAAAGTTAGGTAGTTATTTTTTAGTTAGTTTATTGTTTTTTCAAAATAATTTGTAATAAGAGTTGTGTCTTTTCACCCTAAAGAGGTGTGAAAGCCACTCAAACACACACACACACACACACACACACACACACACACACATATATATATACATAATGTAAAATGTAAAGAGAAGGGAATATAATATAATACAATTTCACATATTTGGATAGATTTTAATCAACAAGTATAACATGGACCTGGATGTACTATTTTTTCAAAATTAATAAAGATAATTCTTTTTTCTTTCACATGTGTAATAGTTTCATTATCATTTTACAATTAGTCCCTCGGATAAACCAATAGAACATCTTCAAAGTGATAGTTTGACGTGCATGCTTCCTTATTTGATTCATAGTCTATATTTTCAATTGGTTTTCTCATTTTGCATGGTTAAATTCTATTGATTGAGGCCTTAGTCAATTGGTTTGTCATCTGAGAAGCATTACCCTTTAGAAATATCTCTGAATTTGTTTTAGGTTGCATGTACATTCCATAACACCTTTGAAGTGATAAGTTTTCATGTAAAACTATCTCTAAGGTTGAACATAAGATTGGAATGATCTTGACTCTATTGCCCATGGTAGAATAAGGCACTGGTCTAATCATTATTTGGATTATAGTTATTCAGTTCATTTTTTATAGTTTTAAGATATCTTATCTATTTATTCATTTCAAATTACATACACATTTAATAAACATTCTTTCAAATAATTAAAGTATTTTAGTTTATAGTTCATGATATATTGCTTTCATTTAGATTTATTTCAAGTTCCTTGCCATACTTGAGAGAGAAGGTTGAAGTGTTTCTTATATGCTATAAAAAGCCTTGTAACTTGAAGGATAAGTCAAGATATAGGCCTACTAGCCTTGGTTTTGTAGAGCCAGAATTGTAGGAGTTCTAACCTTGCTTTGGTTGTGACTTGTTAGTTGGCCAAATAACTTGGGTTTCCAAGCATTGGATTGGCAAGTCCATAGGAAATCCAATTTAGCATTTTTGAGCACCAACAGGGTCAAGGTCAACCTCAACCTTGAACTAGGTCAAATTTGACCTCTACCTTGAACTAGGTCAAGGTTGACCTTAATTTTGACCCAGGTCTCCCTTTCCAATTTGAAAGTTTGTCGACGGTTGGGGGTCATTAAAAGTTTATTTCCCGCATCCGGGTCAGCTATTTTGGGTTCTGAAATAACAAATCTTGAAATTATATTTAATAGAGATCTTCTTATAGGGTTATAGGTATAATTTGAATTTAATTCTCCTATTTAGGCCTCTCTAGAAGATTGTACCCTAGATTGGTATATAAGGAAGCTTTCTCCTCTCATTTTCTCTAAGTACGAAATCTATCTATCCAAGAAGCATAATCACAAGAGAACAACCATCAAATAAGAAATAATTATACATGTTATCAAGATTTCAAAGTTCAATCAAGGTTTTCAATTCTTCCTCTCAAGCATTCAAGTTCTCCATTGAAGATCAAGGATTCAAGCAATCAAGCCTTTGAAGGGATTTAGTTCAAGCATTCAAGATTCATCATTCAAACCCTAGATTTACTCATTCTCCCTTCAAGGTGGATTCCAAGCATACAATAATGGAGGTTTATTGTTCCTAATATTGAGTCCAAGCTTTCATATTTATATACATTATTTATATCTTACATTTTCGTAACATCGCCATTGCTTATGTTACATTTTGGTGAACCCGTGATAGACAACTCTTTATTTTTGGTGTTAGATGCTTTGCCTATTTTCCTTAGAGACTATCTTTTGCATACATATTAAATTTTATGCTCTTGCATTTTAAAACACAAAAAAATTTACATACTCATTAAAATACAACAACATCTCTTGCATTTCATTCACTATGAATATCTTTAAGATGCTTTGCTATGTGGTTATTTTCCTCATTATTCTTCTTTTAGAATCTCTTTATAGTACTTATGATGTTTATGAGAGTATCATCCATTTTATCATGTTTTTTACTCTTCATATTTCACTTTCTTATGCTATTTTGAGATTAACTAATACTAGTCTTCCTACTTTCAAAATTTTCATTAAGGATTTGTGTAGTGGAATTATTGCTCTTTTGGATTCTATGAAGAATTGGGTAGATGATACCCCATTTCTCAATATTCCTAATCCTAATCCTATCATCCCTAATATAGTTCCTAATATTTGTAATATTCCTAGTCCTATTTCTCCATTTTCTATCCCTAGTTTTTCTCACACTCGTGATGGGGCTCAAACTATGGTTCATGATATAGATGTTCAAGAATTATTTCATTTACCTTCCCCTTATTATCCGATCCATGATGATATTAAAGAGAAGAACAAAGAAAATTCTTCTAAACCTATCATTATGCCTTACACAACATTTTCTCATGACCACCGTAATCAATCATCTCGTGCAGAGGCTTTGCAATATATGTACACTACTAGATATACTATGGTGGATAAACAAGGCTATAAGGGTTTAGGGCTCGGTGTTAATGAACTTGGCATTGAAAACCTGATTCATTTAACCTCTAAACAAGATATGCATGGTCTATACTTCCCACCTTCTCAAATCAAGGTTTTAACCATCACCCTCCTCTTCATGTTCTTCTTCCAACACCTTCCTTAGATCAACCCGATACTCCTCAAGATGTGGCCAAGAAAGTGTATGTTCAGTTAATGAATTCTAAGAAAGAAATCTTTAAACCTATGCCAAAAAATGATCTCTCTAAATAAAAGTGTCCTTTTCACTATAGTAATACACATTTACTTGCTAATTGTGTGCATTTCAAGTTATGTGTTAGAGAAAGGGCTGCTTTAGGTATTATATCTCATTCCCGTGCAGTATTACAATTTCTTCATAATTTTGATATAGGGCATTCCCCTCATTCTTCTATAAATTAGATCATTTTTTTTCCTCTTGTCTCTTAACTAGGAGGCAAGATGCATTTTCTTCCAATCTTCTAGTATCCATTACGCTCTTAGCATGTTTTTTTTTTTGAGCTTAATTGGTTATTCTTTCTATATTTTATCCCTATAATTTTGTATTATGATACATACTTCCTTCACTCATAATCACTCATGATATCTTTTCTAGGACATTTATTTTGTAAAGATATCTCTTTTCTACAACATCTCTTGATACAATTGGTATATCCCTTTGCTTTCATTTTTGGGGGGCAAGGTTTTTCTTCTTTCTCTATCTAAGGATCTACTTTCCTTATCTCAGTGGCATTTGTTTATTCTACAACATTATTTCCTTAAAGACTTATGTTTTGGCTATGGATACCCTCTTATATGAGAGGTGATTGTCCTAGGTCATCACCTCTTCTTTATTTTGCAAATTATGTTCTTTATAAACTCTTTCTCTTGCTTTAGGTTAGATTTTTCTTCCTTCATTCCAAGATTCCACTTCCTCTTGATCGCAAGGGGCTTGATGATTGAATCTTTGGTCCCTCTTTACTTTTCTTTGAAAGATGATATTTTATCCTATGCACTCCTCTACAGTGGGAATCTTGTTGATAAGATCTCTTCCTCTTTGAGGATCCTTTTTCCTTACGTGACATATCCATTTCACAATTATCTATGCTCTTAGAGGTAAGGGTCAATACTCTTTGCTAAGGATATAGTGTATATTGTTGTTAAATGAGATATCTCCTTACCTTGTGAAGTAGGTATCCTCTTTCTCTTCCTTATCCTTCCTAGTAGGTAGCCATGATAAGGAGGGGGCATATATAGGGTAATGCACATAAGTTGCTAAATCATGAAGAGACATGCATTTTATATTCCATAGTGATACAAGAAGGTGGATCTATGAGTATTCCAAAAGCCATCAGAAGACACATTACAATTACAAAACTTAGTTTATGGGTGAACTTATTTGGCTCTCACTCCTTGGTTATTCATGGTAAGGTGGGAATATTACTAGGTGAGGTAATCACTTTCTCTTTTCTCTCCTTCTCTTTCATATTAGCAGGATTAGATCATAAATCTATGTTATTTATAGTGTTGCACTTGTCTTGCTTATATAGTCATGTATGTTTTCTATGATTAATTTCTCTTTGGTTTCATAGCCTTGTGTGTATGTTGAGTTATAATCCTTATTCTCGGGGCCCATGTACTCAACTAAGTGATTTTCTACCTCATTGTGATCCAATGGAGTCTTTCTTCTAACTTTACCCGTGAGTATGTTTGATTTCCATACTCCTACTAAAGTGGGGGCTTCATGTATCATCTTAAAATGGAAGAAATTACAGGTTAAGAATATGTATCCCTCCTTAGGGGGTTTTTTTGACCATCATCATATTTTCCCCTCATTTCTACACCCTCTCCTACTTTTGTGCATGTTTATGACCCTGATTGGGCCTCTCTAAACACTATCTATCCGACTTGGAACATTTTCTAGGGGTTCTGACTCCCTGGGTCAAGGAACATCTTGACCTTGACCTATGTCAAAGTAGACCTCAACTTTGATCTAGGTGAAGGTCAACCTTGATTTTGACCTAGGTCCCCCTTTCCAATTTGAAATTTTATCAGCTGCTGGGGGTCATTAAAAGTTCATTTCCTGCTTCTGGGTCAGCTATTTTGGGATCCAAAGTAACAACTCTTGAAATTATATTTAATATAGGTCCTCTTCTAGGGGTATAGGTCTAATTTGAATTTAATTCTTTTATTTAGGCCTCTCTATAATATTGTGCCCTAGATTGGTATATAAGCTTTCTTCTCTCATTTTCTCTAAGTACGAAAGCTATCTATCCAAGAAGCATAATCACAAGAAAACAACCATCAACTAAGAGAGAATTCTACATGTTCTCAAGATTTCATATTTCAATCAAGTTTTTCAAGTCTTCCTCTCAATCATTCAAGTTCTCCATTGAATATCAAGGATTCAAGCATTCAAGCCTTTGAAGGGATTTGGTTCAAGCAATTAAGATTCATCATTCAAACCCTAGATCTATCCATCATGATGGTGTGATATTCCTTCAAGAACCTTTGTGCATCCTCAATATTCATTCATTCTCCCTTCAATTTGGACTCCAATAATACAATCATGGAGGTTTATGGTTCCTAATATTGAGTCCAAGCTTTCATATTTACATACATTATTTATATCTTACATTTTGGTAACATCCCCATTTCCTATGTTACACACTCAAAATGGTTTTCTAACCCCTCTATCCACTCCATTACTACTTCCATCTCCATTTTTCCACTGAAAAATGGCACACCTTCCATGTATTTTCCACCCATATCTTTCAAAGCTATGAGGAATGGATCTTCTTGAAAAATAGGATCAGGCTCTGGCACTTCATCCTATACTACCACTGACTTCCCTTTTCCTTCTATCTCTTTCACCTTCTTGCTTACTTATTTTTTCTTGGCTTGCACTTAACCAATATTACTCTCTGTTTCTTCTAGTCTTTCTCTTAGGAGTCTATTCTCCTTCTCTTGGTCATGAAACTTTCTTTCCAACTCTATGTTGGTCACCATCCTTGTTTCTCTGACTGATTCTAAATCAGACATATACCTTCTAGCCCAAATATTTTAGGTCTATGATACCAATTTGATAGGGAGGTTCCTCTTCTAAGTTATCTTGACTCATTCCTAGGTCCCTCTACTAGACCTATTAAGGGTTTCCTTCACAACCATAACCTATGGGTTAACACTTGGTTCACTTCCTCTAACTTCCAATAGCCTCTCTACGAAAAGTAGATCAACTCTTCATTGAACCTACATTGGTAGATTCCACCAAACCTTCTCATAAACTTCACCAGTCACTTTGCAGGGTAGGACTCACTCAAATCCATCATATTAACTCTATTATTGAAGTTTTTGTTTCATATTTCATCCATCTCTTCATCAAGCTCAAAATTCAAAGGACTGGGGATAGTAATTCTTTTTATCCCTAACCAGACTCCTAAACCCTAACAAACTCCCAAAATTCTTAAATAAACCCCCAAAATAATCACTAGTCCAGATACCCCTTTTTGAAAACTCAAATATTTTTAGGGTGATGGGGTCTCAAACTATCCATACAACACCTCAAAACCTACTGAGACGGTATCCTTAAAAGTAGGGCTAATAGGGATAGTTGATTAAAATTTAATAAAATATTAATGAGATGGATTCATTGACTAGAACCACTGGTTATAGGGTCTTTTCAACTCCTATATACCACCCTCCAATAATTATTTCACACCATTCAATCCAACCATCCATCAAATCAACGACTGATACTTTCTTTCTCCTAACCAGGCTCTTGTAGTCTCACCTAGGG
This sequence comes from Thuja plicata, assembly GCA_018584345.1. Classification (NCBI taxonomy): domain Eukaryota; kingdom Viridiplantae; phylum Streptophyta; class Pinopsida; order Cupressales; family Cupressaceae; genus Thuja; species Thuja plicata. The sequence continues at coordinate 642,544 of MU226073.1, forward strand.
CAAGATTGTAAAAATAGAAAACTCCATCTTTAGGACCTGTACAAAAAGGAAAAAAACTATACAAAGACTCTAATTTCCATCCTCCATGGATCATAATGATCCAATGGATGGATTTCAATGTAGGGCCATATTTAAAACCTCAACCCTTGCACTAACAGAGAACAGTCCAAGAAGGACTTGAATTTATTCCAGCTCTCCAAACTATACAAAATCCTACAAGTAATTATAAAAAATAGAAACAGTTAAAAGAAGCTATTCTACACCACACATCAAGTTGTTCAATCCATTTATCCTATTCACTACTAAAATCTATGTAAATTATAGAGAATTGTGTTTTGCTTCTTCTTAGTAAAATATAATCAAAATTACCCAACCCTCGTATAATCAAAAGATAACCCATATATAGGTCCCCCAAACTCATGATAACCAATTGTGCTGAACCATAACTGTCTTTAGGGATCTATGCATCTCTTGTCCAAAATGTTGTCAAAAAGTTGTCAATGTTGCTCAAGCAACATTTGACAACTTTTACATCATTTACATTTTTCAATATTCTGACCCATGAGTGGGTTCCATAAGGCTAAAAATAATTACTTAGGCCTCAAAAAAATCTATAAATTCGCTCCTAACAATCCTATATGTCAATTGCACAAATTGTCCCATTTTTGGCACTTGGGACATTACAAGGGTTACTTGGACCAAAATGCACTTAAATCAAAACACAAAACTAACCAACTCACATTAAACTCATCCTAAATAAACCTAAAAAACCTTATTGAAACCCAAGACCACTATAAGGCCTTTCACATAAAAACTAAGGGTTCAAACCCCTAGGTTCTCCTGCACTAATAGAGAGAGAGAGAGAGAGAGAGAGAGAGAGAGAGAGAGAGAGAGAGAGATGGTAATAGAGAGAGAGAGAGAGAGAGATGGCCTTAAGTGGTCGTAAGTGGTCATCATATGTATTAATAGGTCATGGGATATATTAATGAGTTGTATGATATATTAATAGGTCCTAGGGGATCCTAAAATAAATTAATGGGTGTGAATGAGTCCTAGGACACATTGATGGGTAAAAAATAATCCTAGGATAAATTAACGGGTCCTAGGATGTCTTAAGGGTCTTAGGTGTCCTAAGGGGTCCTAAAGGGTCATAAGGGATCATAAGGGGTCCTAGGACACACTAAAGTTTCTTAGGACCCCTTATTGTCTCTTACAACTATTTAGGACCACTTACCATACACTTCTCTATGGTAAGGGGTCCTAAGATACATTAATGTATCCTAACATCCCCAATTTCCCCTTATAAGCCTTTAGGACACCTTACCATGCATCTTAGGGGTCATAAGGATTTTTAAGTGGTCCAAAAACACATTAAGACCCCTTAGGACAACTTAGGACCCCTTACCAAACAATAGTGTATGGTATGGGGTCCTTGATGAACTAAAACTGATTGTATGTTTGAATTCATTTTGTTGATGATCAACCGAGTTATAGATGTGATGATACACATTAATCATTTTATGTATTGTGATTGATGTCAACTTATTTTATTATCATTATGGTAACAAACATCTACTATGAATTAAAGATCTGGAACAAATAAAACTTATGTGGTCAGTAACTAAAGATTTTTGTATATACACTGAGTAATATTGAACATAGAGTAATTACAGTGTATACCAAGCACAGTGTTAATTGAGCTAGGGATTACTGACAAATCACGGTATTTCCTGAGTAATTAAATCAAACCGAGGTTGACTAAAATGATGAGCTAGAAAATTGATGATTCTGAGGTAATTGATAAGATTTGTTATGAAGATCAAATGGGTATGAAAATTCAAGGATGATCAAATGGTGAAGATTGAAATGTATTTTTGACACAACTGCCAAGGAAGGTTTAAGAAATGAAACCAACGATGGAGATTAAGTAGAAAAATATAAAGGATGGAAATTAAATGAGCTATGATGTCTATATAAGAGACAAGAGATTCTTTAATATAAGGATGATGTGAACACATGCAAACTTCATGCATGACTCATCAAACTAGTTGAAGATAGAAATGAGCATTTCTATAGACAACACCGAGCAATAGAGGAAATATAATTTACCAAGAAGAAAAGAGTATAAAGAATCAGAGGAACTAAAGTGAACAAATTGATCATAGGTGTTATGTACTTGGAATAGATCTTAAAATATATAAAGAGATCTTTATTTGAATCAGATCATTATTGTATCAATTTAACCATTGTTATAGATAAATCTCTTGACCAAGTAGGACGTGAAAGTCTTTATTATGACATTCAAGTAAATGTTGAGTGTTTTCTTGTTGAACCCATAGTGAATGATTGGTCAAGAGAGAACTATTAGTTATAAATCCTCTAACTAGGTTACATTTAATAGTGTGCATTATAACCTTTAACAGGGTTGGCTCTTAACCGAGCTCACTTCAGAAGAGTGAAATATTTTGGGTTATCGGTCCCAGGTGGTTTTTCCCTTAGCAAGTTTTACATGTTAAAATCTTTGTGTTAATGTGTATGATTGTTCTGGATTGTTATTTTGTCTTTACACATTACATTATCTGCATTGATCACTAATCATAGTATTGTTTTAGTGCTACTCGGTAGATGAATAGTTGATTAGATGACTAGACAACTTGGTAATTAAAGTTTGATATCATAATTTACATTTCACTGAGTTGATTTATATATTTGAAATTATTGTTATATACATCTAGGAGAATGTGGGACTATAGGATAACTAGAGCTAACTGACTCACCCCCCTCTAATTTATCTAACAATTGGTATTAGAGCATAGAGTGCTTATAAGGAAATTTTTAAAGGACTTAAGCTAAAGATCATAAGTTGTATAAGAGAGACACACCAAAGCTGAATAAGGAGAATTTCTCAACATGAAAGAGAAGAATGAGACTATACCTATCACGGATTGGAGATGATATAATGCTATACCTAGATACTGAATTCATCCTGCCTACTAGACATTTGACTATTAATCAGATGAGAGAGAAACATGAACATAATACTATGATGGTAGAACCTGCTTCTTCACTAATTGATGCTAAATTTGAGGATATTAAAACATGTACATCAGCCAAGAAGATGTGGGACAACATTACACAAGTTTATGGAGGAGATGCAAATGTGAAAAGAGATAAAGCTAAAAGTGTCCAAGGAAAATTTGATGACATGAGAATGAAAGAAGGAGAAAATATAACTAATGCAAGAGCATCTCAGGTCCTTGGAAATCATGCTCAACCAAAAAGATGTTTACTTTTGTTCTTTAGTTTGTTTGGAGACTTCTTGGTGAAGTGCTTAGTTACCCTATTGCTTGGGTATCCTTTCTATCTTTCTTTACCGATGGGTCTTGGGGTTTTTTATTTTTGTTTCTCGGTTATACTTTTCCCGAGGTCATTTTCTGTCGATCGGGTATGTTCTTACCGAGTTGTCTTTGTTGCTTGGGTATGCTTTTACCGAGTGTTTTCTGTTGCACGGTGATGCTCTTCCTGAGTTATTTATCCTGATCTGGTCAACTTCTACATTTAATTTCCATGGTGTAATTAATGTGGGGTCTCTCATTGGGATCTGTGTGGACCTAAATCTAGGTCTCTCTTATGGATTTGAGTGCCGACCTCTTTGGTGGACTCCGGTATATATTTTCTTCTATGTTTTAGTTTAGAGGCAGTTCTTAGAGGATAGGAGACTTGGATAAACTATTGAGATAATTGAAAGGAAGGTCTATGACCTTACATATATGAAGATTAATTTTTAAATCATTGAATGTATATGGCCAAAACTGGGAAGGTCTTACAGCCTGACATGTAATGAGTTTGATCAATTAATGAGATAAAAAGATATATGTTGTTCCTTCTTTCACTCTGTGTGTTTTTGCTTCCACATTGTTGTATCTACAAGATGGTTTTGTACATGGGAGAGCCTTTGGCCCCTCTTACTATCCCTCCTTGTGTCAATAACATAGTACAATACCCAAATCAAGGAGGTTGTGAATGCTATTCGTGGAGTAGGTGGAACTATTGATGAAGACACTAATGTGAGTAATATTCTTAGAACTTTGTTGCCTATTTATTCTATTAGAGTTTATGAAAAACATGAAATGAGAGCTGCACCTAGAAAAAATATTAGAATTGATATCCTTTTCAGTAGATTGATTTCATTTGAGCTGAACAATTTTGACAACAGTGTTGTTCCTACTATTGAATCTGCATTTTTGTCCTCTCTAAAATTAGTAAATCTGGCAACAAACACATGATAAGAAATAATAGTGACAGTGATGATAAATAACTTGAGGAAATTGAAGTATTAATGGCTAGAATATTGCACAAAGTTAAAGTAAGGTATAAAGGTAAACTACCTTTGATATGCTTTAATTGTAAAGAAATTGGACACTTTGCTGCCAGATGCTCAAACAGAAAAAGTGATGAAATAAATGAACGATCTAATGACAGAAGGGATGATTGATAATATAGAAGAAACTGATATTATGACTGAAGGAGTAACCAAGATTAAAAATAAAAAGGCAAGAAGGCATGTTACATTGCTGAAGATAAATAAAAAGACACTGACACTAACACTAATGAAGACATTGAGACAGAATTTGTAGCTTTGAAAGAAGATTCAAAAGAATATGAAAGGTATGTTGAAACAACACTTATTTCTAAAGTCAGAAAGAATGAAATTTGGGTTATTGATAGTGGCTAAACACATCATATGACTAGAGATAAAAAAAATTGAATTTCTTGAGAATTATAATGGTGGATCTGTTAGAATGGGAAATGATACACCTTATCAAGTAAAAGGAAAAGGTACTATATTACTGAACAATAAGATCAAATCTGAGAAAGAATATTGGGTGAAAGGAATTAATTATAATTTTTTGAGTGTTTCATAGTTGAATAACATAGGTCACTAAGTTGCATTTGAAAACAGAAAAGCTAGAATTTATGATGAAACATGAAAGTTGATCGACACCGGAGAACAATCAAAAGGTAATCTATTCTATCTTGACACTGCTGAAACTACTTTTTTGTTGGATAAGAATAAAGATATATGGTTGTGGCATAAGAGGCTATGTCATGTAAATTTTGACAACATGGTTAAGATCAGTAAGAAAATAAAAGAAAGAGGCTTACTGAGATTATCTAAACCTAACCATGTTATGTGTAAGAATTGTCAAATGGGAAAGATGTCAAAATCTAATTTTAAGAGAAACAATTTCTCTTCTAATGATATTTTGGAGTTAGTTCATATAGAACTATGTGGACCAATGATAACATAGACTTATTATGGTGATAGATACTTTATTTCATTTGTTGATGACTACTCTAGAATGATGACTCTTATGTTCTTAAAAGAAAAATCTGAAGCATTTAAGATGTTCAAATGGTACAAAGCTAAAGTGGAAAAAGAAAGTGGTAAATAACTGAAATGTTTAAGATTTGACAGAGGAGGTGAATTTATTTCTAATGAGTTCACTAACTTTTGTAATGACTATGAAATTAAGAGACAGGTCTCTGCACCGAGAACACCACAATAGAATGGGCTTACTAAAAGAATAAATAGATCAATTGTGGATTGTGCTAGAACACTGATGATTGAAAAGAATGTTGCACAAGTATACTGAAGGGAAGCTATTATTACTATTGTATATACACTGAACCAAGTACAACTGAAGAAAGATACAAACAAGACACCTTATGAATTATGGTATGGTTATACACCTAATGTGAGTTATTTTAGAATATTTGGAAGTCAATGCTACATTCTGAAAGATGATAGAAATGGAATATTTGACTCAAAAGGTGATAAAGGAATATTTCAAGGATAATCTACTAAGAGAAAAGCTTATAAATATTTGAACAAGTCTTCTAACAAGATAATTGAAAGTGCAAATGTAAAAAGTTCATGAATATGCTGAGAAGAATGACGAGGAAAGCAAAAGAGAACCTAAAGACTATAGTAGATTTGTTTACATTGAAGTGTTGGAAAGTGATGTTTTTGGTGTGTTATGGGACACTTGATGGTTGTCATTTATGGTAGCACATCTGATATGATGATCGCTCGGAGTGAAGTAAATTTTTTGAAATACAGTCTTGAAAATGACAAAGTATAGAAATAGAAGTACATAATATAGCAGTACTATTTTGGACAAAGAATATTGTATATGATAGTTGTGTTAGAATGAATTTAGAATAACTGAGAGGGGAGGGGTGAATCAGTTATCCTTAGGTCTAGATGTAGCAAATAAAAATTTCTGTATTTCAGATCTACTCGGCAACAGTAGCATATGTAAACAACTTTAATCATGTAGTTTACTGTCTAATGTAATTAGCTTGTAGAAACATAACAGTAAAACAAACCATAAGCATTCACACAAGTTGACACAAGTATTTAACATGGAAACCCAATATGGGAAAAACCACCAATAACATGCTACCAAGTTTCACTCTTCTGAAGTGAGTTCTATGAGGAGCCAACCCTGTTAAAGGTTACAATAACACACTGTTAGGTGTGACCTGGTTAAAGGATTTAATCACCCTGTCAGGAGTGGCCTTGTTAGAGGACTTGGAGAATTCCACCTAAATGCCACCTTGTTAGAGGATTTATACAAATGACTATTAGGTCAACCTTGTTGAAGGATTTTAACTGATATAATGGTTAGAAAGCAATCAACAGTTGTGATCTAATACATATAACTTACTTTGCAAATTCAAATCCAATTACAGCTCTGATGCTAACTTACTGGATGGCCTGCATTGTCATTTCAATCTTTTGATCTACTTGGAAATTCGTCAAGCAATCACACATGTAATTTTCTACTTCTGTATTCAACCTTCTCTACTAGGTCATGCCAATCAATAAATCAACTATGCAATCCTCTTGCATACACACATGTACACCAATCAGTACATCCACACTTGCATACACAAAGAATAACCCCCTGAGGTTGTCATATACCTCTTTTTCTAGGTTAGATAAATATTTGCTGCTTAATCAAGATCATAGATCTTAGGTTAGGTCAGATCCAACATATCATACCATCATAACATTACATTTACTTCTCCAAAGTAGTCTCTAATTAAATCTTGAAACCATGCATTAATTATTTTTACCCATACATTAAATGACATGGATTAATCTTTAATTAGCTTTACATATCCCAATAAAATTAACTAAGTCGGCCAGAGATCTCAAATCTCATCCTTAATCCAAATACTGTAAGTTGGCCAACATCACTGTTTTCACTCAGCAATTTCATTGGTGCTTGGCACTAAACAAACTTTCTCATCATAAACAACTTCACTCGGCACAAACAACATTTATTGGCACAAACAACTTTGCTCGGCACAAGTTGCTTGGTACAAAATAGCCAGAAAAACTGTCTTTGAAAGATAAACAACTAATTACTTTGCTAGAGTGCCAACTGATCAAGTACCCTTTTATTTGCCTTAACTCAACCATTCACTTGGTCTTCTTGTTAAATCTTCTTCCAATCGATAGATATGGTACTCAAACAGATAACATTAGTCTCACCAGTTAAGGTTTTACATCAATGACAAAATAACAATTGCTTGCATTGTCACTTTCCAACAAACTCCCTCTTTGGCATTGATGGCAACACAAAATATTAAAACAATGATTTTAACAAGCATAGTTACCATACAATTCAAAAAATCACCTCTGTTCCTTGATATGAACAAATCTTCATTAATGTCTTTAGCTTCATTCTAATTTTCATCTATAAAACATTTCTCCCTCTGTGTCTGTAATCACATTGTAATCATCTATGCCTAATCATCTATAGACTCCCTCTGAGTAGATAATCACTTCATTTTTTTCAATAGTAACTTCTACCTCTATATAGGTAATCTCTCCCTCTTTATACTTCTTCCTAATAACTTCTACCTCTATATAGGTAATCTCTCCCTCTTTGACAACAATGCCAAAGACTTTGATATCTTTATCATGTAGATATTCAGTATCATGCTGATCGTATCATCTTGATTATGACTGATCTTCTTTTCTGTCCTTGTCCAACTTCACAACTTTAGTCAGCATCCTAAAGTGTGACGTAATGTGCATCAATGTATCAAGTATTCTGAGTGTAATATTTGATGCAACAGTACCATACAGAACTTAATTAGCCTCACTTAGGGGAATCACCCCCATTTTACCTCACAGATACTCATGAGCATCCTTGGGTAGTGCCTTTGTGAATATGTCTGCTAATTGTTCTTTAGTGTTGACATAATCTAGTATCACTTCTTTATTCTGAACTAGCTCCCTCAAGTAATGATACTTGATAGGTATGTGCTTTGTCTTCGAGTGCATAACAAGATTTTTAGAAATGTTAATGGCACTCGTGTTATCACAATATATGAAAACTAGTTCAGTGATTTCTTCCTTCATACCTTTCAGTAGAATCTTCAACCACACAATTTTAGAATAGTTGACTACTGCTGCCACATACTCGGCTTTAGCTGTATATTGTGAGGTGTAGTTCTATTTCTTTATTTGTCCATGAGATCAATCTTTTTCCTAAAATAAATGCTCCACCAGTAGTGTTTTTCCTGTCATCAACATTTCCAGCCCAATCAGAGTTAGTGTAAACTCTGAGTTCAAACTTGTCATTCTTCTTTTAGTATAGACCATAGTCATCAGTTCCTTTAAAATATCTTAGAATCCTTTTTACTGCCATCATGTGATTTTCCTTTGGGTTAGCAAAAAACCTTGCAACAATTCCAACAGCTAGGGCAATGTCAGGTCTACTATGTACAACATACTGTAGTTTTCCAATCATTGAACTATACAGTGTTTGGTTCACTTCTTTTGTGTCATCATCTTTGGTCAGCTTCTGTCTAGTAGCCATGGGTGTAGTCACTGGTTTGGAATCTTCCATTTCAAAAAATTTCAATAGCTCCTTGATATATTTAGATTGAGTGATATAGATACCATTCTTCATTTGATAAATTTGTAAGCCAACAAAGAATTTTATCTCACCAAACATAGACATCTCAAATTAAATTTGCATCTTTATTGAAAATGTCTAGCATAACACATCTTGTCCACTAAATATGATGTCATCTACAAAAATTTTAGGTAATAATGTACCTTTGCTTTGCTCTGTCTTCAAGTACAGGTTGTTGTTGTCATTGGTTCTTGCAAATCCAATCTTGATCAAATAATTGTGCAATCTCTCATACCATGCCCTTGGCACTTGCTTGAGTCCATATAATGCTTTGTGCAATATGTAAACCATATTCCTTTTGTTTGGGTCAACAAAACCATCAGCTTTCTCAATATACACTTCTTCCAAGATACCATTGAGAAATGCAAACTTCACATACATCTAATAAACTTTGAATCCTTTATAAGCTGCATATGCAAGTAATTTTTTGACTCCTTCCAATCTTGCAACTAGGGTGAATGTTTCACCATAGTCAATTCCTTCCTCCTATGCATAACCCTTGCATACCAGTCTAGCTTTGTTTCTTGTCACATCTCCATGTTCATTCAGTTTATTCCTGAATACCCACTTTGTGCCAATTACAATTTTATCCTTCGGCCTAGGTAAAAGTTTCCAAGTCTTGTTCTTTTCAATTTGTTCAATTTTCTCATTCATTTCCTGTATCCAATCTTCATTTTCTAAAGCATCTTTCACTATTTTGGGCTGAAATTCACATAACAGACATGTGCCATCTCTCAACTTACTTTGTGTCATAACTGCAAAATCCTTCGATCCAATGATTTGATCAAAATTGTGGTGTCTCCTCACATATTTTGCTAGAGTAGGCTCAGGTCTTTCTTCAGATTCATTGTTTGTCTTCAGTTCTGGTTGATATGAGACTCGACATCTCCATTAGATAGCTCAGCATTCACTTGTTGTTGCTCGGCAACTCCACTCTATGACTCGACATGTGCATGTTGTTCCTTGGCAGTAGCCTTAGGTAATATATTAGAATCTTCCTCATCCAGATATATGAATGATCTATAGCTTTTAGGCTCTTGTGTACTTTCAGATTCATTCCTTTCTACAAACTCATCAATTCTAACATTTTCACTTTCCACAAATTTGTTAGTATTACAATTCAAAAATTTGGATGCTTTTCTTTTCATTGAATAACCAAGGAATATGCCTTCTTCACCTTTAGCATCAAGTTTTCAATTTCTGTTGTCCTTTAGTATAAAACATTTTCTTCCAAAAACTTTAAAGTACTTTACACTAGGTACATAACCATACCAAAGTTAATAAGGTGTAGCATTTGTACATTTCTTGACTTGTACTCTATTTAGAGTATAGAGTGCAGTACTTATAGCTTCTTTCTATTATATCTGTGCAACATTCTTCTCCATCATTAGTGTTCTTGCACAGTCCATGATAGATCTATTCCTGCATTCAGCAATACCATTTTGTGGAGGTGTCCTGGGTGAGGACATTTGTCTCTTTATGCCTCAGTCATTGTAGAACCTGTTGAACTCATTAGAAATAAACTCTCCACCTCTGTCAGATCTTAAGCATTTCAAATTTTTTCCTATTTCCTTTTCAACTTTAGCTAAGTACCATTTAAATAACTGGAATGCATCATATTTTTCCTTGAGAAACATTATAGTCATCATCCTTGAATAATCATTAACAAATAGAATAAAGTATCTAGCACCATAGTAGCTTCTTTCTCCAATGGTACCATAGAGATTAGTATGGACTAATTCCAGAATCTCCTCTAAAATATGTGTTTTACTCTTGAAACTAGACTTAGTCATCTTTCCTAGTTGACATTGTTTGCACATTGCATTCTAGGGTTTCTTTAACTTAGGTAGCCCTCTAACCTTTTTCAATTTACTTATGCTTACCAAGTTATCAAAGTTCACATGACACAACCTCTTATGACATAACCAAACATCATTGTACTATGCAAAAAAAAATGTTTCTTCAGATAAATCTAGATAGAACAAATTACCTTTAGTCTGATCACCACTTCCAACTAGTTCTCCAGTAGAGTCATAGATCTTTGATTTTCTGTGATGGAACTTAACTTTGTAACCTGAAGTGTTCAGCTGTGCAACACTTAGCAAATTGTAATTAAGATCATCAACCCAATAAACATTATCACATTTAATTTTGTTAGTCAAGTTAATCAATCCTTTACCTTTGATAAGACATGGTGCATCATTACCAAATTTTACATGTCCTCCTTTACATTGGTTTAGGGTTTCAAACTTATCCTTGTCACCAGTCATATGATGGGAACAACCACTGTTAATGATCCAATGATTTCCTTTACTCTTATAAGAGATTAATGCAGTTTTCTCATCATCATCAGAATCTTCTTTCATTGCAACATAAACAACTTTTATATCATTGTCATCAGAATTGTCAATATCATTGTCAGAAGTTTCTTTAACAATATAACAAGATTTCTTACCTTTGTCTTTGTAATCCTTATATTTCCTCAAGTCTTGGTCATCCTTTCTGTCTTTGTATTCTTTGTATTTTTTGTCCTTTCTTTCATCTTTTTCATTCTTATCAGGACATCTAGCAGCTATATGACCAACTTTATTGCATGAAAAACAAATAATAGGAAGTTTACCTCTGTATTTTCCTTTTCCTTTGGACAACCTTTTTTCTATAAGTGCTTCAAGTTCTTCAAGATCATCATCATTAGTGTCACTATCACTGTTCACATGTTTCTTTCCTTTCTTACATTTATTGAGAACCAACTGTGATCTAAAAGCAGAATCAATACCTTGTGGATTGTAGTTATCATAATTTGACAATTCAAATGCAGTGAATCTGCCTATCACATTTTCCAGATTCATATTATTGTTAGGAGTACATCTCAGTTATTGAATTGTAGAAACTCTAATAGTATATATAGGAACTAAAGTTCTCAGTACCTTGCTTGTAAAAGTGTTCTCATCTATTGTTCCATTAGCTCCTCTAATGGAATTTACAACTTCTTTTACTCTACCATAATAGTGATTAACATTTTCACCTTCTTGCATTTTCATCTCATCAAACTTACTTCTTAGACTTTTTGATTTAGCTCTCAGCACATTTGTTTCTCCACCATAGACAGTTACTAGGTTATCCCACATCTGCTTTTCATTTGTGCAGCTCTTTATATCATCAAAATCTGAATAGCTCAATGAGGATGCAATCTCCAACATTGTTTGATTGTGCTCTTATTTTTCTCTTAGTTGTGCAGCTATGAGAGGAGTAGTAGGTGATACATAGTCATTTTCAATAAGTCACTTAGCATCATCTCCAATACCGACCAGATGCAGTTTCATCAAACTCTGCCATGTAGTGAAGTTATCTTTGTTCAACTTCGGAACCTCCTTATACATCTTGATCTTTTTGCTCCAAGTACCTTCAAACTATTTTCAGGAGACCAAAGCTCTGATACCAATTGTTAGAATGAATTTACAATAACTGAGAGGGGAGGGGTGAATTATTTACCCTCAGGTCTAGATGTATAAAATAAAACTTTCTGTATTTCATATCTACTCAGCAGTAGTAGCATATGTCAACAACTTTAATCATGCAGTTTACTATCTACTATAATTAGCTTGTAGAAACATAACAGTCAAACAAACCATAAGCATTCACACAAGTTGACACAAGTATTTAACGTGGAAACCCAATATGGAAAAAACCACCAGTAACATGCTACCAAGTTTCACTCTTTTGAAGTGAGCTCTGTGAGGAGCCAACCCTGTTAAAGGTTACAATAACACACTGTTAGGTGTGACCTAGTTAAAGGATTTAATCACCCTGTTAGGAGTGGCCTTGTTAGAGGACTTAGAACATTCCACCTGAATGTCACCTTGTTAGAGGATTTATACAAATGATTTTTAGGTCAACCTTGTTAAAGGATTTTAACTGATACAATGGTTATAAAGTAATCAACAATTGTGATCTAATACATACAACTTACTTTGCAAATTCAGATCCAATTACAGCTCTGATGCTAACTTACTAGATGGCCTGCATTGTCATTTCAATCTTCTGATCTGCTTGGAATTCTGACAAGCAATCACACATGTAACTTTCTGCTTCTTTATTCATCCTTCTCTGCCAGGTCATGCCAATTAGTAAATCAACTATGCAATCCTCTTGCATACACACATGTACACCAATAAGTACATACACACTTGCATACACAAAGAATAACCCCCTGAGGTTATCATATACCTCTCTGTCTAGGTCAGATAAATCTTTGCTACTTAATCAAAATTGTAGATCTTAGGTTAGGTTAGATCCAATGGATCATACCATCATTACATTACATTTACTTCTCTAAAATAGTCTCTAATTAAATCTTGAAACCATGCATTAATTATGGTTACCCATACATTAAATGACGTGGATCAATCTTTAATTAACTTTACATATCCCAATAAAATTAACTAAGTCGGCCAAAGATCTCAAATCTCATCATTAATCCAAATACTGTAAGTCGGCCGACATCACTATTTTCACTTGGAAATTTCACTGGTGCTCGGCACTGAATAAACTTGCTCATCACAAACAACTTTTCTCGGCACAAGCCAAACTTGCTCGGCACAAAACAACTAGAAAAACTATCTTTGAAAGATAAACAACTAATTACTTTGCCAGAGTGCCAACTGATCAAGTACCCTTTTATTTTCCTTAACTCAACCATTCACTTGGTCTTCTTGTTAAATATGCTTCTAATCAATAGATATGGTACTCAAACAGATAATAATAGTCTCACCAGTTAAGGTTTGACATCAATGAAAAAATAACAATTGCTTGCATTGTCACTTTCCAACAAGTTGATGACTTGCAAGCTTAGAGGAAGACACTTTGGGATATGTATGACCTTCAATTAAGGTCACTTGTTTTTTGGTGTTGATCGCAAAGAGTCAGGGTGTTTTGAAGACATGCAAAGACAATGGAATAATGAAATAGAGCAGCCAAATAGTCGCAATGATTGAGGGAGTATAAGATAGAATCAAAATGTACTAAGTTGGATTGTTATTGTGAATTACCTATACTTTGGTAGTACAAGTATTTAATTTATTCTATTTTATATTATATTTGAGAGCTGACTAAATGATATAACACACACACACACACACACACACACACACACATATGAAGACCATTTGGTAAAGCGAAGATGAGTAAGATGTGAAAGAGATGTTAGAGATGATTTATGGTATATGTGCAATCAGAGGTTGACAAATATTATTGAGAGCTTTAACTGGAACTATCTAAGCATTGCGAATGCTTTTTTTGTTTAGTACTAAGAACACTTTGTAACATAAGTATTGGTTGTAAGAGATGTAAGCTCAATATAACCCTAACAAGGTATTGTATACCTTTAATAGGGTTGATATTCCTTTAACAAGGAAATGTACTATGTAATAATGATCTCCTAATAGGGCTAGGTCTCCTAACTGGGACATTATACTTTTCCCTTGGCTGGGGTTTCCTTGACAAAAAATAATGGTGTTATGAGTTGTGTTTTATTTTCTTATGTACTTTTCATTTCCGCAATCTTATGATTTATTTGGAATGGGTTAAATTTAATTTAAAGTGTTGTAATACTGATTCACCCCCCTCTCAGTATTACTCGATCCTAACATGAAGAACCTGATACTTTGCCTGATCAAATACCTAATGTTATTGAGCAACAAGGTAATGTTACCGAGCATCAAGTTGCACCAACCAAGAATCAGGAAGATATTGCAATTGAAGATCATGATGAAATACCAACTGGAGAACACAATGAAGAAAAAAGAACTAAACTTGTACTTTCAAAATATGTAAGAAGACATCATCCACAGAATCAGATTATTGGAGATAAAAGAGATGACATGATGAAATGGAGTAAGTTGAATAACAACACATGTTTGATTTGTGAATTTGAACCTAAAACTATTGAAGATGCACTTGAAAATGAAGAATGAATTAATACAATGAATGAGGAAATTGAGCAGATACAAAAAACCAAAACATGGACATTAGTACCGATACCAAGTGATAAGAATGTCATTGGCACCAAATGGATATTCAGAAAAAAATTGAATGAGAATGGAGATGTAACCAGAAATAAAGCAAGACTAGTATTGAAAGGGTATGCACAAGAAGAAGGTATTGACTATGGAAAAAAATTTCACCCGCTGCTAGACTTGAAGTAGTTAGAATATTACTTTCTTATGATTCATATAAAGGATTAAAAGTATATTAGATGGATGTTAAATCTACATTTTTAAATGGAATATTGGAAGAAGAGGTATACATTGAACAACCTAAAGATTTTCATGATCCTACTCAGGAAAGCATGGTATGTAAGTTACACAATGAATTATATGGACTGAAACAAGCTCTGAGAGCATGGTATGAAATATTAAACTCCTATCTTATCAGTATTGGATTTGTTAGAACAAGTGACAACAAAAAATTGTATTTGAAAGGAGGAAATAATGATAAGACTCTTATTGCTGAAATTTGTGTTGATGATATTATATTTGGAGGTAATGATAATTTATGCAAATCATTCACTGATGAAATGAGGAAAGAATTTGAAATGGAAATGTTTGGAGTGATCAATTTTTTTCTTGGCTTGCAAATTTTACAACAGGCTGAAGGCATCTACATTACTCAATCCAAATACATCAAGGAAGTACTAAAGACATTCAGAATAGGAGAATCAAAACTAGTCGGAACACCTATGGTTACAAGATACAAATTGATCAAAGAAGATTAGACAACTGAGGTAAATTAGACACTGTATATATCTATGATTGGAAAATTGATGTATGTTGTACACAAAAGACTAGACATTGCACATGCAGTTGAAATTGTAGCAAGATTTTCTACTAATCATAAAGAATTACATATGAATTTTGTAAAGAGAATCTTTAGATACTTGAAGAACACTAAAGATTATGGACTGTGGTACAAGAGAGAAGGAAATTTTGAACTGAAAGTGTATACAAATGTTGATTGGGCTGGGAACATTGATGATAGAAAGAGAACTACAGGTGGAGAATTCTTTATGGGAGAAATATTATCTACTTGGATAAGTAAAAAGCAAGGATGCATATCCATGGATAAAACAACTTTTGAAAGGAATGAATGGAGAGATCATTGACATGGTGATAATTTATTGTGATAATACTATTGCAATAAATATTTCAAATAATATGGTGATGCATGCAAAAACAAAGCATATATCTATCAAATATCACTACTTGAGGGAGCAAGTACAAGAAAAAAAAGTGACACTAGAATATGTACAATCAAAAGAAAAACTAGCTAACATATTCACTAAACCCTTACCAAAGGATACATTTGAGTACTTGAAAAGTAGACTTGGGGTTCATAACTTGTATATCAGTCACTAAGCTGACTAGGAGGTTGCAACAACCTAAATGTAATTAGAATATCAATCATGTTGATGCAAAGCTGAACTGGACTGTAAAAGGCATATCAATACACTGAAAGGTACTTCTACTACTGAACCGAAAACTAGATATATTTTATGGATAATGAAGAGTTGAATATTTATTTTTTGCATTTATATCAAAGGGAGAGAATGATCAATGAAATATTTATCAATTAAAGGGAGAAAAAGAGAAAAAGAGAAAGGGACAAAAATGAAATATCTATCTATAGAAAGAGAGAAGATTCAAGAATAGAAAAGATAAATCTGAATGGAGAGTCTGTGGTGCAGGAGCACCCTAAATGAACCAAGTGTTCCTATGGAACCTAGGGGTTCTCTCAAGGTCCTAAGAGGCCCTTAGTAATAGTAAGACATTGGGTTAGTCACTAGACCACCTTGTAAGGCCATAGTTCCAAGTTTGCCACATTATGAGCCCTTGGTCAACTATTGGTCATTTATGGTCCAAAACCCTAGCAATAGGTTTTTCTTAGATTTTTCATGTTTGGATCCTCTAGGGATCACAAAAATAACATCTTGACCAAGTTTGGTCACTAGATTTGCAAAATTGCAAAATATGTAAAAGTTGCTCAAAAGTTGTCAAGCAACTTTTGAGCAAAATTAACAACTATTTGAAAAACAACTCCCGAATGGTCAAATTAGTTCAAAATTGTCATGTAACCATTGGGAGTTCCTACAAAGCCCTTTTAGGTGGGTGGTAGGCTGATCATGTTATTTGGCATTTGAAAATTAATAAAAATAACCATTTTCTTGCATTCCCGAGAAATAGTCATTGTGTACAGTCGGGTACGGATAGAAGGACATGAAAGTCTAACACCAAGGGTTATTGTTGTGAATCTTCCTTCATTTTATTTTGGTCTCATGTGTTGATCAATCCTAGTTTGAAAGTTATCAATTTTACAAACTCACTGCCTGGTTTGTAGGCCCTAAATCAGGGTTTAGGAGAGAATTATTTGTATTTCACTTTTCCACCATGGGAATTCAATAACCCTTGGTGGAAAGTTTTTTTATATGGTGCTATTTTCGATTCTGTAGGATAGGTTCTTCAAAATGCAGGGAGATGGAGTTAAAATGATGCCCTAGCTGTATATCCTTATGTATGCACCAATCTAGAATTAGGACAACAAGCATAACTCTCACTTAGTAATTGATCAGAGGCCCTAAATCAGAGGAAGAGACCCTTGTGTGCACCCTCACATGAACCAATCATTATTTTAGTATTTGGATGCACCCTAAAGACACTTCTAGTGTAAGTGCAAGCCTAATTAGCCCTAATTACAGAAGCAATTTTGTATATCTTCCTATCTCTTTCTCATTTCTAGGCTCTAGGGCTTAAGTCTAAGGTCTTCGGCCATAAAGGGTTCTTGAATCCCTAATATATTATGGGGGTTATGTGTAAGAATCTCATTTAAGATCAAATTTCCTTCTGAAAAAGGCTACAAGCCTAGTCTTGAGATTGTGAAGCAACTATGTATTATGGGTTGCAAGTGAGTGAAAGAACCATTGGAACTATTTGATAGGGACCTAAATAGACCCCAACTATGAGCATAGATCACCCGTAGTCCCTTAAGTCACTTTGGGGGTATTTTTGAGGAATTGGGTCAAGTGCATTGTGAAACCACTCTTGGTAGTTGGTGTTGTAGGATTGGTGAAACCTAGTGATTAGGCAGCCCTTGGGGTTTTGGGGTTGTGATAGCCTCAACCAGTCTTTTCCCACACTTTTGATAAGTGATAAGGCCAAATTATTGCCTTTATTTTGTATAATTTTAAATACTCTTTTCTAGTTTCTTACAAAAAATTTGAGCGCCTAGCCAGTCAAAACTTGTGATAAAGTCCAAATAGAACTGATAAACCATGGGTAGATGTTTGTGACATATTTTTCTAATATTATACATATAGTGCAGTATTTCATAAAACCATCAGAATGTATGTTCTAATATCTAGATTTAATTTGATTAAGCTTGTTGCATGAATATTTCCGCATCACAACTAACTTGACAGGAGAGAAAGCGGCTGGAGAGTGGTCGACAGCATTCAAGGAAGACTGTTGAGGACTAGCTACAGTGGAGTGATCATCATAGCACCAGCAAACATGGCTGCTACAATGGAGGAGTGATTGTTCTAGGATGCGGGGATGTAGTGTTGCTATATTCCCTCTGCACTTTATTGTGTTGAACTGGTCACCTAAGCTTTATTACCCAGACCGCGGGCTGTTGCATTTCCATCTTCTTCTCCAACATGTTTTCAGCAAGATAGTTTCTTTTCTGTTTTGTAATAAGTGTTTGATCCTTTATATATAGGGATTGGAATGATAGTTTGAAGTTAGATAGGAAAATTTAGAAAAGGAATTTTTTGGAAGAAAACTGTTGTATCTTACAGCAATCTATTTCAAGTTTCATGTGTTGTTTTTATGTAATGAGTTTTTGAAATACAATGAAATAATTTTTGGTTTACATTTTGTGTTGATAGATTATTAGAAACTGACCAAGGGGGCCCACTTGGGAGGTGGAATAGGTTAGAATAGAATAGATTTCCTTCCATCATTTCTAGCATTTCTAATATTTTAGATAGAAGTTACAATTTCTTCCTGCAGCATCATACCTTGTGAATGTTCCTGCAACATCTGCAAGAATAGTTATAATGGATGTTGTAGGCTGAAAGTATAGGTTTAAGTAGAGTTTTCAATTTCTAGCATTCATTTCAGTAAGGATATAAATGTATTTTTTTCTTGCAACACTAGTGTAGGTTTATTTTATGCATTTTTACCTTCCTGCAGCATAAGCAGAATGACTCCTTAAGGAACCTAGTGCACATATTGTGCCAACCATTTCAAGTATACATCCCTAGGTTGAAAAGTTAAATGCACCTCATAATGGGAGAAGTAGTCCTTAGATTGAATAAACCATTCCTAAGAAAGGCCTTGAGCATGATTATTCCACACCTATTGTGAGGCGGTTCATTTTTGGCACCACTGCCGGGGATGGTGTCAAGCTAGGAAAATTTTTGAGTCATTTTTTTTATTCCTAGTTAGTTTTTAGATTTGTATCCCTAAAATTTTCTTCACAAGCATGAAGAATTAAATTGCATGCATCGAAGAGAAAGGTGACAAGATGAATATGGTAGATTTCTCCCAGCAGAGTATGCTAATTTAAACAAGGAAGTTGAAGAAGTTGAGTTACCCTTTGTAGATGCAAGCCCTGACTTTCCTGCAACATCTTCCTCCAGAGTAGAACCACTTGATATAAGTGTCTTTCGACCTTTTTCATAAATCTTGGCCAGCTTTCTAGATAATTCTAGCCCAAATCCACCTATTTTTAACAATCCAGTAGCTAATGCTCCTTTCCAGCAGCAACCCCATAATCAAATACCTCCAGTAATGGCACACCCTACTTTCCCATTTCCTTTCCCAAGCCTTATAAACAATGCTAATCTCAAAAATATACCCACACTTGCTCTTCCAAAGTTTTATGGTCTTATAATGAATGATCCTGACACTTTCTTGCTTGAGTTTGACATACTTTGTCGAAGCTTCAACTATAATACCGATGCCCATAAGCTCAAGTTGTTTCCTACAACACTGAAAGAGTCAGCCTTACAATGGTTCATGGGCTTAGGAGCCAATGCAGCAGGTACCTGGGATAAGATGCAGACATTGTTTCTATAGAAATATAAATATTATTGCAAAGGTAGTGACCCAAAAGGAGATGATATCTTTAGGATGTCTCAAAAGGAAGATGAAACATTGGAGGACTATGTTTCACATTTTTTGTACACAATGCAGAAGAATCCCC
>MU226073.1:670814-745030 GCA_018584345.1 Thuja plicata
TACCTAAGAAAGGAGGTAAGTGGTAGATATGTGTGGATTACAGGGAATTAAATAATGCCACAAAGAAGGATCACTTTCCTTTACCTTTTATTGACCAGGTCTTGGATAATTTGGCTGGAAAGAAATATTTTTCCTTTCAAGATGGATACAGTGGTTACAATAATATAAGCATTGCCCCTAAAGATCAAGAAAAGACAATGTTCACATGCCCTTGGGGCACATATGCCTATTCAGTATTACCATTTGCATTATGCAATGCACCTGCTACCTTTCAGAGAGCTGTGATCAACATCTTTGCTGATATATCACATGATTGCATGGAAATCTACATGGACGACTTCACTATGTTTGGTGTCACATTTGAGGAAGCTTTAAAGAACTTGGAGAAAGTACTAATCAGATGCGAGGAACATAACCTGTCTCTCAACAGTGAAAAGTGCTTTCTGATGATGTAGGAAGGAGTGGTGTTTTGACATTTTATCTCTGAAGCTGGAATCCAGGTAGACCCTGTGAAGATAGAGGTAATTATCACACTCCCTATTCCTACTCAGCAAAAAGATGTCAGACCTTTCCTAGGTCACACTAGCTATTATAGGAGGTTTATCCAAAACTTTAGTCAAATAGCTAGTCCTCTGTACAACTTACTTACCAAAGAAGTTGAATTTGCTTGGACAAAAGAATGTGATGAATCCTTCCTGTAGCTCAAGTCACTTTTGACAACTGCACCAGTACTTAGGGGTCCTGACTGGACTTTTCCATTTCACATACATACCAATGCTTCAGACTATGTTGTAGGTTTTGTCTTAGGAAAAAAGTCTAAAAACCTTGAAAATGCAATCTATTATGTCAGTAAGAGTCTACATGGACCAGAGTTAAACTCTATAGTGACTGAAAAAGAATTGCTAGTAGTAGTTTATGCTCTGAACAAATTCCACCATTATGTGACTAATTATCCTATCTTTGTTCATACTGACCATGCAGCAATTAAGTATCTCATGAACAAACCTGCCATTATAACAATCATTGATAAGCCAGGCAAAGCAAACGTTGTAGCTGATAATCTATCTAGAATTCATCATGCTGAAGAAGATACTACTTTGATAGATGATGCATTTCCAGATGAACATTTATTTCATATTTCTATCTAGAATCCATGGTATGTTGATATAGCTAATTACCTAGCAGCTAACAAAATGCCAACACATTTCTCTTATAAGGATAAGAAGCTTCTTGTAGAGAAAAGCTTCCATTTCTCTTGGATTGATAGCATATTATTTTACACTGGACCTGACTAAGTCATGAGGAGATGTGTGAGAGAAGATGAGACATATGACATTCTTCATGCATGTCATAATGAACCATGTGGAGGACACTTTGCAACCAAAATAATAGCATATAAGATTTTAACAACTGGCTACTACTAGCCTACACTTCACAAAGATGTAGCTAGTTATACAAGGAAGTGTGACAAATGTCAAATAATGGGCCGACCAACAAGATCAGATGAAATACCCTTAAACCCATAGGTGGTGGTAACACCATTTGATAAATGGGGCATGGAATTTATTGGTCCAATACACCCTCCATCCAATGGGAATTCATACATTCTAGTGTGCACAGATTACCTGACCAAATGGGTCAAAGTCAGAGCAGTGAAGCATGCCAGGGATCATAAAGTTGCTGAATTTTTGTATGAAGAAATTTTTACTAGATATGGTGTGTCAAGAGAACTTGTTACTAATCAAGGTACTCAATTCACTTCCAATCTGATAACAGAGCTCATGAAGGAATTTAATATCAGATATCGGAAGTCAAGCCCCTATCACCTTCAAGCCAATGGACAAGAAGAAGTAACAAATTGGGAAATAGAAGCAATCTTAACAAAGACAGTTCATTTACATCATCAAGATTGGAGTAGTAGACTATTAGAATCCATCTTGGCGTATAGAAAAACATGGAAGACCACCACAAGGTTCACTCTATTCAAACTGTTATATGGTAAAATAGCAATGCTACCGATTGAATTTGAACACAAAACATTAAGAATAGCACTAAAGTTAAATATTGATCTTCCTGCAGCATAGAGAAAGCGCTTGCTGCATCTCAATTCTTTGGATGAAATGTGCAAGTCTGCCCTGTAGTGCACAGAAATTGTCCAAAAGCAAAGAAAATAGTGGCATGACTCCCATATTAAGAGTAAGCAGTTCAAAGTTGGAGATTGGGCATTATTATATGATTCTAGATTCCAAGAGATACCAGGCAAGCTGCAGACACGATGGCTAGGTCCATATGAAATAAGCCATATATTTACAAATGGATTAGTCTAGTTGACCATAATTGACCCTGTACACTTCAAGCTACTAGTCAATGGACATAGGCTAAAGTTGTATCACTAGCCACAGACGAAAGATGACTTCCTGCAGCAATTCAACCAACCAGTTTTAAAGGATCAACAGGTAACACTTCCTGTAGTAGAGGGTGTCAACCTTCTTCCTACATCTCTTCAATAAAAATTCCTTTGAAGCATGACCATAATAAAAACTTTATGTTTACATAAAGTTCAAATTCTCCATTCACTTTCTACATTCTTCTTTTTCAACCCATTTCATTTCTTAATCTTCCATCCACCCACCTCCCACATCATCATATTTCTATGCTTTCAATAAAGAGATCATGCGCTGACGCATGCTGACCACCATTGCCATCATCCCACTCTCGCCAACCTTCTCTAGCACGTGCGATGATCAATTAAGAGGTACGAGCTTTTCAAATTTATTTCCATTTTTAGCACATAGATTTCATTGGTTATATCAAATACTGCAATAAATGTATCATTGCCGCCTTAATCAAGTTCCATACCTTCTGCCAAGTTTGACAAGTGAGGACACTTGTCAATATTTTGTAGGGGGCAGGGAAGTGTGCCAATTCTTAAAATTTTATTTCTATTTACTCGTTAAGATCCTCAAATCTATACTTCGGCATTGTCTTAATTAAAATCCAGCTGCCGCATCACACAAGTGTCCAGTGTCGTACCTTTATTCTGAATAAACCCCTAACTGTCAGACTAGATGTGACCCAGTATTAAGACCATGACATAACTCTCACATGAATATCTATGATTCATTCTGTTAAAGTACATTATTATTGTTCATATCAAGAACACCAGAAGAATGTGAAAGAGGGTCTATGGTTTTACAAGAGGTAGTCTGAAATTCAAAAGAGAAGAAGGTAATTATCAAGAATAGAGCAGAGGTTGAATTTGGTAAGCACAAATGGGGGGCCAATTGCAGCACGGCATGAACCAATGGTTCAAGGTATTTTACTATTTGATGTAGAGGTAGTAAGAATATTTAATGCCTATGGATGGCTGGGATATTTCTTAAAATTGATGGAGTTTGATGAGGAAGCAGCAACAGAATTTGCAAACACATTTGATGAAGGCCAAGCAACGGTATGGGGGTTGACAGTTGTTACAACAAAGGAACGAATAGTGGAAGTAACTAGTTTTCCAGTAGTAGGGGAACAGTACCCCAATGCGCACGATGCTAGGTTAGCGAGGGCTCAATTCACCCTACCAGGAGACCCTCCGCTAGAGATCACTAAACATGGGTGCAAAAGAATGTCCATTCCTCCACCATATCAGGAGTTGGCCACACACATTATCAGGTATTTCACCTATGAAGGATGATTCTCTAATTTGCATGCACATCATTTTAAGCTGCTTAGTTATGTATGACATAATATCCCAATGAATGCCCCCAATTTTTTGTTTAATATGTTGTGCATTAGTGCCGAAGAAACCCAAAAAGGGAAAGACAACTTTGTTACTCACCATGCCCTAATTAAATTACTCATAGAAAGATCTCTTAGGGATGCCTCCCCTATGGCATGGGCAGAGTTTGTCCATCATAAAACCCTGCAGGCTTGAATTGCCCCTAATGTGCAAATTAGCCAAGATAATGCAGTTTCCCCTGGCTCAGTTGCCAAGAAAAGTACCCAAGGGGCAGAAACCAAAAATTTACAAGAAAATGTGCCTTTACCCACAAACATGAGAAATATACCTAATACCGCCTGAACAAAAGGAAAATGGAAGTTAGTAGGAGAAAATTTAGTTCCTGTAGTTGAGCCACGAAACCCTCAAGTCTCAAGAAAGAAGAAAATGAAGTCAGTACCTACAGCCACTACTCCTGCAGTAGAGAAAACAAAAATGGTTAGTAAGAAAAAGGCCATATAGGTTGAGGAAATCCCTATAAGAAGAAGTTCTAGGATGAGAGGGAATACTCCTAAATCACCCACCGAAAGTCAGCCTGCTTCCCCCAAACAATTTGAGGAAGAAACTCCTATTCATATTGTTCTAGATGATTCTCCCAGCCAGTCGGAGATTCCAAACATTCCTCAAAATCTGGATGAGGAGTGTGAAGCTGAGCCAAATAAATGTCAAAATGACCTAGGAGTTAGTCATCAGGATGTTCCAACCCATGAGAAAGAAATCGCTATAACTCACCAGCTAGCTTGCACAAGAAATGCCCTAGTTTCCTATAAGTGAACTTGGTTAATAAATTCTTAGAGCAGTTATGGAGGGAACAAAGGAAGAAGAATAACCAAGATGAAAATAGTGGTTCGATTACTTCACAAATGATTCTCTTCCAGTTTTATAATAATCATGTGCTGACAACCACTCTATGGGGAGAAGAGAAAAATAAATTGCAGAAAGTAATAGCAGAACAAGGAGAGGAAATTGCAGAATTAAAAGATCAGTTGGCAAGACAGAAATAGAGAATGGAACATGCCCTTAAGCTGACTGACCAGATAATTGCTTGTAGACCTCCACCTAGGGTCTATAAAATCTATCTAAAATAATAATTCCTCCTATTTCAGTTGATGATGACCCTCAAAGATGTAAACACAGAGTTCAAATCAGCCCAGGAATTCTATGGTTTATACCAGACCCTTCCATCTTGGCAACAAAACCCACTCTGTGAGTTGTATGTGCATAATTTCATCATCCCTATAGAGACTGAATGGAATCCCCTACCTTACATAGGGGATATACATCTAAGGGCCCTGATGTCTTGGATGCACAACAAGGCTAACTATGATAGACAATTGGAGAATTACAAAGAACTTGAGAAAATGGAACCCCTGCCATTAAGAGCAGAGAGCAGTCAACCAGAATTATTCCTGAGGGATTGGTTCAAACTGACATATGGGAACATTAAAAAGGAAATCAGAGATAAAAATTTTAAACTCAGAGAAGATGTGTATGAAGAATACAACATGTCTTATTTTGTCTTCCAAAGAGCCTTAACCAGTGCCAGAAGTAGATGGCACAGATTATCAGAGGCATTCAAAAGGTTAGAACCACACAGCCCCATTAACCTTGAAGCAACCATACACCAAGCACCAAAATACATAGGGTTGGGTAGGAAAATCAAGCATGAGCTCTATTGTCTGCTCACAATGCAGCCACCCATGCTCCTTTGGCCCTTGTATGACATCAACACTGCCAGACTTGAGAGGCTGTAGGAGGATCACAGAAGGGAAGTTTGGGAAAGAACAAGAGGATTCTACTACTCCTTCAAAAGCTAGAGGCGAGGAAGAACTGAAGTTGGTGACTTTAGGTCAATTGCCCGAAGATGCAATGCTTGAGGACAAGCATTTGATTAACCAAGGGGTAGATGATAAGGCCAAATTATTTCCTTTATTTTGTATAATTTTAAATACTTTGTTCTAGTTTCTAACAAAACATTTGAGAGCCTAGCCAGTCAAAACTTATGATAAAGTCCAGATAGAACTGATAAACCATGGGTAGATGTTTGTGACATATTTTGCTAATATTATACATATAGTGTAGTATTTCATAAAACCATCAGAATATATGTTCTAATATCTAGATTTAATTTGATTAAGCTTGTTGCATGAATATTTCCACATCACAACTAACTTGACATGAGAGAAAGGGGCTGGAGAGTGGTTGACAGCATTCAAGGAAGACTGTTGAGGACCAGCTATGGCAGAGTGATCATCACAGCACCATGAAACATGGCTACTACAATGGAGGAGCCATTATTCCAGGATGCGGGGATGTAGTGTTTCTATATTCCCTTTGTACTTTATTGTGTTGAATTGGTCGCCCAAGCTTTATTACTGACACCGCGGGCTGTTGCATTTCCATCTTCTTCTCCAGCATGTTTTCAAAAAGATAGTTTCTTTTCTATTTTGTAATAAGTGTTCAATCCTCTATATATAGGGATTGGACCGATGGTTTGAAGTTAGATAGGAAAAGTTAGAGAAAGAAGTTTTTGGAAGAAAATTGTTGTATCTTACAGCAATCTATTTCAAGTTTCATGTGTTGTTTTTATGTAATGAGTTTTTGAAATACAATGAAATAATTTTTGGTTTACGTTCTGTATTAATAGATTAGTAGAAACTGACCAAGGGGGCCCACTTGGGAGGTGGAATAGGTTAGAATAGAATAGATTTCCTTCCAGCATTTCCAGTATTTCAGATAGAAGTTACAATTTCTTCCTGCAGCATCGTACCTTGTGAATATTCCTGCAGCATCTGCAAGAATAGTTATAATGGATGTTCTAGGCTGAAAGTATAGGTTTAAGTAGAGTTTTCAATTTCTAGCATTCATTTCAGTAAGTAGTTAAATGTATTCTTTTCCTGCAGCACTAGTGTAGGTTTCTTTTATGCATTTTTACCTTCCTGTAGCATAAGCAGAATGACTCCTTAAGGAACCTAGTGCACATATCATGCCAACCATTTCAAGTATACATCCCTGGGTTGACAAGTTAAATGCACCTCATAATGGGAGAAGTAGTCCTTAGATTGAATAAACCATTCCTAAGAAAGGCCTTGAGCATGATTATTCCACACCTATTGTGAGGCAGTTCAATAAGTGTGAAGCCCTTTGGCCTAAAATCAAGGAGTTTGGAGATACATTGCCCTATTTGGGTCATCTAGAGGCTTCCAGTTGCCCACTTTGCATCAAGCGGTATCAGAGCAATGTCTGCTCCTAAGGATGAAGATATCCCTTCAAGGGTTACAAATATTGAACTAGCAAAGATGGTGAGAAAAAAAAGGGCAGCAAACGCAGCCTTGACAAGAAGACTTCAAGAGTTGGAGAATAAGGTAGAGAGGGGAAAAGAGGAAAATTTTGGTGGTGAAGAGGGGAGTGAGTCAGAGGATGAAAACCCTAATTAGGATGTGAACATTCCTAGAAACTAGAGACCCCTTCTAGATTCCTTAAAGTCTATGGGGAGAAGAACCATGGAGGAGAAGTTGGACCTACCAACTTTTAATGGAAAGATGAATGCAGATTTGGCCTTGGATTGGATAGAGTCCCTAACAAGCTTCTTTGAGTGTGATGACATCCCTAAGAAGTAGAGAGTGAAGATGGAAAGATCCAAGTTGAAGCGAGCAGCCCTAACTTGGTGAAACTTCATCCAAATAGAGAGGGTAAAGAACGGGAAGAGTATGATCTCTTCAAGGGGAAAAAATTATTTCATTGGTCAAGGAGACCTATGTGCCTAAAGAATATGGGGTAAAACTCCATAGGAGAAAGAAAAGCCTAAAGCAAAAGGATATGGATGTAGGCCTATACACTGAGGAGTTCCTAAAATTATGTATGAAGACAAATGTGGCAGAAGATAAAGAAGAGAAATTAGCAAGATATATGAATGGTCTCAACATATCCATTCAAGAGGAACTTAGCCTACACTGCCCCATCATAGTGAGGTTGGAAAGTGAAAGAGTAATTACAGTGGGAAAAACTTCAGAGGAAGGGGAACCTCTTGGAATAGAGGGAAATACAATGGTAATAGTAGCAGGACCCCTGACCAAGGAGACAAAGAAAACAATGATACAAACTACAGAGGTAACTATAGAGGGAGAAAACACTTCAATAGGCAAAGGAAAAACACTGGAAGAGGAAATGGACCATTAAGGTGTTACTACTACAATCAATTGGGACACCATGCAGGAAGATTCCCTGAAAACAGAAATAACAACAACCAAGGTGAAAGGAGAGCTCAACTCATTCAAGAGGACAAGCATGAAGACAATGCAAATGCAAGGGACTTAGAACCAGAGGAAGGAGCATGTTTGATGATGAGAAAATTCTTCCTTCAAGTTCCACAAATCCAAGAACCTCCTCAAAGAAAGAATCTCTTTTTTTCAAAGATCAAAAGCAATGGGAAGGTATGTAATTTACTTATAGATTCTGGCTCAACTAAAAATTTAGTATCTTGTGAAATGGTACAGAAGTTAAACCTCCTTAAGAGGCCTCATCCTTTTCCTTATCATGTCTCTTGGCTAACAAAGGGTCAACAAGCCTTGGTGACAAAACAAGCATGGATAGAATTTTCAATAGCAAACTTTAAAGACAAAGTTCTTTGTGATGTTGTGGAGATGGATGCTTCTTACATTCTCCTAGGCAAGCCTTGGCATTATGATGTAGATGCCACACACCATTGTAGGAAAAATACCTACTCTATCACTAAAGATGGAAAAACATTCACTATGAAGCCCCTGCCTGATATCAAAACAAAGAAGGAACCTACTGTCATAACCATGGGGGAAAAAGAAATGCTAAAAGTATTGAGGGAGCCTGAAACTGAAGCCTATGTCTTAATATCCAAGCCTAAGGATAATGTAAGATCTGGTAATGATGATCCTATACCATATGAAGTTCATAAGTTACTCACAAAATATAGTGTTGTCACTACTAGTGACCTACCCACAACCCTCCCTCCCTTGAGAGATATTAGTCACCAAATTGAATTACTACCTGGCTCCTCTTTTCCCAAAAAATCCCCATAAAAGATGACACCAATGCAGCATGCAGAGATTGTGAGACAAGTCAATGAACTATTAGAGAAGGGACTCATCCAAAAGAGTCTCAGTCCATGTGCTATCCCATCAATTTTAGACCCTAAAAAGGATGGCATGTAGAGATTATGTACTAACAACAGAGCCCTAAACAAAATAAAAATAAGATATAGATTTCCAATCCCAAGAATGGAAGATCTTCTGGACCAACTAGGCACTGTTTGTTACTTTACTAAGATTGATTTAAAATCAGGATTAAGCCAGGAGATGAATGGAAGACAGGATTTAAGATAAATAAAGGTTTGTTTGAGTGGCTTTTTATTCCTTTTGGCTTGAGTAATGCTCCTAGTATATTCATGAGACTCATGAATGATGTCTTTATTGATTTTATTGGCAAGTTTGTGGTCATATATTTGGATGACATTCTAATTTACAGTCATATCAAAGAGGAACAACTTGATCATGTTTCTAAGAAGACTCCATGAGCACAAGTTAGTGATTAACTTGGAAAAATGTATGTTTATGAAGAAGGAACTCATCTTCCTAGGATTTTTCATCTCCCAAGGCACTTTCAAAATGGATCTAGAGAAGGTTGCAGCAATAGTCAACTAGCCTCCACCAAAGAACCAAGGTGATGTTAGAAGTTTTCATGGTTTAGCAGCTTTCTATAGAAATTTTATTAATAATTTTAGACATGTGTGTGCTCCTATGTTGGACACAATAAAATCTGGAAAGAAGACTAGATTTGAGTGAAATAAAGAAGCAACATATGCATTTCAATATCTTAAGGATAGGGTGGCACAATACCCAATCCTAGTACTCCCTAACTTCAACAAGGTATTCATAGTTGAAACAGATGCAAACAACTTGGCTATAGGTGCAGTATTGAGCCAAGAAGGTAATACTATAGCATCTTTCTCAGAAAAATTGAATGATGCAAAAAGGAGGTATTCTACTTATGATTTACAACTTTATGCAATGGTGCAAGCATTGAAAAAGTAGAAACATATTTACTCCCTAAAGAATTCATTGTTTATACTGATAACGATGCTTTAAGTTTTCTAAATAGTCAGGAGAAGCTTGGGGTCAAACACATCAAATGGATAAAGTAGTTACAGGCATATACCTTCAATATTAAACACAAAAAATGAGTGGAAAACAAAGTGGCTGATGCCCTAAGTAGAAGGATTGGATTAGTTTAGCAATTTCAACTTCAAAGTGTAGGGATTGATTCCCTAAAACACCTATATGTTAATGATCCAGAATTTTGAGAATTTTTTGAGGTATGCACTAAAATGGTTGGCAAATACCATGCTGATTTCTCTGATTTCATGATTTAGAATGGACTCTTGTTTAAAGGGGCCCAATTGTGCATTCCTAAATGTTCCATGAGAACAAATATTATTAAGGAGAAACATTTTGGTGGCTTAGGAGGACATTTTGGCATAGATAAGACCACTGAATTAGTAAAAATAAGTTATTTTTGGCCAAGGATGGGGAATGAAGTTAAGAAATTTGTTGAATCTTGTACTATTTTCTAGCAAGAAAAGGGTGCATCCACTAATCAAGGATTGTACAAACCCCTACCAATTTCCTCTAGGCCATGGGAATCAATTTCAATGGATTTTTTCATGGAATTGCCAAGGACAAAGCAGGGTTATGCTAATGTTTTTGTTATTGTTGACAAGTTTAGTAAAATGATACACTCTATTCCTTGCAAGAGCACAAATGATGCCTCCCATATAGCACATATATTCTTTGAGGAAGTGGTTAGAATTCATAGTCTACCAAAAACAATAGTGTCTAATAGAGATGTGAAGTTTCAAGGTCTCTTTTGGAGGACACTCTTCAAGAAATTGGGCACAAATATGACTTATTGTTCAGCATACCACCCACAAATAGATGGACAAATGAAGGTGGTAAATAGATCACTTGGTAATCTCTTGAGATGCTTAACCAAATAGTACACACAAAGTTGGGACATGATCCTACCTCAGGCAGAATTTGCATTCAATGACTCCACGAACAGGTCCAATGGAAAGACACCATTCCAAACAGTGTATGGACTTCATCCTAAAGGTACATTGGATTTAGTAGAGTTACCATCTCATTTCAGAGTGAGTGCACAAGGAGAGGAGTTAGCCAAACTAATCTCTAAAGTACAGACAGAAGTAAAAGAGTCACTATAATAGTCAACTATGAAATACAAAGCACAAGAAGAAAAGAGGAGAAAAGAAGTTCACTTCAAAGTTGGAGATAATGTATGGACATACCTAAGGAAGGAGAGACTCCCTAAAGGAAGATATTCAAAGTTGCACATGAATAAAATTCATCCTTGAACAATCCTCACCAAGATGGGTGAAAATGCATATGAAATTTCCCTGCCCCCTATTTTACTAATTTATTCTATTTTTAATATTGCAGACCTCCCTCCTTACAACTGTGTTGTAGATATTGTAAATGTACAGGGATCACCAGTTCAAGATGATGGAGACTATGTGACAGATCTCCCACCAAGCAAGAAAATGGAGTTAGACACCATTTTGGAAAACAAAGTCTTGAAGTAGACAAGAAAGAACAAGTACATACAGTACTTAGTGAAATGGAAAGGACTCCCTCCAATGGATGCTACCTAGATGACAGAGGACCAGATCCAACAACATGGAACCACTGTTGACCAGTTATCCTCAAGTGGGAACTTGAGTTCAAATCTCATGCAGGGTATGGGGCAGGAGCACCCTAAATGAACCAAGTGTTCCTACAGAACCTAGAGGTTCTCTTAAGGTCCTAAGAGGCCCTTAGTAATAGTAAGACATTGGGTTAGTCACTGGACCACATTGTAAGGCCATAGTTCCAAGTTTGGCACATTATGAGCCCTTGGTCAACTATTGATCATTTATGGTCCAAAACCATAGGAATAGGTTGTTCTTAGTTTTTTCATATTTTGATCCACTAGGGATCACAAAAATAACATTTTGACCAAGTTTGGTCACTAGATTTGCAAAATTGCAAAATATGTAAAAGTTGCTCAAAAGTTGTCAAGCAACTTTTGAGCAAACTTAACAAATTTTTGAAAAAAAAATCCCAAATGTTCAAATATGTTAAAAATTATCATGTAATTTTTGGGAGTTCCTAAAAATCCCTTCCATGTGGGTGGTAGGCTGATCATGTAATTTGGCATTTGAAAATTAATAAAAATAACCATTTTCTTGCATTCCAGAGAAACAGTCATTGTGTACGGTCAGGTACGGATAGAAGGACATGAAAGTCTGAAACCAAGGATTAGTGTTGTGAATATTCCTTCATTTTATTTTGGTCTCATGTGCTGATCAATCCTATTTTGAAAGTTATCAATTTTACAAACTCATTGCCTGGTTTGTAGGCCCTAAATCAGGGTTTAGGAGAGAATTGTTTGTATTTCACTTTTCCACCATGGGAATTCAATAACCCTTGGTGGAATTTTTTTCTATATGGTTCTCTTTAAGATTATATAGGATAGGTTCTTCAAAATGTAGGGAGATGGAGTTAAAATGATGCCCTAGGTGTATATCCTTATGTATGCACCCATCCAGAATTAGGACAGAAAGTATAACACTCACTTGGGAATTGATCAGAGGCCCTAAATTGGAGGAAGAGACCCTTGTATGCACCCTCACATGATCCAATCATTATTTTGGTATTTGTATGCACCCCAAAGGCACTTCTAGTGTAAGTGCAGGCCTAATTAGCCTTAATTGCAGAAGCAATTTTGTGTATCTCCCTATCTCTTTCTCATTTCTAGGTTCTAGGGCATAAGTCTAAGGTCTTAGGCCATATAGGGTTCCTGAATCCCTAATCTATTATGGGGGTTATGTGTAAGAATCTCATTTAAGATCAAATTTCCTTCTGAAAAAGGCTACAAGCCTAGTCTTGAGATTGTGAAGCAACTATGTATTATGGGTTGCAAGTGAGTGAAAGAACCATTTGAACTATTTGATAGGGACCTAAATAGACCCACCTATGAGCATAGGTCACCCCTGGTCCCTTAAGTCACTTTTGGGGTATTGTTGAGGAATTGGGTCAAGTGCATTGTGAAACCACGTCTCTTGGTAGTTGGTGTTGTAGGATTGGTGTAACCTAGTGAT
The DNA here is from genome assembly GCA_018584345.1 of Thuja plicata. Classification (NCBI taxonomy): domain Eukaryota; kingdom Viridiplantae; phylum Streptophyta; class Pinopsida; order Cupressales; family Cupressaceae; genus Thuja; species Thuja plicata. The sequence goes on from MU226073.1 coordinate 683,774, forward strand.
TAGGTTGCCCTTGGGGTTTTGGGGTTGTGATAGCCTCAACGAGTCTTTCCCCACACTTGTGATAAGTGTGAATCACTTTGGCATAAAATCAAGGATTTTAGGGATACATTGACCTATTTGGGTCATTTAGAGGCTTCCAGTTGCCCACTTTTCATCAGTCTGCATGGTGAGTTTTTAATGATGATACATTATATATACAAGCTAGGGAGAGCTACAACATTTTTCATATAGTTGTAGAACAAAATTTTGGTATTCTATGGCATTTTCATATTGCATATTTCATATTGTGTTGCTATTAATGCCAAAGGGAGAGATTGTTGAAGTACAACTAATTGTATGTTTGAATTTATTTTTTTGATGATCAACCAAGTTACATATGTGATGATAGACATTAATAAGTTTATGCATTGTCATTGATGTCAATTTATTTGATTATCATTATTGTAACAAACATCTACTTTGAGTTAAAGATCTTGAACAAGCTTATGTGGTTGGTAACTCAAGAGTTTTGTATACAACGAGTAATAGTGAATACCAAGTAAATATAGTGTATACTGAGAATAGTGTTAACCAAGCTAGGGATCACTAACACATCATGATATTGACTGAGTAATTAAATCAAACCGAGGCCAACTAAAATGATGAGCTGTAAATTTGATGATTCTGAGGTAATTGATAAGATTTGTTATGAAGATCAAATGGCTATGAAAATTCAAGGATGATCAGATGAAGAAGATTGAAATTTTTTTTTGACACAACTACCAAGGTAGGTTTAAGCAGCAAAACCAATGATGGAGATTAAGAGACAAAATCTAAAGGATGGAAATTAAATGAGCTATTATTTCTATATAAGAGAAAAGAGATTCTTTAAGATAAGGATGATGTGCACACATGAAAAATTCATCCATGACTGATCAAACTTGTTGAAGATAGAATCAAGCATTTCTGCAGACAACACCAGACGATAGAGGAAAGAGCATTTACTGAGAAGAATAGAGTATGAAGAATTAGAGGAATTGAAGTAAAAAATTTGATCAGAGGTATTATGTACTTAGCATAGATCTGAAAATCTAAAAACAAAGTTATATTTGAAACAAATCATTACTGTATCAGTTTAACCATTGTTATAGATAAATCTCTTAATTGAGTAGGATGTGAACGTCTTTATTATGACATTTAAATGAATGTTGAGTGTTTTCTTGTTGACCCCATAGTGAATTATTGATCAAGAGAGAACTGTTAGTGATAAATACTCTAACTAGGTCACATTTAACGATGTGCATTTTAACCTTTAATAGGGTTGGCTCTTAACAGAGCTCACTTTAGAAGAGTGAAATATTTTGGGTTACCAGTCCTAGGTTTTTTTTCCCTTAGCAGGGTTTCCATGTTAAAATATTTGTGTTAATGTGTATGATTGTTGTGGATTTTATTTTGTCTTTATACATTACTTTATCTGCATTGATCAATAATCACAGTATTGTTTTACTGCTACTCGGTAGATGAATAGTTGAGTAGATGACTAGACAAATTGGTAATTAAAGTTTGAGATCATAGTTTACATTTCACCGAGTTGATTTATATGTTTGAAATTATTATTATATATATCTGGGAGAATGTGGGACTATAGGATAACTAGAGCTAACTGATTCACCCCCTTGTCAGCTATCTAACAATCCTAAGGGATCATAAGGGGTTCTATGACACATTAATGTGTCCTAGGCCTGCTTAAGACCCCTTACAAAACATTATTGTATGGTAAGGGGTTGTAAGGGACCCCTTAATTTATCCTAGGATCTCTTATGATCTCTTACACCCACTTAAGACCCCTTACCATACACTAATCTATCCTAAGGGGTCTTAATGGGTCCTAGGGCCCATTAGTGAACCCATTAGTGGGTCCTAGGACACCTCTTAAGACCCCTTAGGACCCCTTACCATACATTATTGTATGGTAAGGGGTCGTAAGAGGTTTTAAGACCCCTTAGGACCCCTTACCATACATGACTATATGGTAAGGGGTCCTAAGACACATAANATAATGTGCCCTAGGACCCCTTAAGACCCCTTACGACCCCTTACCATACATTAGTGTATGGTAAGGGGTCATAAGGGGTCATGGACCCCTTACCATACATTAGTGTATGGTAAGGAGTCCTAGGAGTTCATAAGGGGTCTTAAAGGGTCCTAGAATACATTAATATGCCGTAGGACACCTTAAGACCCCTTTGTTAGAGTAATAAGTTATTTCACTTATTTTTTAAATCATTTGATTTAATTATTAAATTCACTTATTATCTCTAGTTTACTTAAGCTAAACTTTAGGCATGTAATAATTAATTCTTTATTAATTTCTATTATACAACCTAGGTTTCTCCCCTTTCAGGGTTTTGATCACCTTTATAAGGTTTTGATCTCTTTGTAATTATTATTCCCTCTCTGAATGAATATTTATCTTTCAGATCAATCTGTATTGTGTCTCCATTCTTTTCTTTTGTGACAGGTTTTTGCTACAGTGGATCTTGGTGATAGAATTCTATGAATTCTAGCATGGTATTAGAGGCTTGTTGTTGCAGCCCTTTCCTAAGTTTTTGAAGAATTTTTGGAGCTTTGAGTGTTTCAAGTTTTCAGATTTTTTTGTGTGGATCTAGGGGCGAGCTTTTTTTTAGCACTTTGGGCAAAAACCAACCTCACAGTTGCCTTCCCAAAAACCCCTATTTCCATATAAGGCATGTCCAATTTGGACACAGTTGCAATCTGAGGCAAAACAATTTTGCAAGTAAGCTCTTTTGGGCACATTTTACAAGGTAAATTAATAAAAAATAAAAAAAATTACTTTCAGTGATTTTTTCAATAAACTCCTGGTTAAAAATGGTGGGAGGGGTAGTGCTGCCCATTGGCCACCGGCCCATCACCGAGCGGCCACCAATGGCCCCCGCGGCACCGTCGACCCCAACACCCTTTAAAAGCACTACTGTGCCTGCTCCGCTCAGCCCCCCGATGGGCCCTTCAGCCCCAAATGCACTACGCCCACAATCATGTGGGTGACCAAGTGCTCTGTTGGCCAGCCCTTGTGCGTGGCATTTGACCAAGGGCCAGAGTATTTAAGCCCCAAGGGTTATAAACTTTTTTTTGAAGTATGTTTTACCACTAGTTGGTTTTTAGGCTCTAACTGGAGCAAACAAAGGCCTTTTTTGGACTTCCATATATCGTCAGAAATCTATTTGTGAGATCTATCCAAATATGGAGGTTTCATCAACAACTTTTTCTTTTTGTTTTCCCTTTTTACCAGTCAAAGAGGGAGCTTCTTTTCTGCACTTTTAGGCCTCTAAAATGTGCATACAGACTATATTTTTTGCTCATGAACAAGCGTTGGAAAGCTCTTGATGAGATCTTATCAAATCTAAGGCTATTTTTCTAGAGAAATTTATTAGGTATTTTCCCATTCAATCTAAAGCATTTCTTGTACTTTCTCTCCTTCTAGCTTCTCAGTTTGTATTGGGGTTTGGTATTTCTCTTTGTGGGGGGCTCTTTTTCTTATTTTCTATCATTTATCTCAAAAAAAAAGAACACTCAATAAACACAAAATACAAACCCTTATGCATCTTCTGTCTTGTTCTAAAAGATAACTAATAATAAAAAATCAAGGCAGTGCAACAAATGGTAGATTCAGCGTTAGTTGAGATTTTCACTCAACATAATTTCTATTTATGGAAATCTTGTATGATTAGGCTTCTCAGGTCACATGGGTTATGGTCTTGTTTGGATACCATTTAGCCATTTTTGACTCATCCTTACGAGCTCATGCAACACAAGAAAAATATGGATGAGGCCATGGGTGAAATTTCTCTGCATGTTTTAGAAAGTTTACTCTTTCACCTTGATAGTTGTGATACTCCTCTTGATATGTGGGAGAAATTTTAGACACTCTTTAGCATAGCCAATGATTTTAGGGCACTTCAGATTGAGGCAAAATTGACACCTTTGGGTCATGAGTCATTTCCTTCTATTCAGTATTTCTTGATAAAATTCAAATCTATCAGATCTATCTTAGAAGGTTGTGGAAAGAATAAGGCAGATACGTAGTTAAGTTACCTGATTCTTTCTAAGCTTCATGGTCCCTTTCAAATATTTTCTTCTACCTTCCATTCCACCATGGATTCTTTGGATCTGTGATTTACCATGCCTACATTTGATGTGTTATGTTATTGTTTGACTCGTGAGTAGGCAAAGCTATCTCAACTTGATTCTCTCATTGCATCAAAAAACCATGCATTGGTAGCTCGCCCATCTTCAAGGAAGCAGGAGAAGAAATAGAAGTCACCAACCACAAAGTATAGGAAGCATTCTAGCTCCTATCACTCCTTTGGCTCACCTTCTCCTAAGGGGAAAAATTTGAAGTCAGAAAGACCTAAGTGTGCTTATTGTAAAAATCCCAATCATGATGAGTCTCATTTCTATAAGAAGAAGATAGATGGATATGAAAAACAAATTCCTGATTTGACAGCTCTTCTTCAGAAGAGAAAAATTGCTATTCCTTCTTCTACTTCTCACGAGTCTTACTCTTCATCATCATTTTAGACAAATAGACATGACATAGGAAAGCGTCATGAATTACGTGCAAATTCTATTCCTCACTCTTCTAAATGGCTACTGTATTCAAGTGCTTCACACCATATTATATCTTCTCATGGTTTATTATTTTTTTTAGGCTTCTCCTACCCCACACATTTTGATGGGGAATAACGTTCTTATGAATTTATGTGGGAAAGGTTCTATTGACATTGATGATGGTGCATTCCATGATGTACTATGTGTTCCATCTTTGTCCTTTAACCTTCTCTCTATCTATCAGATTACTCACAGTGAGGCAAGGAAGACAATTGAGCTCACATGAGATTTAGTGCACATCAGATACAGTGAGACAGGCAATATTGTTGCAATATGAATAGTTAATCATTCTTCCCACTTGTACTCTTTCTCTTATTTTGTTCCACCATCTCCACTATCAGAGAATATCTCTCCTTTTTCACGAGAGCCTAGTGAGGTGAAGGTGAGTCACTTGAACTTATGTGTTGTTGTTGAGACCAGTGTTGTGAATTTTACACCTCCACCTCCTATTGAGATTACATCTATTCAGGATGATTCCTATTCAGCAATACATGACATCATCATTCCATGCATCAAGCCACCTAGTTCTATTGTTGAGGACATATCAGGGGACATTCATCTCCTCTTAGATGATAGCTTCAACACATCTATTGGCCCACATTTATTGGATATTCTATTATAGGAGTCTCATCCATTCTCTTTTGAGCATCAGCTAGGCCTTCCAGTTACCCCTCACATTCAGGGGTTTCCTCTTTTTTGTCCATTTCCTTGTTTCTTCTGCATTTGAGCCACATTGGTTTGATCATCGACATATGGGTTCTATCATTTTGGGGGGCTTTGGACTCTCGATCCTGTCTCATTGGGGGTTAGTTTTACTTATGGTTTTGAGAGATTCTCTTGAGACATTGCATTTCAACATTCTTTTCCATCTCTTTTTGGATTAAATTTTTTCCCATGTGGTTTTCTCTGTTTCTCCACTTTACAGAGATTTTATTTGACTTGGGTACCTAATCATGCCTTGTTGCCAGGACCCATTTCCTGTTTTCAATAGTTGTTGCTAGGTTTTAGCTACTCCCTAAGTTTATCTTAAGAAGGGTTTTAGAGTAATAAGTTATTTCACTTATTAATTAAATCATTTTGATTTAATTTTTAAATTCACTTATTATCTCTAGTTTACTTAAGATAAACTTTAGGCATGTAATAATTAATTCTTTATTAATTATTATCATGCAGCCTAGATTTCTCCCGTTTCAGGTTCTTGATCACCTTTATAATATTTTGATATCTTTATAATTATTATTCCCTCTATGAATGAATATTTCATCTTTCAGATCAATTTTTATAGTGTCTCCATTCTTTTCTTTTGTGACACATTTTTGCTAGAGTGGATCTTGGTGATAGAATTCTATGAATTCTAACACCCTTACCATACACTAATGTACAATAAGGGATAATAAGGGGTTTTAGGAAATAATAAATTGTCCTAGGACACCTTAAGACCACTTAACACCCCTTACCATACATTAGTGTTTGGTAAGGGGTCTTAAGGGGTCGTAAGGGATTCTAAGACACAATAATGTGTCCAAGGACCCCTTAAAAATCCTTACAACCCCTAATATGTATGGTAAGTGGTCCTAAAGGGTCCTAAGAGGTCATAAGGAGTATTAAGACACATTAATATGTCATAGGACCCTTTATGATCTCTTAAACCACGTAGGACCCCTTCTCATACATTAATGTATGGTAAGGGGTCATAAGGTGTTTTAAGGGGCCCTAGGACACATTAGTATGTCTAGGATCGCTTACCATACACTAATGTATGGTAAGGGGTCTTAAAGGGTCCTAAGACACATTAATGTATCCTAGGACCCCTTAAGATCCCTTGAGACCCCTTAGTACCCCTTACCATAAACTAATGTGTGCTAAGACCTCTTAGGACCCCTTATCATATATTAGTGTATGGTAGGAGGTCCTAAGAGGTATTAAGGGGTCCTATGACACATTAATGTGTCCTAGGATGATTAAGAGCTCTTACGACCCCTACGTTGTATGGTAAGGGGTCCTAAAGGGTCTTAATGTATTATAAGGATTCTTAGGACACATTAGTGTCCTACAACCCTGTATGACCCCTTAGGATCCCTTATATACACTAATATTTTGTAAGGGGTCCTAAGGGGTTTTAACCTAATTCATAAGAAGTCCTAAGATACATTAATGTGTCTAAGGAATAATTACCATACACTAATTTATTGTAATGGGTCATTGTCTATCCTAGAACACCATTATGACCCCTTACTGTACATTACTATATAAAAATGGGTGATAAGAGGTCCTAGGACACATTAATGTGTTATAGGACCCCTTATGACCCTTTAGGACCCCTTACCAGATATATTAGGGGTCCTAATGGTTTCTAAGGGGTCCTAAGACACATTAATGTTTCCTATGTTGGATGATATTAGTTTTGGTTACTGATCATGCTTTTTATATTCATGTTTTTTCACTGATGTCAACATATATTTCTATGGAAAAGAAACACTGGCTACTTAACTGGAAGGAGTGTACGGACACTTTACAGATGATTCAGAATGATCAAAGTTGGATTTATGTAGAAGGATGTGTGCTGACCTTATAACTAAGGTCACTTGACTTTATGTTACCGACTATGGATGTTACAGTTGATTTATTGAAGACTGGTTTTCTAGACTGTAACTATGATTCTTGACAGAGCAGGTCTCTATATTTCAGGTATATCTTTCTGGCAAAGATATTTCAAAATTTGTGAGCTTAATGATGGACAACTAACATATGGTAGAGTAATGGGTTGAGTTTGATTGTTGATTGGATACTGATGATCTCAGTTGTGGCGTGTATTCTGGAGAAGACCTATTTCCTGGCCGACTTCAGACATGTAGCATGTGAAAATAATTGTGAACATGAATTATAGATTAGGAAGTATATGTAATGGATTTTTAATGGTGTATACTTGTTATAGATACCATGTGTATCTTAGCAAGGGGCTATGTAATTATTTGTATGATGGAAAGCCTTAATTGGCCGACCTAGCTAATTATGTAGTAGGAAAGCTTAATTGGCCAACCTAATGAATTATTGTAAGAGGGTATATGTGAATGATAAATTATTTTGAATAATTATGGAAGAGAAAGATAAAGAAAGATAAGTGTGGAAGTTGGGAAGCTTGTTGATTGTTGGATACAAGCAGAGTTGATACTTCATTGGAACTAACCAAGAAAAGACAGTTGTTATCAGACAGTTCACTGGAATGTGTATTTTCTTTATACACTTGATTCAGATTGTGAATCCTTGAGGGTGGCTTTAACCTTCTTTGGGAAGTGTGCCTTGGTAGTGAGCCTACTATTTTATTTGACTCCTAACAGGGCCTATCTCCTAACAGAGACTGTGTACTGTAATGTTGTAACAAGCTCCTAACAGGGATAATATCTTTTAACAGGGATACTATACTCTCAGTACATTATTTGTGGGTGTTAATTCCCACTGGGATTTTACCTTTAACAGGGTTTCCTCGACAACAAATATTGTGTTATGGTTTTGGCTATTACTATGTTATCATGTACATTTGCAGATTTGGTTTATAAAGTATAAAGTTTAATAATCTAGATTACAATTGATTCACCCCCCCCCCCATCTTAGTTGTCTTGTGGACTGTTATTCCTAAAAATTGGTATCAAAACTATTGGTCCTCAAAGAGAAATGTTAACATCTTGAGGTGATTTTGAAGATGACTTACTATAGGAAGGATAGTCCAAAGTTTGATCCTGAAAACTTTGACAATTGGCAGAACAAGATGAGAACACATTTACTATGTATGGGAATTGATTACTGGATGATAACAAAGAAGAAGGAAAATGTTGTGACTAAGGATGAATTAGAGAAATAAAATGAAGATAAAAAGAAGCTATTCTCATGCAATATGGTTGCAAGGGAATCCTTAATCAATGCACTATTAGAAGGAGAATTTACTAAAGTAAAGGACTTGGACTTTGCACATGAAATCTGGACAAGACTGGAAGCACTATATGTTGGAAACAAGTTTACAAAGAAAGAAAAGTTATAGAACTGGAAGACAAAGATGGAATCACTAAAGATGAGAGAGGATGAGAACATCAGAGCATATGTACAGAGAATTACTTACGTATTTACTGGTATTAGGAACTCTGGAGGAACTTACAGTGAGGAAGAGGTGATTGCAAAGATACTCAAATCTTTGACACCTACATATAGAACCAAGGTTTAGGATAAAGAGGAGATCATACCTTTGACACTGAACTTCACTAGAGAAATGTTGATTGGAAAGCTAACTACATTTGAAGCACAAAATTGGGAGATACTTTACCTAAGGTTGAGTCAGCATTCAAAGAAATCGTGCACAAAAGAAAAAGAATCTTACCTGGAAATGCAAGCATGAGTAGTAATGACCTAAGAGAAGAACTTAGAGCCTATGTTGATGAATGTGAACATATACAAGAAGAAGAAAGAAAGCTAGATGAAATCATTGCACTGATTTCTAGAAGGGAAAAGAGAGGTAATGGTAAGTTTGAGAGAAAATTACCTTTGAAATGTTTTTCATGCAACAAGATCAGTCATTTTGCATCTAGATGTCCTACAAGAATTCCAAAGCACAAACCTAAGTTTTTCAAGTCTATGTTCTCAAAGGATAAGGAATGTTATTATGCTAGTGAAGGTATATCTGATGATGAAGATGGTGACTATGATGAAATTAGATTTATTGCTATTAAAGATGATGAGCCTATGCATGAATAAAAAGCATTAGTATCCCAAGTTGAAAAGAAATCTAAATGGGTCATAGATAGTGGTTGTTCACATCATATGACTGGAGATAAAAATAAGTTTATGAGTTTGAAAAGACATGATGGTGGTGTTGTTAGATTTGGTGACAATACTCCTAAACTTATTATTTGAATTGGATATATTTCCTTGGATGGAAAGACTAACACTAACAATGTATTACTTGTTGATGGACTTAAGAACAATTTGTTGAGTGTTGGATAGCTAGTGGACAAGGGTTATCAACTAAACTTCATAAATGGAAAATTTTCTATCAAGAGTAAAACAGGAAAATTGATAGCATGTGTTACTAAATCCAGAGGTAATGTATTTGAATTAAACACATCTGAAGCTTCATGTTTTATTACAAAGGTTGATGACAGTTGGTTATGGCACAAAATATCTTGTCATGTTAATTTTGATAACATTGTGAAGGAAAGTATGACAAAAGTAGTCAGAGATCTACCTAGAATTGTAAATCCATCTAACACTATGTGTAGATAATGTGTTGTGGGGAAACAGACTAGAAGCACTTTCAAGAGAAAATCATATTCAGCAAAAGGGAAGTTGGATCTGGTGCATACAAATCTATGTGGTCCTACAAGAACAAGATCATACTATGGTGAAAGGTATTTTATACTTTTTGTTGATGAATTTTCTAGAATGATGTGGGTTACATATTTGAGAGAGAAATCTGAAGCATTTGACAAGTTCAAGCTATTCAAAGAGAAAGTTGAGAATGAATCTGGTATAAAGATGAAATTTTTGAGATCAAATAGAGAAGAGTTTAAATCAAAACTATTTAATACATACTATGAAGAAAATGGAATACATAGATAGACTTCATCTCCTAGAACTCCACAACAGAATGGGATAACAGAGAAAAGAAACATAACCATATTAGATGTTGCAAGGACTATGTTGTTGGAAGGAAATGTGCCACATGTTCATTGGAGAGAAGTAGTTGGCACTGTTGTGTACACATTAAACATAATTCAGATCAAAGAAGGTACAAACAAAAATACTTATGAATTATGGTTTGATCATGCACCTGCTGTGAAATATTTTAGAATATTTGGTAGTAAATGTTATATCAAGAGAGATGATAAGATAGGAAACTTTGATGCTAGAAGTGATGAAGGAACCTTTCTTAGTTATTCCACTAAGAGTAAAGCATATAAATGTTTCAATCTAAGAGTGAGGAAACTGATTGAAAGCGCTAATGTGAGGATAGATGAAAAATTTCAAATTCAGGAAAGAATGTATGATTGTGGTGAGATAATAGAAGCAAGAGAAGTTGCTTTTGAACCTAAAGGACCCTTGATGATCGAGAATGAGATTGAAGAAGAAGAACAAGCCAAAGCTACTAAGACATTGAAGACACCAAGGTATGTCAAGAAAAACATCCTGAAGATCAAATTATAGGTGATGCAAGCAAAGGCATGATGACTAGATATAGAGTTAGAGATGAGATTTCTTTGATTTCTCAAGTTGAACCAAAGACTACTGATGAAGCATGTAGAGATGAATCTTGGACTAAAGCCATGGAAGAAGAACTAGAACAGATAAAGAAAAAAAATACTTGGGAATTGGTTCCAAGAACTAAGAACAAAAATGTAATTGGCACTAAGTGGGTTTTCAGAAACAAAATGGATAAGGAAGGCACAGTGGTAAGAAAAAAGGCTAGACTGGTATGTAAAGGCTACTCACAACAAGAAGGCATAGAATATGAAGAAATATTTTCACCTATTGCTAGATTGGAAGTTATGAGACTATTGCTTTCTTATGCTGCAAATAAAGACTTCAAATTGTATCAGATGGATGTGAAGTCAACATTCTTGAATGGTGATCTAGAAGAAGTGTATAATGAGCAACCTGATGGTTTTCCTTTGAAAGATGATGAAAACATGGTTTGGATACTAAAGAAGGTATTGTATGGACTTAAACAAGCACTGAGGGCATGTATGCAAGACTAGATAAACATCTACTTCATCTTGGTTTTAGAAAAGGTAATGCAGACAATAATTTATATTTAAGAACTGATGAAGATGGAATCTTAATTATAGAAGTTTTTTTTTATGATATCATTTTTGGAGGCAATGATAAAATGAGTAATAAGTTTTCTAAAGAAATGGAGAATGAGTTTGAAATGTCAATGATTGGTGAGATGAAATTTTTTCTTGGTTTCCAAATTAATCAGAGTTAGAATGGCATTTTTATATCTCAGACCAAGTATCTTCAGGAAATGTTGAAGAAATTTGGAATGGAAGATTGTAAACATGTTGGCACATCCATGGTGACAGGGAACAAACTGACTAAAAGTGATGAGACTCAAAGTGTTGGGAAGACTAAGTACAGATCAATGATTGGTGGTATACAATATGTAACACACACTAGACCAGATATTACCAATGTAGTTGGAATTCTGGCTAGATATCAGGGAGATACTAAAGAGAAACATTTTGTTGTTGTGAAAAGAATTTTCAGATATTTGAAAGGAACAGTAGAATATGGATTATGGTATGAAAAATTTGATGATTTTACATTGCAGACTTTTACTAATGCCGATTGGGTAGGTAATGTGGATGACAGGAAGAGTACAAGTGGTGGTGCATTTTTCCTTGGAAAAAGGTTGGTTTCTTGGTTGAGAAAGAAGTAGAACTATATTGCTCAATCTACTGCTGAGTTAGAGTATGTTGCTGCTGCAATAAACTATACGCAAGTTGTTTGGATGAAAAAAATGTTGAAGGACATTGGAATAATTTTCAAAAAACTAGTGATTATCCATTGTGATAACACCAGCACAGTGAATATGTCAAACAATCCTTTAATGCATTCAAAGACTAAACATATTTTCATCAAGTATCATTTCTTGAGGGAGAAGGTAGTAGATAGAGATATTAAACTAGAGTATATTAGCACAAAGGAATAGATAGCAGATATATTTACTAAAGCTTTTCCAAAAGATGATTTTTAATATCTCAGAGGCATGCTTGGGGTGATGGCCCCTCCCAGTGAAAACTTAATGATCCAGTGCATCTCAGAGCTATATCATTCTCTGGACTTGATGTATGGATCTACTCCTTATGGGGGGTGATCACAGGAGAATACTATGGAGTACATTTGGGTGATCTTGCACCTAGCTGATTGGACATGAAGATTTGAAAAAGATAAATCTTACAGAAGACTATAGATGAAATATGGCACCCTTTTCCATTGTTGCCAAAGGGGGAAGAAATATATGTGAAAATCCCTACTGTTTTGGGGAGATTTGTGTTGAGGATATTGAGAAGATTGTATTGAGAGAGAGTAATTTTGGGTTGATACATATGGATTTTCCCATATGTTGCCATAAATGCCAAAGGGGGATATTGTTGGATGATATTATTTTTGGTTACTGATCATGCTTTTGGTATTCATGTTTTATCAATGATGTCAACATATATTTCTATGGAGAAGACAGTCTGGCTACTTAATTGGAAGGAGTGCATGGACATTGTACGGATGATTCAAAATGATCTAAGTTGGATTTATGCAGAAGGATGTGTGCTGACCTTTGTCCTAAGGTTGCTTGACTTTAGGCTACCGACTGTGGATGTTACAGTTGATTTAGTGAAGACTAGTTTTCTAGACTGTAAATGTGACTCTGGATAGAGCAGGTCTCTGTGTTTCAGGTATATCTTTCTAGAAAATATATTTCAGAACTTGCAAGCTCACTGATGGAAAACCGACATATGGTAGAGTAATGGGTTGAGTTTGATTGTTGATTGGATATTGATGATGTCAGTTGTGGCATGTATTCTGGAGAAGACCTATTTCTTGGCCGACTTCAGACATGTAGCATGTGAAATTAATTGTGAGCATGAATTATGGATTTGGAAGTATATGTAATGGATTGTTAATGTTTTATACTTGTTATAGATACTGTGTGTATCTTAGCAAGGGGCTATGTAATTATTTGTATGATGGAAAGCCTTAATTGGCCAACCTAGTTAATTATGTATTAGGAAAGCTTAACTGGCTGACCTAATGAATTATTGTAAGACGGTATATATGAATGATAAATTCTTGTAAAGAATTGTGGAAGAGAAAGATAAAGAAAGAGAAGTGTGGAAGCTACGAAGCTTGTTGACTGTTGGATACAAGCAGAGTTGATACTTCATTGGATCTAACCAAGCAAAGATAGTTTCTATTAGACAATTCCCTAGAATGTGTATTTTCTTTATACACTTGATTCAGATTTTGAATCCTTGAGGGTGGATTTAACCTTCTTTGGGCATTGAGCCTACTATTTTATTTGACTCCTAACAGTGTTTATCTCCTAACAGGGACTGTGTACTGTAATGTTGTAACAAGATCCTAACATGACTAATATATTTTAACAAGGATAATATACTCTTAGTACATTATTTGTGGGTGTTAATTCCCACTGGGTTTTTACCTTTAACAGGGTTTCCTCGACAAAAAATATTATGTTATGGTGTTGGTTATTACTATGTTATCATTTACATTTGTAGATACAGTTTATAAAGTATAAAGTTTAATAATCTAGATTACAATTGATTCACCCCCCCTCTCAATTGTCTTGTGGACTGTTATTCCTAACATCCTAAGACCTCTCAAGAACCATTAGGACCCCTAACCATACATATTAATATTTTTAAGGGTTGTTAAGGGGTTATAGGACACATTAATGTGTCTTAGGACCCCTTAAGACCCCTTAGGATGAATTAGGACCCCTTACCAAATATTAGTCTATGGTAAGAGTCTTAAGGGGTCGTAGGACTTGTTAGGACCTACTTACATACATTAGTGTTATGTAAGGGGTCCTAAGATATCATAATGGGTCCTAGGGCACATTATCTTATGACCCCTTATGAACCTTTAGGACCCCTTAGGACACCTAGGACCTCTTAAGACATCTTAGGACCCCTTAATGTATCCTAGGATTATTTTTCAGCCATCATTGTGTCTTAGGACTCATTCACACCCATTAATGTATTTTAGGATCCCCTTGGACCTATTAATGTATCTAAAGACCCATTAATATATCCCATGACCCATTAATACATATGAAAACCCCTTAGGACCACTTAAGGCACTAAGGACCCCTTAAGACATCATAGGACCATCTCCATCTATTCTCTCTCCCCATTATTACTCTCTCTCTCTCTCTCATATGTATTCCCATCCCCCTTATCTCTCTACCTCATATCTCCCTCATTCCCCTTGTCCCTTTCCCCTTTCTCCCTTTCTCATCTCACCATCCCACCTCTCCCCCCACCATCTCTTCCCTTCCCCACTCTAACTAATTTTTTTATTATGATAGGTGAAGGGATAGATAAATAAAATAAGAAAGATCTGAAGATAATTTGATATAGATAGAAATTAATATATATCTATAGGGAGATAGAGATAGCGATAGAGGGGGAAAGCGCGAGATAGAAAGGAGGTGATAGAGACAAATAATAGGTATGAGTAGAGTGAGTTAGAGGGAGGGACATAAATAGAAGAGAAATTATTAGAGAGAGAGAGAAGTAAATTGAGTGGGGAGGACAGGTATACATAGACATTTTCTCTTAGGTCATCTTGGGAAATTGCATACAAAGGATCAAAGACAACAAGGAAATGTTGTATGATAATTTATTGAAAATTTTATGCTCATTAGTACAAAAGGTGTCATTTTTTCGTTAATTACTACTTTTTAACTATGTCTATTCTTATGGGAGAAAAATTGAACAAAAAAAGAATGAGTTTGCATGCAAAAGTTGTCATTATTACAAGTTTCAATATTAAGGATTCACTTCAAATGATTATAATTAATTTTTGGTCTATAATCTGAAAAATTACCTTTTCCTTATTGTAGGTCTCATAATCACCTTTCCAATTCCTATAAAAAATCAAAATTTCAATAAGAAACACAAAATTTATGCCCATTTTACTAAAATGTGTTTTTTATGTTTTTTTAAATGAGTATCCAATTTGGATCATATACCCCATATGGATCAGATATCTGATAGATATATGATACCTAATACCTCTAACACAGCTAAGGATTTTCTTCACAATTTTCTTTGGGTTTTAGCTTTGGGATGCCAAACCTACATGGTCAACCCAAAAAATATGCTTTCCCTAGTTCCTCCGATCTTGAGACTTCGACCATGTAGCTAATGAATTTTTTTCACCCAAATTTAATGAAATGAAAAGGGTTTCTTAAGGAGATTATTAGTTTTATATCAATATAATTTCTATGAAATTTTGAGTTCAATAAGTTGTAAGACCAGAAAAAGGTATAATAGCATATCTTGGAGACCACAAACCCTAATCAATATCTACCTATCTAATCTATCATGAAAGCCATTCAAAACAAGAGTTCACAAATATAAAGCATAAAAACACTAAGAACTACCTTCAAATGTAACTCCCATGTCCTCCTTTCTTCTCCATAATCATATTTGATGTTTCTCTTTGAAAATAACACAATTGCACAAGGATACAAAAGCCAAGTTTGCAAGTGAGAATACTAGGAGAGGGTGATTTACAAAAAATGAGAGTCAAGTAGGTGAGGATTGCACAAAATCTATGTATAAATGAAGATATTGGTTGGTAGGATGTTCGGAAGCATGATATGGGGGAGATCAAATAAGGAGATATTGAGGATATTCATGAAGTGCCTTAATAGGGATGTGAATCTCCATAAAGGGATATGCTAATTAGGTAAGATTAGGAATCATTAAGTAAATTAATAATTCATTATTCTCAATATTCCTCACAAAATCAATAATTAGATTTATGAAATTATGAAAATCTCATAAATTGAAATTAGCCAATTAATTAATAAAAATTAATTAATTGTTGAAGACTTAGGGAAAGGGGAATAAATAAAGTTTATTTATTTATTCAATTAGGACCTATGGATAAACTATGGGTTATTCATCCCAAGGGGGAAATTAGTGAATTATTGATCAAATTGAAGGTGTTAATGTTGAATTGAAATAATTTTGATGATATTGATAAGGATTAGGATCAATTCTAAGGGTTCTAGAATAATTTAGGAAATTACGAGGCATCGATGAGCTTTGACAATGCGCCCCCATAATGATGTTTGGAAATGATTGAAAAGTAGCAATGAACTTTGATGATGTCATAGGATTGAAATAGGAATGGGGAAACATTGCTGATCTTGGACAATGTTCCCAAAATAATGATGATCAAAAATAGTATTGATGAACATGGTCAACACTATTGAATTGATATTGATAGATTGATAACGATAACACCGATGAACTTTGACAATGTTATCAAATAGTTGATTAAGGGGATACAAAGCATTGATGAACTTGGACAATGCTCTTGAAATGATGACAAGATTGATCAAATTTGGAATAGGTTTTTGATCAGTTTGGGAATTGGGTTAATTAGGCATCGATGGTCTTTGACAATGCCCCAGAATGGTTGAAATGAGTCCAAACAATTCTGAAAGTGATTTGGAATAGCATAGAATAAGTTTGAATTTATATAGGAAGATTTGGAATTGTTTAGGATCAAATAGGATTGATTTTGGATCGAATAGGATGGGTTTAGGGTTGATCAAAACTGGTTAGGAAAATGATCGATTTGATAAAGAGAGTAGAAATGTTAGTAAATAATTGAACAATTTTGCAATATTCAATCATCGATGAAAGACACAATGTTGTCATATAATAAAGATCATATGCGCAACATACAGGAATAATTAGGTCACAAAACAACATTTCAATTGTAATGCTAAAAATGTTAAAATACGTAGACTAGCAAGATTGAACCATTTTTAGGTGTCTACATTTTGCCCCTCTTTGATACAATGCCATTATGAGAATTGTGTCAAAGAATCCTGAAGAAAAATAGCATTAAAACATGCCCCAGTGATAGTGGGATACATAGGTGCCCCCTCGAGAAATCATCCAAAAAATGCAAATGATAGGTCAATCTATCGACAATGACAAGACGGATCTACATCAATGATCGGATCAAAAGTTAGTGGTCAAAAGAAAAATATATGAAGCGCAGAGTGCAAAAATCATTGCGACCAACACAAAATGCCAGGGTTGCATGTCTATCTAGGAAACCAAGAGGCTATAAAAGGGCTTAGAGAGGGTTTTGGATCTCATTTTCACTCTCACATTGGAAGAATTGAGCTCTGGAGAAAGGAGGATGGATCGAGTGTCAACAGAGAATTAGCATGGGGAATGAGTGTGCAGCTACCGACAGCTGGCCGATGCAGGACCTGAGGTGAGTACATTTGAGCCCCTTAGTGATTTCTAGGTTTCCACACTTTTCTAGGTGGTTTAGAGGTCAAAATAGGGTCAAACAAGGTCTGCAAGGGGTCCACACATGCCACCTATGCAGGTCATGTGCCCACCTACATAGAAAGCATAGGTGGGATGACCACCTACATAGCTAGCACAGCTGGTAAGAAAATCTATGTAGGTGATAATCCAATCTGTGTAGATGGTTAGGAGGGTCTACAAATGTCCTAAAATCAGGTTTTTGGGATCCTAAACCACCCTAAACTTCCCTAAATAGGTCACAACCCTAGGACAAGGTCAAAATTAGGTCAAAGTTGGTCAAAATAGGTCCTAGGTTGGTTAAAAAGGAGTAGAAAGTACATAAAGTTGACTAAAGTCATATAGTGATTGCAAGAGGAGCTCGCAGCTCCACAGACATAGGAGAGTAGACCAGCTTGTTTGTACATAAGACATTGACTAACCAGTCATGAGAGACAAATCCTAGCCTCGCTAGGACTGTTTTACATCACTTACATGCCTCAGATTAGGGCAAATTAAGGTTTGATCACAACGTTGGTAGAGCGGTGGCACTCGGAGATGAGCTCATTCCACCTGCCAACAGGTGAGGCTACAGTGACATTTGAGGATGTGTGGCACATCCTCAGGATTCCCATCCATGGGGAGTTAGCAGAGTATGACCCCTTGACAGGGAGATTAGCATTGCATAGATTGTTTGACAATAATGATGATGACCTTGATATCTGCGACCAGGAGATCCATTGGGAGATGGTCATGAGAGAGCATGAGAGGTTGATTGCAGTGATATGTGGTGTGATTATGTGTCTACTAGTGCCTGACAGATGAGGCCATAGATTCTCTATTGGATGGGGGAGGGTCCATGAGCACATGATCATGGAGGGGATAGTGTTCACATGGGGTCCATGCATGCTGGTCGTGACATACTATCAGCTCCATGAGTAGGCGTATAGGGGAGGATTGTCGATTAGTAGTGGGATCACACTACTGCAAGTTTGGGCATATGAGCACATAGCTATTTTTCAGCTAATTTCTCAGAGGGTTGTATAGCCAGACATGCCATACGTCTACTGTTATCAGGGGGCACTTACACAGGGGCCACTAGGATATGCATTGCATTTCTGTCATGAGATAGACCTGCTCAGAGAGCTTACATGGTGCCCATATAGAGATTTCCCCAGATGGGATGATGACAACGAGAACCTTCCATACTAGAGATACCTCATTGGTAGGTTCATCATGGGTCATATGGTCATCAAGATTCAGCTACCAAAGAGAGTTTGCAAACAATTTTGAGAGAGGAAGGGAGTACCGATAGGTACAACATTGTTTGCTCGATCAAGGGCTGAGGTCAGGACATGGGGTGCAGTGCTCTGGCCTCATGTGGCATATGTAGAGTTTGAGAAGTTACAAACAGAAAGTGGGGAGTAGGTGTAGATATTGCACATGCAGGGAGTATAGAGGAGTATGATAGATGGTTCATTGAGCATAGGCCTATTCCTCTGATAGATCCAGAGGTGGAAGTACCGAGAGTGTGGATGCCCAGGGATGAGAGCACTAAGGAGGAGGATTCAGATGATGAGGAGGAGGATTCAGATGACAAGGAGGCTGAGGAGGATGAGGAGACAGACAAGGATGGTGATGATGCTGATAGGGATCTCGGTGATATGTTGATGTAGATGGATGAGGACATGGATGATCTGCCACATGAGGATGACATGCAGGGTCTTGATGATAGGTTTGAGGATCAGAGATAGAACATTGTAGAGCTTACAAGCCAGATAGACCGATTAACACTTGAGAGAGACATTGATAGAGCTACGTGGGCTATAGAGAGAGGATCACTTGCAACACAGGTGGGAAGATTGATAGTACAGAGGGACGCAGCTATGGCCAAAGCACATGGGGCTAAGGAGGATTCATGTCAGCTCATCAGTACCATTAGAGATGTATGTGTGCGTGAGATTTCAGGGATGCTAGGAGATTCCCAGGAGGAGAAGAGATACTGGCAGGACATGTATGAGAGAGATGTGCCATGAGATTAGTAGGCACTGAGTTACAGGGCGTCATCTAGTAGATCACATTCCCATATAACACAGAGTAGCAGGGGAGTGCTTGGACCGATGGGCCCACCAAGATCAAGACAAAGAGGACATCAAACAGGGGGAGCCCCATCTTCCAGACAGGACAAGGATCAGGAGGACCGAGAGAGAACGGGTTGACAGGGGTTTCTCTCTAGCAGAGGGACACTTTTGATAGATTTATGCTTTATGTCCTTTCTTGTTACATTAATATGCTTTATGTCCTCTCTTGTTACATTTATAATAGAATCCTATGAATGAAGATGTAAATTTAGGAATACCTTTCATTTGGCATCAGCATACATTTGATGTGTGGCCTTTCTTTCCATAGTGTTTTCATGTCAGCTTTCTTGGTCTTGGATTTTCATAGACATTCTTTGGATTGGCTTGATTTGATGATTATCCATTTTTGGTGAAGCCTAGACCATTGTCATTGTTGAATCTTCGTTGTCCTTCAAGAAAATCATCCATTCTTTTATTGCTTTCTTTAGCCTTTCTGATAACTTCATTATGTTTTTGCTGAATTCTAACCTCATGATTTAGTTTTTCATTATCTTCTCTTAGTTCACCAATATCCTGTACTCTTTCAATGAGTTCTATATTCATTCTTTTTACTTCTTGACTCATAAGAATAATCTGATTTGTAATCTCACGGTGATGCTCAGCATATCTTTGAATTTCTAACTCATTTTCTTGTAGCTTCTCTGTAATCTTCCTCCTATCATAAATAACTAGTGTTCTTTATGTTTCATCTTGTCTAGCAGAACTCATCACATCAATCATTCTTACCATCTGGGACTCTTGACCGATTTGCAGCATCTTTATTTGTTCTATCATATGATGATTGATTTCCTTTATATTTGTGATGTTCTCTTCAGATGTATCTGATGCATTATTTGTATTTGATCCTGAAGATTCAAATAAATCTGAAATCTCTTATTCTTGATAATATTTTTCATTTCTCCAAGTTTCCATGCCATTTCTTTCATCTAGCAACCCTCTCATCTTGACTCTTGCTTCTTTATATTGTTCATAGAACATCTATATTTCAATCTTTTTATTCTCAATATTCTTATCAAGTTTGTACTTCTCCATTGTATGATCTTTTCTCTTAAGACTTTAAGATTTCCAAGAAGAGACTTAGCTCTGATACCAATTGTTGGGATTAATGGGAACTAGTACTGAGAGGGGAGGGGTGAATCAGTACATCTAAAACTTTTAACTCTTTTCACCTTTGATCATTAGTAATCATTCTTTAATGTATTACCAACTATTTATGATGTTCTTCTTATGTATGTAACATTAATTCATAATCTTTAATTTTTAGCAACATTCATAGAAACATTCATGAAACTATTAAACACATAACACAAGATATGATATCGCAAAAAACCCTTGTTAGGAAGTAAAAACTACGATGGGGATGGCACCCACAAAACTTCACTATCTGCAGAATGGAAGGGAGCTGGTAAAGGATTACAATTTATCACTTCTAATTATCTACCTTTTTAGGAGTATTAAAGTGGATACCGGTTAAGATCTACTCTGTTAAGAGCTTTAGCAACACTGATTTAAGTGTGCACTTGGTTAAGAGATTTACAATAGGACTGTTAGGTCCACATTTATTGAAAGGATTTCTTAAGTATACTACACTTGTTAGAATGAGTACAATATATTTGACCTGACTGTATGCAATCTATATTTTTTTATCACAGATCCATTAAAGCTCTCATAATATGAATATCACCTATAGTGATTGATGAATACCTTTTCTCTACTCGTCGATAGCCTGTGTTCTGTTCTTGAAACTGATTTGATACTTTTCTGTCCTTCTGTATGAATTCTCTTGTCTGATCTGTAGATGCTCTCAGTGGATACAATCATCATCAAACAACATGTTCACAATAGATTGAACATCTATTTATAGAAGTATTTGACCTATTCTAAAATCATGCATTACAATGTTAACTCTAGATCCAAGGTACACAACTTGACCTTGCTCTTTAGTTTGCATGTTTTAAAATAGTAAAACTAATTAAAACAATAATAATTACATTGCTTCGTCTGCACATAATGGTTTTAAAACAAATAAAGAAGATAAATATACAATTTTAGTGTTCTATCTGATGTGGAAAGTCAGATCCACTTTTTGCGGGATGTAACTGACTGTCAGTTCTTGGTCATCGGGTTGAACTGAAAGGCTATCGGCGTTCCTTTGTTGAACTGATCATTGGGTTCCCTTCATTTGTCAAGTTCCTCTTTTTTTTGTTCCATCAGGTTTCACTCTTGTTACTCATCAAGTTCATTTATCCTTTTTTTCATCGGTAACACTGAATAGTGTTTGTCAGGATGCTTTGAACTTGTCAGTATCAAGTAACCTTAGCGTTGGGTAGTGTTGTGCCATGTTTGTTGGTGTAGTGTAAACCGATGGTGTATATCATTTTTTTCCTTGTATATACTAATGAAAAAATATAATGCCTTCACTTTTATCAGATTGTTCTACATCCTCTGTTATCTCCATGCTTGCTCTAAGTAGCTAGTAAACTAGGTTCTTTTATAAGGCACTAGGGCAATCTTTGAGTAGGCTGACTAATGGGGTATTTGAACATCTTCCTCATTTCTTTCTGGGGTATTTCTATGGCTCTCTTGGGGGTTGTTTTTACATAACAGGTTCAACATCACATTTCTCATTTAAGTTTTGAGAAATATCTAGAATTTCAGGCGGAGTTAGGGATTTATTTGGAACATACTCCACATGGGGTTTGGTATCATCTTGTTTGGGAGAAATAGATTGGCTTTCTGGGGACACTTTAGGAATTTTTCCAATCATTCTAGGGCTTCTTCTTATAGGATTTTCCTCAACCTCCAAAGCCTTATTTCTACTAGCCATATTTTGTCTCTCTTATAGGAGTAGTTGCTGCAGGAGCCAATTTTATTTTCTTTCCTTTCGAAGCTATGGGGTTTTTTTGTTCGACTGCGGGAACATAAGTTCCTTCTCCTCATTTTCCTTTATTTTGGGAAGGATTAGGTACATTTCTCATATGATTAGATGAAGGCCTATTTTCTTGAGATTTTTTGGGTTCCATTTCTTGGTTGAATTTCTCAACAGCTGGTTCAATGGGTGTTGCATCATCATTACTAGTTTTCTCAATAGGCTCAACTTGGGGTTGCAGGGTTTTACACTGAACAAACTCTGACCATGCCATAGGAGAGGCTTCCCTAAGGGATTTTTCTACTATAAATTTTATTAGGGCATGGTGAGAGATATAATTTGCAATCCCATTTTGGGCTTTCTCATCACTGATACTTAGCATATTATACAAGAAATTAGGAACATTTACTAGAAGATTATGCCTTACGTAGCTAAGTAACTTGAAATGATGTGCATGCAAATTTGAAAATCTTCCCTCATAGGTCAAATACCTAATAATGTGTGTTTCTAGTTCATTAAATGGCAGAGGAAGAGACATTCATTTGCACCCTTTCTTGTTAATCTCCAGAGGAGGGTCACCTGGAAGGGTCAAATGGGCTCGTGCTGACCTTGCATCATGCACATTGGGGTGATGTTCCCCAATGTTTGGTAACCCAGTTACCTCTGCTATTAGTTCTTCTATCCTAATAATTTTTAAACCCCATAAGGTTTCTTTCCCTTCCTCAAATGTATTTGTAAATTCAGCTGCTACTTCTTAATCAAACTCTATTAATTTCAAGAAGTAACCCAACCAACCACATGCATTACACCTCCTCACTGCTTCGACATCTGTAAGAAAAATGTAATGAACCACTAGCTCATGCCACTATAGCTTCCCCTCCCATTTGTTCCAAATTTTTGCCTCCAAATTTATGTTGTAGCTTAAGCTTGTCAATTTTCAACTATTCTGCTCTACAATTGACAATTACCTTATTCCCTTTTGAATTTCAAACTGCTCCTTTTAAAACTAAAGACCTTCTCTTGCAATATTTTGTTGATCTTGACATAAATAATGATAATGGTGCTTTAACAGAAGAAATTATAACTCTAACTGCAAGTTACCACATAGTTTAATTATAGTCATTTTGGGTCACATCAAGTCTGAAAATCAAGGATAATTTGGGAATAACAATACGACACTTGTGCGATATAGTAACGGGATTTAGTGAGACAAGGCCAAAGTGCATATTTGAGGTGATGGAAAACCTTTACGAGTAATAAAAAGGACAATTATAAATGACATTAGAACTTAATACACTTCCTTTCCCACTATAAAATAATGAAAAGTGTCCATACTTGTCATACTTGGCATGAGGTACCGAACTAGCTTAATGTCGCAATCATAGATTTATTACTGTACTAGATATAGTTATCTAAATCTATGTGCCAAAAGTAGAATTTTTTTGAAAATTTTATACCTGTCATTTGATTATCGCACGCTCCATAAAAAGGTGGTGAGAGTGGAATGATGCTAGCGGCAGCATGCGCCAGCTGACATGGCTCTTGTTTGAAACATAGAACTAAACAGTGGTGATGATGTGGAGGATGGGTGGATGGTAGGTAAAGAAATGAGATGTTTTGAAAAGAAGAATATAGAAATTGAAAGGAGAAATGGACTTCATTTGAACATGAATTTTTTATTATGGGCATACTCGAAGGAATGCTATGTTGAAGCTGTAGGAAGAAGGTTTGTGCCCTCTACTGTAGGAAGTATTACCTGTTGTTCATTTGGAATTGGATATCTAAATTGTTGCAGGAAGTCTTCTTTGGTCTAGGGAGGATGATATAGATGAAGTTGATGCCCATTAACCAATAACTTGAAGTGTACTGGGTCAATAATTCTCAACTGGACGGTGCCATTGGTGAAAACATGGTTTATTTCATATGGGCCCATCTATCTTGTCTGCATCTTGCCTAGTATCTCTTGAAATATGGAATCATATTGTAACGCCCAATCACCGACTTGAAATTTTTTATCTTAATATGGGTGTCATGTCACTTCTTCCTTTGTTTTTGTACCATATCAGTGCACTCCAATCCAAACTTTCACATCTCATCTAAGGAATTGAGATGCAGCAGGCATTCTTTCTATGCTATAGGAAGGTTGATGTTTAACTCAAGTGCAGTGCGCAATATTTTGTGCTCAAATTCAATTGGTGACATTACAGCCTTCCCATATAGTAATTCAAATGGTGTGGACCCTATAGTTGTCTTCCATGTTGTTCTGTATACCTAGAATGCTTCTATGAGTTTTTTGCTCCAATCTTAGTGGTGTAGATGAACTATTTTTGTTAAAATGGCTTCAATCTCTCTATTTGTAACTTTTGCCTAACCATGGGCTTAAGGATGATAGGGACTGGACTTTTGATGTCTGATATTGTATTTCTTCATGAATTTAATTATAAAATTGGATTTGAATTTTTCTCCCTGATCAGTTACAAGTTCTCTTGGCACACCATAACGAATGAAGATTTCCTCATAAAAAAACTCTACTACCTTGTGATCTCGTGCATGCTTCATGGCTTTTACTTCCACCCATTTGGTTAGATAATCAATGCATATCAAGATGTAGGATTTCCCATTTGATGGAGGGTTTATGGGACCAATAAAATCCATGCCCCATTTATCAAATGGTGTCACCGCCACTTTTGGATTTAGAGGCATTTCATCTAATTTTGTTGGGCCACCTATCCTCTGACATTTATCACATTTTCTTGTATAATTAGCCGCATACTTGTGAAGTGTGGGTCAATAGTAACCTATTGTTAGGATCTTCAGGGATATTCTCTTAGCTACAAAGTGTCCTCCACATGGCTCATCATGACAAGCATGGAGGATATTAGATGTCTCATCATCTCGCACACACCTCCTCATGACTTGGTCTAGACCAGTATAAAATAGTGTGTTGTCAATCCAAGAGAATTGGAAGCTTTTCTCTACAAGAATTCTTCTATCTTTTAGGGAGAAATGCGTGGGCATTTTGTTAGTTGAAAGGCAATTATCTATATCAGCATACCAGGGACTCTTGATAGCAATATGAAACAAATTCTCATTAGGGAATGTGACATCTATCACAGTAGTATCAATTGCAGCATTCACGATTTTGGCTGAATAATTTTCTGCCACATTTTCTTTCCCTGGCTTGTCAATGATGGTTATAGAAAATTCCTATAAAAGAAGAAGCCATCTTGCTAACCTACCTAAAATAGTAGGTTTGTTCATAAGATACTTGATAGTTGCATGGTCAATATGAACAAAGATAGGATAGTTTGTGACATAATGGCAGAATGTATTCAAAATATAAATTACTGCTAGTAATTCCTTTTCAGTCACTGTGTAATTTAACTCTGGTCCATGTAAACTCTTACTGATATAGTAAATTTCATTTTCAAGGTTACTAGAATTTTGTCCTAAGACAGTACCTATTGCATAGTCAGAAGCATCTGTATGTATCTCGAATGGTAAAGGCCAATCAAGTCCCATAAGGACTGGTACAGATGTTAGAAGTGACTTGAGCTGTAGGAATGATTCATCACAGGCTTTTGTCCATCCAAACTCGTCCCTTTCATAATAAATGTATATAGAGGAATAGATATTTGACTAAATTTTTGAATGAAACACCTGTAATAGCCAGCATGTCCTAAGAAGGATCCAACATCTTTTTTCTTAGTAGGTGTAGGCAATGTGAGAATTACCTCTATTTTTGCATGGTCTACTTGAATGCCAGCTTCTGAGATGAAATGTCCCATCACTAATCCTTTCTGCATCATCATGAAACATTTCTCACTATTGAGAGATAGTTTGTGTTCTTAACATCTGATCAACACTTTTTCTAAGTTCTTCAAAGCCTCTTCAAAAGTAACTGTGAATGTAGTGAAGTCATCCATGTATATTTCCATACAATCATGTGATATGTCAGAAAAAATGTTGATTACAGCTCTTTGCAAAGTAGCTAGTGCATTACATAAGCCAAAAGGCAACACAAAATATGCATATGTTCCCCGAGGTCATGTGAATGTGGTCTTCTCCTGATCCTCTAGAGTAAAGTTGATTTGGTTATAATCGTTGTATCTGGCTAGAAAAAGTATCTAGAACTTGATCAATAAATGGCAATGGAAAATGGTCTTTCTTTGTGGCATTATTCAATTCCCTATAATCTACATAGATTATCCATTTACCTCCCTTTTTAGGCACTATGACCAAAGGTGAAAGCCATTTACTAGCAGAGATTCGATATATAAACCAGCATCCAACAATTTTGTAACTCATTTTTAAATATTTCTCTCAAGGCTGGGTTAATTGTTCTCTGGGGTTGGTGGAGTGGTAGAATACCTTCATTGATGTAGATTCTATGTGTGTAGAGCTTTGAGTTTAGGAATTTCATGTCTCAATAATCCCAAACAAAGGCTATTTCATGCTTATATAGGATTTTAGTTAACAATTCCAATTGTTGTGGTGGTAGCTTATTGTTAACATGAAGATTGTGACCAGGAGAGAGTTCTATAGTAGTTGTTAGCTCTAGTATTGATACTTCATAAATTGGGCTTGTAGCTACTTCATAGGGTAGTAATTGATTGATAATATCATGTATTTCTGAAAAAATATAGTCCTCATAGGTACATAGCTATATAACAAAACTTCCAGAAATATCTTTCTCTATGGCACACTCATTGGTAAGTATACTTTAAATCACATCATCTTCTTCTCATGTTTTTAGGAAGGATTTCCTGTGTAACATCATTAGTTGAGAAACAGAATTTATCTCTTCTTCCTCATCTCCCAAATCTAGCCAAATAGGTGTACTCAAATCTTGTTGGGGTTGGGCAGGAGGATATAATGCTAACTTATTTATTGTTTGGCCATTTAAAATTGTCATGTTACCTAATTTACAATGAATATTGGCATCAGTGGTGGCTAACCAAGGTCTTCCAAGGATAACTAGATAGCCAGAAAAGTTTACCTTAGGTGATACTATCAGGAAATCTGGAGGGTATTCCAATGAATCTAATGTGACTGTTATATCCTCTATAATGTCATCTGGGGTTACAATGGAACTACCTACAAGTTGTAAGTCTATTGGCATGGTTCTAAAACCTTCTATACTCAACCTATGCAAGGTATCCTTAGTCACAACATTTATAGTTGCTCCCAAATCAACTAGAGCATTTTTCACAGACTGACCATTAATTATAAGATCAACAACTGGGCTTCCAGGATCATAATACTTTGGTATGACTATCTTCCCCAACATAATATCTGCAAGTTTTCCTATAACATGCACTATTTGAGGATACTTCCAGAATTTTTAAAGAATACTTCCTTTATATCTTTTCCATAAAGAGGAACATCTTTGATAGCTTGGAATAGAGGAATTTGGATTTGCATGTTTTTCAGCTACTCAAGGATATCAAATGTTGTTTCTTCTTGGGGTATAGGTTTTTCCATTCTAAGCCTTTGTGGAAAGGGAGGATATTGAACTATGAACATCAGTTTTACTTGGTATATTAGTTGGTTGGACAGTATTTGGCAAAGTAACTTCTGGTAGTGGTGTTGATGCTACAGGAATGTCTGGAACTTCTATTATAACAGGTAAATCAGGTGTAGGAAGAGTAGTACCAAATCTCAAATGTATATCATATATCTCTAGTGCATATGCAGGGTACTTTTGAGTATCAGTGGCATATATTGGTTTTTGTTGTTGCTTTTTGTTAGGATTAGGCTAATGCTGAGAAGGCAATTGTGTTTGCTTTGAACTAGGACTTGTGGCTCTAGGATGTGGCATTATTATAGGTTGAGATAATGGAGGTGGTAAGGGTGGATAACCAAGATTTTGGTTAGGCCATTATTGGGGCCCTCTCCATTGGTTATATGGTTTCCAGTTCCCTTGTGGTGGCTATCATTGATTTTGAGTTTGAATAGGCCACTGGCTTTGCTATTGGTTAGGCCACTGGTTTTGTTCTTGGTTAGGCCATTGGTTATTATAAGTAGGTTGGGAGTACTAAGAAGGGTTTTCATGATTTTGGTTTTGCCACTAATTATTATAAGGACTAGAAAATTACAAAGGATCCTTAGGTATACCTTGTCTTGAATCCCATGGCTGATGTTGAGCAACAAGGAACACTTTCTCATCATCTCCTTTTATTTTCATGTACTCAATAGGAAAGCATTGGTTCTCCAAGTTTGCTACTAGTTTGCATCTATAGTCTTTATTTTGGTTGTGGTAGTAAGGACAATACTCTGCTAGTTGTGCTTCAGCATCTACATGCTTCTTCTTGGTAGTCATGGTTTCTAGGTGTGTAGCAACATCATTAATGATATCTTTCTTGAAATATAATAGTAGGTTCAAGATCTCCAACTTAGAAATGCTTGATTCCACTTAGTAACTATAGACCATAATCCTCTACCCTTTTTTATAGTTGATCTTGAATAATTGAGGAAGATTTTCTTGAGGTCATCCTAGGAAGATTGAGATATATCTCCTCCAGCCATGAGGTCTAGCACTTCTACGAATCTATCATTTACTCACCTTAGGAAAATGAGTTTCTATGAATCCTCCTCAAGCACATGTTGTGGATTCTTCTCATGTTGTACAAGAAGCATGAAACATAATATTCCATAGTTTCATCCTCCTTTTGTGACATTCAAAAAATGTCATCTCCTCTTGGGTCACCCCCCTTGCAATACTCTTTGTACTTATGTAGAAACAGAGTTTGCAATTCATCTAGTTGGTTGCTACATTAGCTTCTAAGCCCATAAACCATCATAGCGAGGACACCTTCAATGTTTCTGGAAATAACTTGAGCTTGTGGTCATCAGTGTTTTAGTCAAAGCTTTGACAGAGAATGTCAAAATTAAATAGAAAGGTATCAGATTCTTCAGTTATTAGGCCATAGAACTTTGGTAGTGCAGTAGTGGGTAGGTTTTTGAGATTAGCATTGTTGATACGGATTGGAAGAGGAAATAGAAATGTAGGTTGTACCATTATTGGAGGTATTTGAAACTAGAAATACTACTAGAAAGCAATATTAGCTATAAATTTACGGACAACAAGTGCACATAGAATGGAATTATCAAGAAAAGTGGATCAAAATGTGTTGCTTTAGAGGAAGATGTTGCAGGAAATTCAGGACTTACATCAACAAAAGTTAATTCAACTTCTTCGTTCAGATTCTCTTGGAAGAAATCTGCCATATTCATCTCATCTTCTTCCTCTTCGATGCATGCAAGTAAATCCTTCGCACTTGTGAAGCAATTTAAGGACTGCAAAATTCTAACTAGAAAGCAAGAAAATATCTAAAAAAAATTGGAAAATGACTCAATAAGGTTCTCATCTTGACACCAGCCCCAGTAGTGATGCCAAAAATGAACCACCTCACAAAAGGTACTAGTAATCATGCCAAATCTTCTCCTAGGAATAGTATATTCAAACTAAGGATAACTTTTTGGTGTAGGGAACCTCCCCATTTGATGTTTTGGTGTGTTTTAGGGTTTTCTTAGATGTTTGTGTGTGGTTTGGAATAAGGCCCAATGGGTTGGATGCAATGACAAGTTAACTTCATGTTTGTAAGAGCCTTAGTGCTTATTAAGAGTTTTAGGGTCATTTTTGCTAAATAGTGAAAAAATGATATTATAGTGCAATGAGGGTTTGAGGTGTGTTTTAGGACCCTACATATCCTATCTAGGGTCATCAAAGTCAAATTCTCCCATCGAGTTGACAAGGAAATTCAAAATGCTCCAAGTGCAAAAAGTTGCTCGAGCAACTTTTGCAAGAAATTACAAAATGTAGTTTGATCAGTTGTAACTACCCCATGCTTGGTATATGAGCATGGATTCAATGTTTGGAAGAGGTTAATGAAATTTTGGATTGCAATAATTATTCTTAGCACTTCTGTACGGATGTCTGCAACTATTTTCTTGTAATCTGCATTCTCTCTTTGCTACTGTACGACTACGTATGGATTGGCATAGGTGATCAGACCCCATGGGGGTGTAGTGGTTTTAATTATCTTCCATATGTAGTAGATAGTTTTCTTATACATTTTTTTAGTGTAAATTTATTGAATTTTGAAGGTCACTGGTCTCTAAGTTTTTTCACAGTGCCATTTAGCTAGAAATGGCTCTAAAATAAGAACCCACCGGTGGATTTGTCTGAAACCATGGCGAAAGTAGTGTTAGAGTCTACAAATAGGATTTTTATTTTCTTTCTTGTAGTTTCAGTCAATTTCCTAGACCAAATAGGAATCCCTATGGCTGACTAGTGAATCCAGGTGAGCTAGGACATGGACAAGAAAGGAATGGTTCCGGCACCCATGATCTTTTGGAAAAGACTTAGTGCCATTTTTAGGTGCCCTAGATAGTCTCCTTAAAGGTTCCAAAGGTGGAAGGAGGTGAATCAAATTTTGCAGATCAATTTGATAATTGTTTATGCTGACTAGTCCAGAGGCCTAATTAATAGGCTAAAAACTAGGGCCTACAAGAAACTAGGGTTATGGGTGCATCCAGAGGTTAGGACTTTGGATTCTGATAGTGGTTTTTGATGCCTTAAATATTTTCAAGGTCTCTTGTGGTGTAATTTGGAGGTTTTGGGAGCAATAAGCCAAAAATAGTGAATTTAGACCTACTAGGATTTGGGCAATTAGGCCTCCTAGTGAAATAGTGACCAATTGGACTAGTAATGGGTCTTGAAGTATTGGAAAGAGTTTAGAATGAGCTAGGATGGGTCACAAAGGGTGATAAGAGTCTTTTTGAGTGTATGGGAAGATCCTAAGCATGGGTTATATTTCTAGGAGTGGATCTAGTGAAGAAATCTAGGCAATTGGAGAACTAGTTGGACTAGTTGAGCCTACAAACTTTGGAATCTTCCAAAGATCAAATACACCTTGCAGGAGAAGTTGATTAAGACGGTCTTGGAGATCCTAATTGGGAAGGAATCCAAAAATAAGTAACCATTGGATGGTTAGGAGAGAGAACAAAGAAAATTGAGTGGAGAAAACTCTAGAGTCCTAAACCCTCTACATCAGAGTGGTATCAGAGCCAAAATATCTTGGAGATTGTGTATGTCTAAAGTGGAGGAGATTCAAGAGGTAGATAGCATGCCTCCTAAGGAAATGAGTAGAGATTCCATCATGGAATTGGTTCAGGGCCTCTTGGAGAAGGCTAGTGTGTCCGAGACAAAGGGCAAAAAGAAGATCATTGAATGGGGAGATGAGAGTGGTTGAGATGATGAAAGTCAAATAGAAGAGTCATCCAATAAGGGTAAAGAACCTAAGATGGATAAAGAACAAAAGGTATTATTAGATTCCTTTAAGTCCCTAAATAAGGATAGTATGGAACACATACCATATTACTGTGGCAGCCTAAATGGAGAAGAGTTGTTGGATTGGCTTGAAGCCATTGACAACCAATTTGATTACAAAGAAATCTCAGAGGAGAAGAGGGTAAGCTATGCTAAGGCTAGGCTCAAGGGATCTGCATTGGTGTGGTGGAACATGATGCAGGATGATAGGGTAAACAATGGGAAGAGAAAGATTGTTTCTTGGGAAAGAATGAAAATCAGATTGAGGGCACAATTCTTGCATATTGATTATGAGATATGAGATACAGATGTATTAAAAGTTGCAGAACTTAAGAAAAAAGGAGATGACAATGAGTTCTTACACCAAGGAGTTTCACAAGTTGAGCCTAAGGGATAGAAGAAAAGAAGAAGAAATGGATAAGGTGGCAAGGTATCTCAATGGGTTGGGACAAGGGATACAAGATGAGATTAACATGATGGCTCCTGAAAGTATGCACAAATGTTTCCAATTATCCTTGAGAGGAGAGGATAAGGCTACAATAAGGAATGACTTCCATCAAAGGGGAAGAGGTGCTAACAACAATAGAGGTTTTCAGAGAGGAAGGAATAACTTTTGTAGAGGACGGAGCCCTAATAGATAAGAAGATAATTAGTCTATGGATAATAGAGGGGGCAATTAGTTTAGGGGATATTTTTTAGAGAGGGGTATATAGAGGAATATGGCCTCCTAGAGGAATATTTCAGTCCCAAGGAAGATCCAATTTAGTCTTCACTGGTAGGTGTTATAATTGCAACCAAGTGTTGGAGATTTGCTTATGTGCAAATAATTGATTATATGTAAATGTCATTGATGACAACATATAATATACAATAGTGTTCTATATGCAATTATTAGTATAGATGTTTTGGATCTATGCATGTTTATTTCCATTATGTATACATGTTCTAGATTCTATGTGCATTCATGCTGAGTCAGATATGAAGTTTTCGTTGAGGTATGTTAATCAGTTATGACAGTTAAAGAGATTGAAGACTATCTGTGAAGAGCTAATGTAACTATATTATTTCTTGAGTTGCACCTATCTGTGGGATATGTGTGTTTGTATTCATGTGTAGTTATTAGTTAAAGATAATTATCTAAAGGTGCCAAACATGTTCTATTAGAATCATGAAGTTGGAGTTAATTTGGTGGAGCTGACTTTGTGAAGTGTTGCGTCTATTCAATATGAGTTGCATGTTTCTAATCAGGTCGCATGGATGATGTGGCCAACTAAAGAAGTATTGAAGGGACTCCTAGAGTTGAGGAAGATCACATCCTTTGGAGAAGATGCTTATAGTAGTTCATTTGATGAATTCCAAGTGTGAATGAGAAGAATAAAGAGAGAACAAGTGCAGGACAGAATGTATGTTGTTTTGGGACATTAGAGACATTTCATTTATCAAGAAAATGTCTATGTGAAGAAGAAGAAGAAGTGGAAGTATACAACACACTAGAACTGATCAAGATAGTAGGTCTACTCAAACAGTTCATCTATCAGATATAGTTTATATATATTCTACTGAAGGTTGTAGCCTTCATCATTTTAGCAGCAAGCTTTTGGACAGTGAGTCCTCACCCCTAACAGGGTTATTTGTAAAAGACTCCTAACAAGGTCTGACCTTTAACCAAGTATTTGTACTTATTGCATTGTAAATAAAAACTCCTGATAGGGTTGCAAGATCTCCTAATAGTGATAATTATATTGAAGTACAGTTCTTTGTGGGTGTTAATTCCCACAGGGTTTTTTACCTATTTGGTTTCCCCATAACCAAAATTGTTGTGTTCTCTATTGTGTTATCTAAATGTGCATTTACTTTATGTTAATTAATATCTAAGCAAAGAAAATAATTAAAGTAACTGATAACTGATTCACCCCCCTCCCCTCTCAGTTATCCTTTGGGACTATTCTAACAATTTGTATCAGAGCCAAGTGCCTTGGAGAGAAAGCCTAACATCTTAAGGTAGATCAGATGGCATACTTCAGGAAAGAGAGTCCTAAGTTTGATGGAGAAAAATATCTTGACTGGAAGAATAAAATGATAACACATCTTTAATGCATTGGATTTGAGATCTATGAGATTTCCAGTCAATAAATTGAAGTTCCCACCTTGAAAGACCTTGCAGAAGATGACTCTACAGTCAAACAAAAGGAAGTATTCACTAATAATACAATCACCAAAGAAGTCCTAATCAGTGCCCTCTCTGACAGTGAATTTTTTGAGATCAAGAAGACAGATAAATCATACTCTATTTGGAAATACTTATAAGATATGTTTGAAGGAGACATTCAAGAAAATAATGCATGCAGAAAGACATGGAAGAAAAGCTACAACAACTTAGAGATGCTACCGGAAGAAAACATCAGAGCCTACAATCAAATAATTAATGAAGCAATTTTAGGTATCAGGAACAATGGTGGAGAGATTTCAGAGGAAGATATAATGGACAAACTAATGACCACACTAACAGCAAACTATGAGAGAAAGATCAATATCTTAGATGAGACTATGCAATTTTCAAAAGACTTCAAGAGGGATACTTTGATCAGCAAAATATCTACATTTGAGATATCAAGATTGAAGACTGAACCCAAAAGTGAGACAGCTTTCAAAGCCTCAGTCCACAACAAGAAATCCATAAGAAGCTCTAGTAATAATGAAGAAGTGGATATAGAACTAGAAGAAATCATTGCTGTGATTGCCAAGAAAGAAAGGAAAGGTAAAGGGAAATATGAAGGACAACTACAATTCAAATGTTTTTCATGCAACAAAGTTGGTCACTTTGCATCCAAGTGTCCTACAAGAGTCAAGAAGTTCATATTAGATTACAATCCCAAGTACACGAAGGAATATTATCATTTTGAAGACGGTGTAACTAATGATGATTCATGAGAAGATGAAATTGGTTTTTTTTCCATTAAAGACATTGAAAATATGCTTGAAGAAATGGACAAAGAAGATGAAGAAAAAGAACAAGAGTTAGCATTAGTTTCAAAAGCTGACATTAGAACTGACTGGATCATTGACAATGGATTTTCACACCACATGAAAGGAGACATGATTACATCAAGATCAAGGACCAAAGGTAATATTTTTCAGCTCAATTCAAAAGTAAGTTTTTTTGTTGCAAAAGTAGATGACAGTTGATTATGGCACAAGAGACTCTGTCATATCAATTTTGACAACATAGTCAAGATAAAGAATGTAAAGGCAGTAAGAGACCTTCCAAGTATTGCAAGACTAGTTGATACCATGTGCAGGGAATGTGTGATGGGGAAGCATGTGAGGACCTCATTCAGGAGAAAACAAGACTCTATAGAAAATAAATTAGATCTGATACATACACACCTATATGGACCTACTCAAACAAGATCTTACTACAGAGAAAGGTATTTCATTTTGTTTGTTGATGATTTCTCAAGGATGATGTGGGTTGCATTCTTAAAAGACAAATCTGAAGCTTATGAGAAATTCAAAGTGTTCAAAGCTAAAAATGAGAATGAATCTGGACTAAATATAAAATGTCTGAGATCTGATAGAGGAGGAGAATTCACCTCTGACCAGTTTTATGATTACTGTGAAGAACATGGAATCAAGAGATAGTTAACTGCACCTAGAACACCTCATTAGAATGGGATTGTGGAAATAAGGAATAGATTAATACTTGATATAGCACACACTATCATGATTGAAGGAAAGGTTTCTCATACTTATTGGAGAGATGTGGTCAATACAACAGTCTAAACTATCAATATAATACAATTAAGGCCAGGCGCAGACAAGACACCCTATGAACTTTGGTTTGGTAATGTACCTACTGTAAAATACTTTAGAATCTTTGGAAGAAAGTGCTACATCAAGAGAGATGATAGCATTGGAAAGTTTGATGCTAGAAGTGACAAAGATGAGCCCAGACCCATCAATAAGGAAATGGTTATTGAAGAAATGTTTGACTGTATTGATGTTTCATGTAACAATCCTGAACCAAGTGAAGAAGAATCATAGATTATAGATGAAAGTATCACTCCTAAGAATTCAAGATACACATCCAAATACCACTCTAAGGAAGATATCATTGGAGATCATAGTGCAAAATTCTTGACAAGATCTAGAGAAAAAGGTTCAACCACTGATGAAGAGGTATGCTTACTTTCACAGGTTGAACCCTTAAGTGTTGAAGATGCATGTAAAGATTCGGATTGGAAAAGTGAAATGCAAGAAGAATTAGATCAAATAATCAAGAATGAAACATGGAAATTAGTCCCTAGACCTCATGACAAGAATGTGATTGGAAGAAAGTGGATATTTAGGAAAAAAATGAATGAAGAAGGCACAGTGGTAAGGAACAAAGAAAGATTAGTATGTAAAGGATATGCACACAGAGAAGGTATAGATTACAATGATACATTTGCCCCTATGAGAAGACTTGAAGCTATCAGGTTGTTTTTGGCATATGAAACATTCAAGAACTTTAAGGTATACCAAATGGATGTCAAGTCAGCTTTTCTGAACAGTGACTTGAAGGAAGAAGTCTACATAGAGCAGCCTGAAGGATTCAAACTTTCAGATAAACCAGACATGGTATGCAGATTAAAGAAAGCACTTTATGGACTTAAATGAGCCCCAAGAGCATGGTATGAGAGACTTGATGGTTACTTAACAAAGATAGGATTCAGAAAAGGAGTAGTAGACTGTAATTTACTCATAAGAGAGATAGATGAAGGACTACTACTCGTTGCTATTTTTGTTGATGACATTATCTTTGGAGGAAATGATAAAATTAGTGCAGAATTCACCAAATAAATGAAAAGTGAATTTGAAATGATCATTATTGGACCTATCAAATACTTTCTTGGATTGAATGTAAAACAAACAAACAAAGGCATATACATAAATCAGTCTAATTATGTGAAGGAGATATTGAAGACTTTCAAGATGGAAGATTGCAAACCAGTAAGCACCCCCATGATAATAGGAAGCAAGATTTCTAAAGATGATGACTCCATAGGATTTGACAAGACCCTATACAAGTCTATGATCATAAAACTCATATATCTTACTCAATCTAGACCTGATATTTCTAATGTAGTTGGCATTGTTGGAAGATTTGTAGTTGAACCCAAGAAAAATCACCTAATGGCCATAAAAAGAATATTCAGATACCTAAAAGGGACTATTGACTATGGTTTATGGTATCCTAACTCAAAGAATATACAACTTCATGTGTACACAGATGTAGATTGGGTAGGTTGTGTTGATGACTGAAAGAGTACATCAGGAGGAGCAGTATTTCTTGGAGACAGGTTGGTCACTTGGACAAGTAAACAACAGAATTGTATCTCTAAGTCAACAGCAAAAGCTGAGTATGTTGGAGCAGTATTGAATTTTTCAACAATGGTTTGAATCAAATAGATGATTAAAGACTTTGGTAGTTAGATTGATTATCCTATTATTATTCATTGTGACAACACTAGTACTATCAATATGTCAAAGAACCCTATGATGCATGCAAAGACAAAACACATTGAGATCAAATACCATTTTCTAAGAGAAAAAGTTGCAGACAGAGAAGTAAAGTTGGATTATGTGAGCACTAAAGAACAATTAGTAGATATTTTTACAAAACCATTATCAAAAGATACTTTTGAGTATCTCAGGGAGAAGTTGGGAGTAATTCCCTTTCTTGAGTCTAATTAGAACTTGCAACAATAACATCAGTCCTTGGTGATTGATGAATGGTTGACTACTCTACTTCTGGAGTAGTACCTATACTTAATGGTGTTTAACACCCTTTGTCATTGATGTCAAAGGGGGAGTATTGGTAAGGGGGAGCATATAATCTAGGGGAGTATACAGAGCAGCAGCAATGAAGAGGAACTTTAGATGAGGATATTGAGAAGATTGTAAAAAGAAGGAAGACACTTTGAGTTGATGATATCATATGTTGCAATCAATGTCAAAGGGGGAGATTGTTGGATATTTGCTTTGTGCAAATAATTGATTGTATGTTTGTCATTAATGACAACATATAATATACAGCAGTGTTCTATATGAAATTATCAGTATAGATGTTCTAGAGCTATGCATGTTCATTTCCATGGTGTATACATGTTCTAGATGCTATGTGCATTCACGCTGAGTCAGATATAAAGTTTTCGTTGAGTTATGTTAATTAGTTATGACAGTTATAGAGATTGAAGACTATCTGTGAAGAGCTGACATAATTACATTATTTCTTGAGTTGTGCCTATCTGTGGGACATGTGTGTTTTTATTCATGTTTATTTATGAGTTAAAGATAATTATCTAAAGGCGCCAAACATGTTCTATCAGAATCATCTAGTTGGAGTTAATTTGGTGGAGCTGACTTTGTGAAGCATTGCGTCTATTTAGTATGACTTACGTGTTTCTAATGAGGTTGTGTGGATGATGTGGACAACTAAAGAAGTATTGAAGGGACTCCTAGAGCTGACAAAGATCACATCCTTTGGAGAAGATACTTATAGTAGTTTATTTGATGAACGCCAAGTGTGAATGAGAAGAATAAAAACAAAACAAGAGCAAGATAGAATGTCTGTTATTTTGGGATAGTAGAGACATTTAATTCATCAAGAAAATATCTATGTGAAGAAGAAGTGGAAGTATACAACACACTGGAACTGATCAAGACAACAGGTCTACTCAAATAGTTCATCTATCAGATATAGTGTATATATGTTCTACTGAAGGTTGTAGCCTTCATCATTTTAGCAGTGAGCTTTTAGACAGTGAGTCCTCACCCCTAATAGGGTTACTTGTAAAAGACTCCTAACAAGCTCCCACCTTTAACCAGGTCTATGTACTTATTGCATTGTAAAGAAAAAATCCTAACAGGGTTGCAAGATCTCCTAACAAGAATAATTATACTGAAGTACAGTTCTTTGTGGGTGCTAATTCCCACTAGGGTTTTTACCTATTTGGTTTCCTCGTAACCAGAATTGTTGTGTTCTCTATTATGTTATCTGAATGTGCATTTACTTGATGTTAATTGATATCTAAGAAAATAAAATAATTAAAGTAACTGATAACTGATTCAACCCCCCCCCCTCTCAGTTATCCTTTGGGACTATTCTAACACCAAGTGGGTCACACAATGGGCAGGTGTCCTGAAAAGACTTCCTCATCTTCAATAGGGGATAGAAGAAATCAGTTGGTCCAAGAGGATGACAAAGTGTAACTTCTCCCATTTCCAAGGTAGGGCCAGTATTGGATGGAGAGAACTTGATGCTAAGAAGAACTTTGTTGAAAGTGCCTAACACTATAGAGCCACCTAAAAGAAAGAATTTGTTTAAGACAACTTGTAGGTCTCATGGGAAGATTTGAAAAGTGATAGTGTACT
This sequence comes from Thuja plicata, assembly GCA_018584345.1. Lineage (NCBI taxonomy): Eukaryota > Viridiplantae > Streptophyta > Pinopsida > Cupressales > Cupressaceae > Thuja > Thuja plicata. The sequence goes on from MU226073.1 coordinate 723,275, forward strand.
CTAGGTCCACTGAGAATATTGTATCCATAGAGATGGTGGCCAAATTGAAACTGAGAAGGATACCTCATACCACACCCTATAAGGTTTCATGGTTGAATAAGGGTCAACAAATAGTGGTAGATGAACAAACTATGGTTGAGTTTGAGATTGGGGAGTATAAGCACAAGGTCATATATGACATATTGCCTATGGATGAATGTCATCTACTTCTAGGATGTCCATGGAAGTATGATGTAAAAGCAATACATGATGGGGAAAAGAATAGTTATGTGATCACCAAGCTAGGAAAAAAGTTTCAGATAGATCCTTTGTCAGAGCCTGAGGAGAAGCATGTGGGAACAAGTGTGATGTTATTAAGTGTGAAGGAGTTCCTCAAAGCCATGAAGAAGGAGAAAGGGGTTTGTTGTGCAGTAGTGATAAAACCAAAGGAGGAGACTAAGGAGAAAGTTAGTTTGCCACCAAAGATACAAGCATTGTTGGAAAGATACCAGGAAATAGTAGGTAATGGTTTTCCAAGTGCATTACCACCTATAAGGGATGTGATTCATCAGATTGATCTCATTCCTGGAGAAAATTTTCTTAAAAAAGCAAAATATAAGATGACACCAAGTCAAAATGCAGAGATAGAAAAATAGATTCAAGATTTGTTGGATAAGGGGTTGATAAGGAAGATCTTAAGCCCATGTGTTGTACTTATAGTACTTGCACCCAAGAAGGATGGAAAATAGAGGATGTGTATATACTTTGAGGCTATAAACAAGATCACAATCAGGTATAGGTTTCCAATGCCCCAAATAGAAGATTTGATGGACAATTTGGGAGGTTCTTGTTATTTTTCTAAGGTAGATTTGAAGTCAGGATACCATCAAATAAGAGTGAGGCCTAGTGATGAGTGGAAGATAGCCTTCAAGACCAATGAATGGTTGTATGAGTGGCTAGTAATACCCTTTGGCCTAAGCAATGCACCTAGAACATTCATGAGGCTCATGAATGAAGTGCTAGTAGAGTTCATTGGTAAGTTTGTAATAGTTTACCTTGATGATATTTTGATCTTTAGCAGGTCCAAGGAGGAGCACATGAAGAATTTTGAAATGGTCTTAAGGAAGCTACATCAAGAGAAGATGATGATAAATCAAGAAAAGTGTGAGTTTCTAAAAACTGAACTAGTTTACCATGGTTTTATGGTTGCTAATGGATGCATGAAGATGGATCTTGAAAAGGTTAAGTCAATATTGGAGTGGCCTACACCTAGGTCCATAGGGGATGTTAGGAGTTTCCATGGGTTGGCCTCCTACTATATGAAATTTGTGAGAAATTTTAGTCATGTGTGTGCCCCTATTCTTAAAACCATAAAAGGTGGAATCAAATGTAGGTTTGAGTGGACTGTGGCAGAAAACCAAGGGTTTGAAATGTTAAAGAAGAGGATTGTAGAACTACCTACTCTTAGGTTCCCTAATTTCAATCAATTATTTTTAGTAGAGTGTGATGCTAGCAAGTTGGCTATTGGAGCAGTGCTAAGCCAAGAAGGACATCATGTGGATTTCTTTTCAGAGAAATTGAATGAGGCTAAAAAAAAGTACTCCAACTATGATTTGGAGTTATATGTTATGGTACAAACCCTTAAGAAGTGGAGGCACTATCTATTACCTAGGGAGTTTTTGGTATACACTGATAACCATGCTCTAAGTTTCCTGAATGGGAAAGAAAAATTGAATCAAAGGCACTTGAAGTGTGTAGAATCATTGCAGGCTTATACATTTTTCATAAAGCACAAGAAGGGGGTTAGAAACAAGGTTGCAAATGCTCTTAGAAGAAGAGTACTCACAATACAGGAGATACAATTGCAAAGTATAGGGATGGACGATTTGAAGGACCTCTTTAAGGAGGACAAAGATTTCAGAGAAGCCTATGAAGCATGTATGAAGTTTGAGCAGGGTTTCAAAGTGGATTTCAATGAGTTTATGTTGTAGGAAGGCTTATTATTTAAAGGACATCTTATGTGCATTCCTCAATGCTCAATGAGGGAAAAATTTGTGAAGGAGAAACACCAAGGTAGCTTGGGGCCACTTTGGAGTGGATAAGACATTGGAGCAAGTGAATAGGCACTACTATTGGCCTAAGTTACAATAAGATGTGAGGAGATTTGTAAAACAATGTCAAATTTGTCAGAGGGTAAAAGGAAAAAGTAGCAACAGTGGGTTGTACCAACCCCTATCCATACCCCAAAGGCCTTGGGAGTGTCTTAGTATGGATTTTGTTTTGGGGTTACCAAAGACACCTAGGGGTTATGACAGTGTGTTTGTGGTGGTGGATCATTTTAGAAAAATGGCACACTTCATTCCATGCAAGAAAATAAATGATGCTTCTCAAATTGCAGGTCTATTCTTTAGGGACATTGTAAGGATCCATGGATTGCCCCTGAATATTGTAAGTGACAGAGATAGTAAGTTTGTGGGTCACTTTTGGAGGACCCTATGGAATATTCTTGTAAAAAACTTGTCTTTCCCTTCAGCCTACGATCCACAATCAGATGGACAAACGGAGGTAGTCAATAGGTCACTTGGGAACTTGCTAAGGTGTTTGACTAAACAACATGGACAGTCATGGGATCACATCATAGGGCAAGCATAGTTTGCCTATAATGAATCCATTAATAGGAGTACATGAAAGAGCCCCTTTGAGATAGTATGTGGGGTCAATCCTAGAGTAATCTTGGAGTTGAGGGATCTTATTTTGAAGGACAAGAGGAGTGCACAAGGAGAGTCATTTGTAGAATAGATGAAGGAGCTTCATGATCAAGTCAATAAGACTTTACAAAAGTAAGTGGAGAAGTAAAAATCCAAAGATGATCAGACTAGAAGAGACTTGTAGTTCAATGTAGTGGATCTAGTACTTGCCTATCTTAGGAAGGAGAGGCTACCCAAAGACCAGCCAACTAAACTACTCATGAAGAAGATAGGGCCACTGAAGATTTTTCTTAAGTATGGCAAGAATGCCTATGAAGTGGATTTGCCTCTTGATTTTTGGATTTCACCCATTTTCAATGTTTGTGACTTGTACCCTTACAAGGGATCATCTTTAGACATAGGTTAGTCTACTCTTGCAAACTTGGAGGATGATGATTGGGTGAAAGACTTACCCACCCCAATGCTACTAAAATTGGAAAGTATACTAGATTCTCAAGTGATAAAGAAGAAAAGGAAGGGTAACTACAATGAGTACCTCATCAAGTGGTAGGGACCACCTAAAGCTAAAGCCACTTGGATGACAGAGCTGGACATTCTAAAACATGGGGTCACCATTGAAGACCCCCTAACTCAAGGGACTTGAGTTTCTTGTTCGGGGGAGTATGGTGCAGGGTACCACCCCATTTGATGTTTTGGTTTTTTTTAGGGTTGTCTTAGATGTTTTTGTGTGGTTTGGAATAAGCCCTAATGGGTTGGATGCAATGACAAGTTAACTTCATGTTTGTAAGAGCCTTAGTGCTCATTAAGAGTTTTAGGGTCATTTGGCTAAATAGTGAGAAATTTGATATTTTAGTGTTTGAGAGTTTGAGGTGTGTTTTAGGACCCTACATATCCTATCTAGGGTCATCAAAGTCAAACTCACCCATCGAGTTGGCAAGGAAAGTAAAAATGCTCCAAGTGCAAAAAGTTGCTAGCAACTTTGAAAGTTGCTTGAGCAACTTTTGCAAAAAATTGCAAAATGTAGTTAGATCAGTTGTAACAACCCCATGCTCGTTATATGAGCATGGATTAGATGTTTGGAAGAGGTTAATGAAATTTTGGATTGTAACAATTATTCTTGGCACTTCTGTACGGATGTCTGCATCTATTTTCTTGTAATCTGCATTCTCTCTTTGCTACTGTACGGCTGTGTATGGATTGGCATAGGTGATCGGACCCCATGGGGGTGTAGTAGTTTCAATTAGCTTCCATATGTAGTAGATATTTTTTTTCTAAGTGTTTGTAGTGTAAAGTTATTGAATTTTGATCGTCACTGGTTTGTAAGTGTTTTCACAGTGCCATTTAGTTAGAAATGGCTCTATCCTAAGAATCCACCCATAGATTTGTGTGAAACCATGGGGGAAGTAGGGTTCAAGTCTGTAGATAGGATTTTTTTCTTTCTTTCTTTCAGTTGCAGTGGATTTCCTAGACCAAATAGGAAGCCCTATGGCTTACTGGTGAATCTAGGTGAGCCAGGACAGGGAGAAGAAAGGAGTGGTTTGAGCACCCATGATCTTTTGGAAAAGACTTAGTGGCATTTTTAGGTTCCCTAGATAGTCTCCTAAAAGGATTCAAATGTGGAAGGAGTTGAATAGAATTTTGTAGATCAATTTGACAATTGTTTGTGCTGACTGGTCCAGAGGCCTAATTAATAGGCTAAAAACTAGGGCCTGCAAGAAACTAGGGTTGTGGGTGCATCCAGAGGTCAGGACTTTGGATTCTGATAGTGGTTGTTGATGCCTTGAATATTTACAAGTTCTCTTGTGGTGTCATTTGGAGGTTTTAGGATAAATAAGCCAAAAACAATGAATTTAGAGCTATTAGGATTTGGGCAATTAGGCCTCCTAGTGAAATAGTGACCAATTGGATTGGTAATGGGTCTTGAAGTATTGGAAAGAGTTCTGAATGACCTAGGATAGGTCAAGAAGAGTTATAAGAGTCTTTATGAGTGTATGGGAAGATCCTAAGTAGGGGTTAGGATTTCTAGGAGTGGATCTAGTGAAGAAATCTAGGCTTTTGGAGGAGAAGTTTATTGAGAGGGTCTTGGAGATACTAATTGGGAAGGAATCCAAAAATAAGTAACCATTGGATGGTTAGGAGAGAGAAGGAAGAAAATTGAGTGGAGAAAAATATAGAGTCTTAAACCCTCTACATCACATTTCCTATCATGAAGTGCATTTAAATTGTCAACTCTGGAACGTATACTTGAAATGGGAAAGCACAATATGTGCACTAAGTTTCTAAAAGTCATTTGACCTATGTTGCAGGAAGTAAAAATACATGAAAGAAACCTACGCTATTGCTGCAGGAAAGGTAAGCACACTTGACTATTTAATGGAATTAATGTTGAAAATTACAAAATTAGTTTAAACCTATTTTATCAGCCCATAGCATTCACCACAATTATCCTTGCAAGTGTTGCAGGAACATACATGAGTCTAATGCTACAGGAATGAAACAAAAAATTCCTATTCAAAATACTTTCAATGGTGAAAGTAAATCTAATCTACTCTAATGTATTCCACCTCCCAAGTGGGCCCCTTTGGTTGGCTTTTTCTAACTAACTACTAACACAGAAGGTAAACCAAAATCACTTCATTATACTTCAGAAATGGATTACATAAGAACAATGCATAGGTAACTTGTTATGCAAGATGCAAAAATATATTTTCCAAAAACTTCAAACTTACAAACTAACAATCAAATACCTATATATAGAGGATTGATACTTATTCAAAACATAATGATAAGTTTTGACTTAAATCTTTCCATAGAGGAAAAAGGAAATGTAACAGCCTATGACATATGTAATGAAGTCTGGATGACTAATTCAATAAGATAATGAGTGCTGAGGAAATATAGTAGAGCAATACTCCTATATTCTCTGACATGGTGGCTCCTCCAATGTAGCAAGTGTGTCTCTCAGGGCCATGATGATTTTCCCGTCATAGCTGGACTTCAATGTTTCTTCTTTAATTCTATAGACCACTATCAAGCTGCTCCTTTTTCCTAGCAAGTTAGTAGCATGCGGAAATGTATACAAGTAAACTTAGTCAAATCAATCCAAATATTAGAACACACATTATGATAGCTATATGAAGTACTGAAATATATATATATATATATTGGAAAAACATGTCATAGCTAACTACCCATGGGCTTGGTGATTCTAACTGTACTTATCACAAGTTCAAATAGTTATAGGTTCACAAATGTCTTGGTAATGTCTTAAATATAGTATCAAGATAACATAAAACAAAGATAATAAATTGTCTCATCACTCACCTTGGTTTAACAGAGCCAGAAATGCAGAGGGTAGTCTTATCCCTATAGTTGGTCTAGTTACCTTGCAGAGCTCTCACACTTGGAACTAGCCATTCCTAATATCAATTTCAAGGTATATTAGTAGCTTTAAGTAGCATAAACATTTTCAAACACAAACATTACCTCTGAAGTCCTGATTGATAGACTGATTGAAAAAAACTATAACTTTCAAATGGTATAACATTTTATAAATCCAAAATATGCATCACATTATATGCTTCACCTAGTACAAGAATTTAAAAAAATCAATTTTATGAATTTTAGATTAAGTTAAGGTGGTCAGACACATGATTTTCTTTATTCTAGAAAAGTTGTAGCAGAAAAAGCATAATTAATTATTTACTTAGAAAAAAATTACAAAAAAAATGTGTCACATCCGAACATGAGTCTACTACTTATATCTAGGATCTGCTAAAAAATATTATTATTTGATTGTGTTTAAGGTGGTCACATATACACCTACTTCTTATCTTTTTCCTAAATTTTTTGTATTGCTGGATTGAAATTTGAAATTTTTACCATATAGATTTTTTTTTTAAAAGGGCTAGTAGCTTAGAAACTAAATTCAATTCTCTACAGATTCTCTTCTTACATTTTTATATATAATTGTGTATGAGTAAATCTTCAATCTATTGGGATCAAGCTCCAAACATGAAATATTAGTGGGTTAGCACATATAAGGATCTAAATCATGAAATGAACAAGAAACAACAAAGAAATACTCTTAACATCAAATTAAGCATGAAACAAGGTAGTGCACCCTATATTACTTGTTTGATTTTCTCATTAATATTGTATGTGGATGTTCTCTCTCAAACACAAATGGATGGAGGTGTTGGATGATATCAGATTTGGGTACTACTAATGCTGTTGATATTGATGTTTTGTCACTGATGTCAACATATGTTTCTGTGGAGTGAACATACTGGTTATTTTACTGATAGAAGTGTACAAACACCATACAGATGAATCAAAATGATCAAAGATAAGGATATGAAGAAGGATGTGTGATGACCTTATTCCTAAGGTCGATTGGCTTAATATTGCATATTGGTGATGTTAACGATGTTTTAGTGAAGACTAGTTTTTGGACTGTGACAGTGATGCTTGACAGAGCTGGTCTCTGTGTTTTGGGTATATCTTACAGGTGAAGATGTTTCAGGTAATGCGAGCTTAAGGGATGACAGGAGAAATATTGAGGAATGTTCATTGTTGATCAATAGTCGTGGACATGTTGGTGACATCAGTTGTGGTATGTATTATGGAGGAGACCCATTTGGTGGCCGACTTCATTAGTAGTTTTTAGTTCAACTAGAGAAATCAAACAAATTTCATCTCTTTTTTTAGATCTAGTCATCATTCCTTTATTTGCACTACCAATGATTTGATCTTTAGGATGGTTTTTCTTAAAATACCTCAGAGTCTTAGGAGTCTCAATAAGCTCAATTAATTCATCTTTAATCTCATAATCAACCACCAAAGGTTCTACAGGTTAAGTAAGGACCTCTTTTACCTCTGCAATCTTACCACAGTCATACATTCTTTCTTGAATCTGAAAATTTTCATCTATCCTCACATTGGCACTTTCAATCAACTTCCTCAATCTCATATTGAAACATTTAAATGCTTTTCTCTTAGTAGAATAACCAAGAAAAATACCTTCATCACTTCTAGCATCAAACTTTCCTATTTCATCATCTATTTTGATATAGTATTGTCAACATATGTTTCTGTGGAGTGAACAGATTGGTTATTTTACTAACAGAAGTGTGGACACCATACGGATGAATCAAAGAAATTGAAGATAAGGATATGAAGAAGGATGTGTGATGAATTTATTCCTAAGGTTTCTTCGCTTAATATTTCATATTGGTGATGTTACATATGTTTTAGTGAATACTGGTTTCTAGACTATGAAAATGATGCGACAATGATGCTTGACAGAGCAGGTCTCTATATTTTGGGTAAATCTTATAGGAGAAGATGTTTCAGGTGATGCAATCTTAAGGGATGACAGAAGACATATTGAGGAATGTTCATTGTTGATCGATTGTCATAGACATGTTGGTGATGTCAGTTGTGGTGTGTATTCTGGAGGAGACCCATTTGGTGGTCGACATCAGAGATGTAGCGTGTATTATGGATTGTGAGAGTGGATTGCGGATCTTGGAGTATATCTGATGTATTGTAATTAATGTTTTCTTGTTTTAGGTACCTTGTGTATCTTAGTAAGGAGTTAAATAATTATTTGTATATTAGAAAAGCTTAACTGGCTGAACTAATCAATTATTGTAATAGGGTATATATGTGAGATTTTTCTTTTCAAAATATGTATGTATGATGTGAAGGTAATTGTGAAGACAGAGAAGTGTGGAATTTCTGAGGCTTGTTTGGCTACTGGATGTAGAGTACAGTTTGTGATTGTAATACTTCATTGGAACTGACCAAGCAAAGATAGTTGCTATCAAACAGTTCACTGGATTGTATATTCTCTATATAAACTTGTCTAGATTGTTAATCCTTGAGGGTGGCTTTAACCTTGTTTGGGCAGTGTGTGAGGCAGTGAGCCCACTATTACTCTTGACTCCTAATAGGGTATGTCCTTTAATAGCGACTATGTATTATAATGTTGTAATAAGCTCCTAACAGGGCTAAATCTTTTAACACGGATACTATACTCTCACTACATCATTTATGGGTGCTAATTCCCACCAGGGTTTTACCTTTAACAGGGTTTCCTTGACAACAAGTATTGTGTTATTGTGTTGGAATTTAATGTGTTATCATTTTCATTGAAGTTTTGGTTTATAAAGTTCAAAGTTTAATATTTTGTATCACAACTGATACACCCACCCTCTCAGTTGTGCTTGTGGACTATTATCCCTAACAAGAGGATCCCTAATGCAATGCAAATGTGAATGCAAGATTGGAAGAGAAGAAGAGATTCAAGAGATAGTAAGAATAAATAGTCTCAAAATCCTTCTCAAAGATGATTATTTAGCTATGAGATGATATGAAAATACAATGAAAGAAACTAAGTTCATTTACCAAAACATCCTAGCATGTGATTTCTAAGTGATTTAAGCATAAAACTAAGATAGAAAGCATGAAACTAGTATGAAATCTAGAACTAAATTAGCATAATAACAATGCAAGAGTGAGAGATGAAATGTGAGAGGAAAAGGCCTCTATTTATAGATTTTTGGAGGTAAGAGAAGGGCTTGGATGAGGTGACATATATGTGGCATTTGCATAGGAGCTACATAAGAGACACATAGGCTAGAGGAGAGAAAGAATTACTCACATGTTGGAGAAATTCTTGGGATGTGATGGATCAGGGGTACTTGCAATTACCCATGTAAGAGGAAAAAGCCAATTAAACACTTTTAGAAAGTTTAAGAGATGTCATAAGGGTTGTAAGAGACTCTTGTTTTGGGAAGAAAAGGAAATGATTAGAAAGGTCAATCTTGGAAGAAAAGATCACACGTGTGAGTAAATTATTAATATTAAATAGGTTAGGAATCAAGCAATTAGACTAATTAACCTTAGTTAATTAGTAAGTAGGTTCATTTGGATGAGGGTGATGGGTATAGTTTAGGATTAGAATTAAATTAAAATGAGATTTAGATTAATCTAGGTTTGAAGAATATTAGAGATGTGTAGGATTAAATATATAGGAATTTATTTAAATGGGGAATTGGTGGGGGCAATGTATTAAATAAATATAATACATTAGAGAGGGGGTATTTAATTGATATTTAAATACTTTAGAGTGAACCTAAATAAATTTAATTATATAGGTAGAGGAATATAACATAATAATTAATTGATTATAATTTTATAGGGATTAATGATGGATTCAATTAATAAGTGTAATTTTGGACGTCTACAATAATATTGATAACTTGTTCAAATTTTCACGTCAACTTGCCTAACCCTGATTTTCTAAATTTTCATTGCCACTTATGGGCCTAGTTTGGTACACCATAATCCTGCACATACCCAAATAATAGGACCTACCTTAATAGGAAAAGCGATGATACCCAAGGTTTATTTAGTAACATTTTTCAAAGCCACATATAGGAATAAAATCACGTTTAATTAAAGAAAGATCTGCATTTATCTTGTGTAACAAGTAAATGCTACAAACATTGAGTCCTGAGCTATTATCAATTAATTTTTTTAAATAAGATTACCATTGATAAGAACATAAACAATAAGATAATCATGCTGATATTGAATTTCCTTAGGGAGAAACTCATCTTGAGAAAAAACAATTTGAGCTTTGTTAGTAGTCACATTCATGAATTCTAATATGGAAGTTATATTGTCTTGACTAGGAGGTGGGCCAGTCACATTTCTCAAGGCTTTTTGTAACACTTCATAATATGTAGGTGAATTTTTAACAAGCTCCCAAAGATATATCTTGGCAGGAGTAGTATAAAGGTGTTCTACTAAATCATACTCCTTTCTAAGATTTTGGGGAAGATAGAGTGTCGGAGGAAGCATGGGTTGAGGAGGAAGAGAATGAGGAACAACCAAACTTGTAGTTTGTCTATTAGTTCTCATATTATAAGTGTGAGAAATTGCATGATAGTCAGGTTTTTGAGAACCTTTCACCACAATGACTTTTATTTTGAGGTGTAGAGCTATGACAAAGATGGACAACAACCTTAGGATTTCCACTACCCAAAACATTGACAACATTGACTTAGTCAAGCTCGATTGTTCATGGATTTATCACTAGAAGGGAGAGCATCAAGGAAAGTGGTAAGAATATCATCCTCCCCTTCCAAGGTATCCTCATGATTAGGAAAATATTTAGAATGGGGATCCCTACTTCCAAGGTATCCTCATGAGTAGGAAAATATTTATAATGTGGATCTTAGGGATTTTCATTAATGCCTCATCTCTAAAAGGGATGTCAAATGAAGGCAAGGTGATATTAAGAAAGGCATCTACAATATCTTCCTCTTTCTCCAAAATATCCACATGAAGGGGGGTACATATTAAGAAAAAGGTCATCACTCATGAAGCCTTCATTAGTAGAGGAAAAATCATTGAGAGGAATAGAAGCTAAAGTGTCCTTAAGAGGATGAACAATGATATAAATTTCCTCTACTATAACATTATTGTCCTTCACCAAGGTACCTTCATGGGGGAGATACATATCTAGAGAATAATTGACATCATCACGTAATGGTTCATCCAAAATAGGGATATAATTGAGAAAAGGATTATTATATTTCCTCAATATGTGCTCATGAGGAGAGTCCTTAAGAGAGAAAAATAAAATTAACCTATAGAAAATATTCATGATGACATGTGAAAAATGTATGAGACTATATATATATATATATATATATATATATACATTTCCAATGAAAATCCATAAACAAGAAAGAAAGGGATCTATGTGAATTTCAATGATTACTAACTAATGCATGAAATGAAATATTTTTGTATTTTTTTAATTAATTTGAAACATGCAAACATGAGAATGAAATGCAAGAATGTAAGGGATCTATGAGAGAAATTCTTGAATGAATGTAATTAGATATAAATGGATAAAATTGCAACAATTGTAATGCATGAAAAGATCTAAATGCATCCAATCTAGAAATTGTATGATGTAAATATTGATTAATGCAATGCATACAAAGTAGATCTAGAAACAAATTCAAAGTGGAAATATCATGCAAGGAGGATCTAACCACCAAAATCAAAAAGAGGAAACATCATAAATCGGGTTCACCAAAAAGTACAGTATGAAAAGGGGATCACATAAGAAGGCTATTTTTCCCAATTCATATAGAACATTAGAATTAAAAACCACCTCAAGATGAATATGATTAACACCACTTGAAATATTCCAATGCAACATCCATGCTTAAAGGTTTTTTATTCCTTTGTTTCTTAGAATTGAAAGGAGAGGAATGATATTGATATGTAAAAGACCAAATAAGAAAATATATGATCTAATCCAACTAAGAAAATTGTTGTAAAAAGGATATGAAGAACAATTTGAATGCACTTGGAAACAAAATAGAAGTGAGTTTTCAGACCCAAATTCCCGACTGTCAAAATCTTGGAATGACCTATAACTGCAGATCTAAAGCCTAGAGACCTGTAACTTGTTGTGCCTGAAATTTCATTGGAAAAAATGAGGAGCATGTTGCTACTATCTTCATGTACCAAGGAACATCTCACCACTGACGTTGTGTACCCAAGGTTTTGCTCTGAAATTTGGAGAGTAGCTCCATTTGATCTTGATCTTCCTAGATCTCCATTGACAGCTCTATAACCTATTCCTACACACATAAAAATGGGAAAGAAGGTTGTCTAAAGGATTTTTCCTTATTAAAAACCCTATTTAGGAATCAACCTTGAAAATGTAATAAAACTTCATAAGGAAATATGAAATAGAAACTAGATCTAAATTGTAAATCACCTTATACCTTGATGGCAAAAAAATTCTTTAGATGTGATCACAAATGTTGATGTAATAGATTGATCTAAAAGGAAAACATGAAATAAATTCCTTGAATGATGGATGTTTTATTTTTCCACAATGCTTGATGAAGAAAGAGAAGAATTCTTTGAAGGATTAAAGACTTGGATGCTTAATTGTAGAAGAGATCTTGAACTCTGATCTGCTTGATTGCTCATGAATGCTTGAAAACTTGATAGGGAATGTTTTCACTTGATAATGGATACCAAAATTAGGAGAGATAGGTGGTTTATATACTCAATCCATCATTTTGGGGGCTAAAACTTAGGCATGCCAAACATAAAAGAAAATCTCTCGCTAAAACCCTCACACATAAGTTTGGGCCAAATTTGGGCCTTAATTCAAGGGAAAAAATTTCCATTGGCAACATGTAGCCACCAATGAGGGCTCAAATTTGAACTGTGAGTCTTGGAAATTTAGTAAGTGCAATATTTATAGGTACAACTCAATCCAACGTCAAAATAGGTCATGAAAGCCAAAAATAAGGATATAGGTCCAAGGTGATGAAATGAATTATTTGATTGGAGGAATAATAGATTAACACACTTAGAAATAAGGGCCAACCTTTATTTTTGAATAAATTGAATCAATATAGGACTCATAATGTTAATTTGAAGGTCCAATAAGTGTTAGGAGAGCGTGAAATCAATGTGGGAATCCATACATACTAAAATTGGGATAAATGAGCACCTAATTAAGGGTGCTTACTTTTTAGGATGGTACAATTACAAAACTAAGGTTTTACCTAGGTGAAACCCCACCATCCTAACAATTTTCCTCTCTTTATGTGTGCAGGTGGAAAGATATAAAGATAGAAATTTGAGGACAAATTGAGTAGATAGAGACCGATAGATCATACTTTTGTAGATCTAAAAAAGAAAGGTCTTGATTTATCCAATAAATACAGTCCCAAATAATTGTGATGAAACTTTTGGGGAAACATCTTAGTAGCATCTTGATCCCAAACATACTATTTTTTCTGCATCCAGTGCTTCCAAGTCTATATCACCTAAGAAAACTAGTACACCTAATTCTAGCCTCAATTCTAGAAAATATTCCTTCTTGCCTCCTATTTCTAGATATGTCCCTATTGTTGGCATACCTACCTTATATAACACTCTATATGCCAAAAACTATTATTTCCTAACCTTTAGTCCTAGACCAACTATTCACCCTACATATTTTTCAGTAGCAATTTCAATTCACAAAAAAATTACGTTGAATTCACTTTGTTCCCAATCCCTTGAGCCTAGTGGATCACTCTCCTTCAACATAACTATAGTGAAAATAGGCCTAGCTTCCTAGTTTCATGCATAATCTATTGAACCCTATTTCCCCACATTATAGTTAGATGATATTGTTATGAGATATACAAAAATATTTCTAGTCTTTCTAGAATATTTTGCTAACTAGAATGGATGTTTGGAAGGATAAGTGGCTATTTGGTTTACTTGAATTTATTGTGGCATTCATTTATGGTTTATTCTATCTTGGAAAGGTGTATTACTGAGTTTTTGGTCCTATCTTTCTCTTGTCTTGGTTCACATTTACTTATCTTCCACCATGGAAATGTTTGGGGCTAACCTCTTTGGATGATTCATGTTTCATGTTCAAACATTTAATCTTGAACAACTTTGAGAATTTTGTTAGTTCTTAAAGAGGATATAAATGGAAGATATAATCACTTGAGAGTAGATTTGTGTGAAGAAGTGTGGTATTGTAAATTGTCAAATCAATGATTAATTCATACTGGAGGTAGGGAGATTAATGTATCTACATTCAAATAAGGCCATAAGCTTGCCAAAAGAAGTGAGTTGAAGGTTATTAATGGTATGATTTCATTTTTGGTAGATGATTAACTAAATTCTATTATATTCTAGGGTTGTAGAATCTTTCTATAAGTGTTAATATTCTTAGGGAATAATGAGCTTCCTTTGGTGTCACCATAAAACTATATTTTCAAGGACTTGTTTCTTTTTTGGGTTGCAGTTCTAAAATGAAGTTGTATAATTATTCTATAATGTGATATTTATCACCAAAATTTTTCCCTTATTGGGTTTTCCATGAAACTATAGTGTTCTCTTGTGCAATTGTGTGGATTTTGTTTTTCAATGTTACATTATTGTAAAATTATGTATGAATTAAATATTTTAAAATAAGAAGCGGTGAAAATATTAAAATTTTTATCATATTATTGATTTACCCCCCAGTAATCTTATATGATCAACACTTTAGAGGAAAGGGAAGAATTTTTTATGGTCAGTGTAGTATAAGGCATCATTTCTAGCTCATAAGGAGAATTTACTAGTTCCCCTATTTCGATAGTGTTAGACCCAGGAGGATGACATTTTTGTTTGCATTGATGTTTCATTAGAGATATTGGGGGTAAATCTCATTTTGGAGAGATGTGTGAATGCATATGAGTGTCATAAGCTCAAGGACCATGAGTTGAACTACCCTACTCATGACTCAAAGTTAGCTATAACTGTCTATGTTCTTGTTCATTGGAGGCATTTCCCCTTTAATCATTGGTTTGAGTTGCATAGTGATCATCATAATTTATAGTATATATTCATTCAACTAAAATTTAAATGCATTATAGCACCATTGGATGGAGTTTCTTTGTTAGTACAACATTAACCTTCACTACATCAAATGGAAGGAGAATATTATCATAGATTCCTTGAGACGCAAATTTTAGTGTTGATCCTTTTTGTATATTTTTAGAGCTATATTCTTGAGACACTTCCTAGTGATACATGGTATCAGTATGTGAGAGGAGATAAAATCTATGGTAATCTTTATGGGAATTTTTTTAGTGTTACTCTTTGGAGTCAAATGGATTTTTTTGACATCTTGGTCATATCTATGTTCCTATCTCAAGTGATCTTAATTATTTAGTTTTGCATAAAGTACATATGCTCCTTATTTAGCACATATTGGCATCAAGAGGATGCATTCAAACCTTAGATATTTTTATCATTAGAAAATGATGAGGTGTGATGTTATCAATTTCATAGCTAGATACCTATAGTTTGAAAGGATGAAGGCTAAACACCACCATTTGGAAACTATCTTAAAACCACATGTCATTCCCAAGTGGAAATGGGCTATGATATCTTTTGACTTTATAGATGGCCTATCTATGTATTCACTTTCTCATGATGCTATTATGGTTACAATAGAAAAGTTATACAAGGTGGTTCACTTCTCCTGTATGAGATCTTTGTATATTGTTTTGTATGTAGAACATATTCATTTGGATGAAACTATAAGTTTATATTGGATACCTCAAAGGATCATATCAGATCAATACCTAGTGTTCACATCATCCTTGTGGACCTCCTTGTAGCATGTAGTGGGTCTCCAACTTAATTTAAATTTTACATACCACCCTAAGACTGATGAATAGACCAAGCAAGTTAATCAGGTTCTTGAGGATATTCTTGGTATATATGTCATGGATCAAAGATTGTTGGTGGAAGGACTATTTGTACATAGTTAAGTTTGTGTATAATAATGGGTACCATAGTTCTCTTGGAATCTCTCCTTTTTAGGTTTTGTATCGTCAACCATGCCATACCCATTAAGTTTGGATTTTTTAGAGGATCATGTTATCTTAAGTCCTAAGTTTCTTTAGGATATGGAGCAACATATTGTTAGGATTGGTGTAGACACCTAAATTTGATTAACAATTGTAATTAAACTTAGTCATCTTATTTGCATTATTAATTAAATAGTTACACATTATTTAATTAGTTAATATTAATCTTCTAGTTAAATAAATTTAATTAATTAGCTTTGGTATAATTAATTAATGGTAACCCATAACCATTTAACTAATTAATCCCTCTTCTTCTATTATTTCAAACAAATGTGTTTATTTATTTTAATTAATTCATAAAACCCCAAAATTATTCAACTTAGAATTAAATAAATCTATTTAATCCTATTTAAGCACATGGTTCCTAAAAAGCCCACTTGCACATACTAATTTCCCACTTAATTAAGTAAATACCTTCATTTACTTAATTAACCATTCACTCATTCTCTCTCCTCCCATCACATCCTTATAACCTTCCCTCTTGCCCACTAATTAACTCTAGTCTTCACCTGATCCCCTTCCTAATCATTTTCACATTCTTAAACAAAAATATTAGCCACCCAAGTCAACTATAGTCCATGTCATCCTTACATGTTCTTACACACTTTCTCCTCCAAAAGGAATTTTTAATTCCTTCTCACATTCTCCCACATCCCTTCACAATCCCCAAAATCCTCTCACATTCCCAAATATTTTCCTTTGGGGTGTGAGACAAGAAATGTATTTAAGAAAATTCTACTCCATCCCATCAAGTCTTCTCAAGCACTCCCATGGTGACACTTGTCACCATGCTATGAGTTCAAAAAATAAAAATCCATGTAATCTTATTGGAGTGCATCTCAACCCTTCACAAGATTCTCATCTCAACCATCCATTTACTTCCATTCAACTCTATAAATTGAGGGCTAATTCCTCAATTCATCATCGACCTTAGAGAGCAAAGTTATAATGCTAAAATTGCATCCAAATTATCTCGAGCATACCATCATAATGCCAAAACCATCACTCACCTTTGAATCTTGAGCACCCTTGGAGCATTCTTACCCATTGTGAGCATACAAATCTCCATCATTGGACAAATCTACACATCAAGGGAGCTATTATTGGGTTTTTATGGAGGTTTGCACACCTATGTTTTTATTTTCTCTCTTTAGTCGTATTATGATATTGTTTGAGTTATTTTTTTAAGGGTTTTAACTAGTTATTACATTCTATTTTGAACAAACTAATTCATTGTATCCTATACGAATGCACCTAATCAATGCATTAAAAAGTAAAAATGGAGTTATTTTTTAGGGTTATTATGTCTCTTTCATCATGTCGATGTAACATCACATGCCTTACAATTTCCATCTAGTGCCTCACTGCTCCAAATACTGCAATTTTCTTCGAAGCATGAATATGCTTTTGAAAAAGCGTAAAAAGTGCTCTCTTATCTCAATTTTGCACTCTCAGAGTAAAATAAATAGTAATATTTCAAAAATTTCTTATATAGAGCCCTTGTAGGCCCTAATTTTCACCCTCCTGACCCTTGTAGGGACATTTTTATGTCATTTCTTCCCAAGGCCTCATTTTTTAGGTTTGTCTTCCATGATAGACTATGTTTTGCATTGTCTTTTCTCATTATTATTGGGGCAATGTTTCTTTCAAGATGTCTCCTAAGCCCCTTTTCTTTCCCAACTTACCTCTCAAGGGAGCATCACCATGTCCAACTAACATCATTCATGTCCTCTAGGGAAAGTGTTGATATTGTGGCGAATGATCATGTAGTGGGTGTTGATATTGTGGCCCTAAAACACATGTTCTAAGAGGCTGATATGCATAATGCATTGTAATGTTGGTGTACTATTTTACTGGATAATAAGAAAGGTTGGGTAGCTGTGTAGGTGGATGTAGCCTAGGTTTTGGATGAACCAAATTAAATATGTGTGTTATCTGTGTTAAGTTTAATTCTTCTTTTTTTTTCTGCATATAATTATTTATTCTTATATTGTTCCAGATCTGTCAAACCCTAACAATTGGTATCAGAGCGAGGTTTGTTGTTGTAGATTGACAGGACTTTCAGATTTGAGTGGAAGCAATGGAGGCTTCCAAATTCAAGATTGAAAAATTAAATGGCTAGAATTTTTGGTTATAGAAAATGCAGATGGAAGATTATCTGTATCAAAAGGACCTATGGAAGCCATTAGAAGGAAAATCCAAGAAAATGGGAACTATGTCAGCAGAGGACTGGGAGGTCTTAAATAGGAAGGCACTGGGATCTATTCGAATCTACCTTTCACTGTCTATAATATTCAACATATCAAAGGCAAAAATGACCGTAGAGATGATGGAGACATTGGCTAAGTTATACGAGAAACCCTCAGCTTTGAATAAGGTATTTCTTATGAAGCGTTTGTTTAATATGAAAATGGGTGAGGGAAGATCTGTAGTGAATCAATTAAATGAATTTAATATAGTTACCAGTCAATTGTCATCTGTACAAATTGAATTCGATGAAAAGTTTAGGGCTCTCTTAATTTTATGTTCTTTGCTAGAAAGCTGGAATAGCTTAGTTATGGTTGTACGCAAATATGCCTCTAGTTCAAATACTTTGAAATTTGATGAAGTTTTTGGTGTTATCCTAAGCGAGGAAATGTGATGAAAAAGCACAGGTGAAACTTCAACCTCGTCAGGTTTTTCTTTAAACATGGAGAACAGAGGAAGAACAAGTGAAAGAGGACAAGGCCCTTCACATGGAAATTCATGAGGGAAGTCAAAGAAAGGACGTTCTCAATCGAAAGGAAAGAAAGTTGCTAGTACTGTGGAAAGTTTGGTCGCCTGAAGAAAGACTGTTGGTCTTGAAAAAACAAACAAGGAGACATAAATGAAGATGATAGTAAGGAAGCTAATGTTGCAAGTAATACTTTACAAGATGCTTTAATTTTATGTTTGGATAATGTTAATGGTTCCTAGGTAATTGATTTTGGGGCTTCATTCCATGCTACACCCCATAGAAAATATTTTCAAGATTATGTTCAAGGTGATTCTGGACAAATATATTTGGGTGATGATGAGCCCTATCCTATTGTTGGGAAAGGGAAAATAAAGATCAAGTTACCAAACAGAAATGGCTAGATACTATAGGAGGTAAGGCATGTCCCTAATTTAAGAAGAAATTTAATTTATATAGGACAATTAGGTAGTGAAGGATGAATAGTCATGTTTACAAACAATGCCTGGAAGGTCACTAAAGGTTCATTAGTAGTAGCGAAAGGTGAGAAGATAGGCACATTATATCTGTGTACTAGTAACACTTATTCTACCTTAGCTGCTACTGATAATGTTAATGCAGGAAAAGCTACTATAGATGTTGTGAGAATAGATTAAAAAATGTGGCACCATAGGCTTGGGCACATGAGTGAGAAAGGGATGAAAATCCTTCACTCTAAAAATTTATTGCCAGGACTGAAAAATATCGATTTAGAGTTCTGCGAAAACTATGTTTATGGTAAACAGAAAAGAGTCAGATTTCTCAAAGTTGGGAAAGAAAAGAAGAGTGAGAAGTTACAGATAGTGAATTTAGATGTATGGGGACTGGCTCAAGTATCATCTCTTGGTGGCTCTCATTATTATGTTATTTTTATAGATGATTCAACCAGGAAAATGTCGGTATATTTCCTAAAACAAAAATCTGATGTTTTTGAAACATTTAAGAAATGGAAAGCTTTGGTTGAGAATGAGATAGAAAAGAAGTTGAATTATCTCAGATCTGATAATGGAGGTGAGTATTGCAGCATAGCCTTTGAATATTGTTGTTCTATCAATGGAATTCAAAGGTAGAAGACAGTTCCAAGAACCCCACAAGAAAATGTTGTGTAAGAAAGAATGAATAGGACAATCTGTTGGTTGTATTTCTTGTTTTGGAAATTTTCCTGGTTCCCTATCCTTTTCTCTGTATTCTGATGTATTCAATTCAGTTATCTCTCATTCATTGTGGCCTTACCTGTGTCAAGTTTTCAGGTTTTCAAGTCTAAACCTAACTCAATTTGCAAAACCCTGAAAACCCTAGGCTTTCCAAGTGTTAAATGTTAAAAGTAAACCCTAGGTCATGTCGTTCTATTTTGATGTTACTTTTTCTATCCACTAAAGGCATGTGTTTTAATTAAATCACCTTGTCGCATTACTCCAAACGAATATTCCATAAGTCTTCCCGACTTCGCATTTTCCTTTTTGTCACGTGGTCTCGTTCAAGTTTAGCATATTCCTTTGGCATTACGAGACTCAGCGATTTCTTCATGTCGAGTAGTCACAGGATAACTATGTCATAAATCTTTATGCAGAAGGGACCCACTGCTTAGTCGAGTAATCGCAGGAAATTCTCAACAGTTATCAAAATGTCTTCAAACTTCACGATTACTTCATGTCGCTTTATCGCCAAATGAATCCAAAGTTAAGAAGTTAAGCAAGGCCTTTAGTCGCGAGGTCTCGAGATGGAACAGCAGTTAAGAGATTTTCACTGAGACTTCATGACTGACCGTCTGAGGTTTGCAGTAAAGTATAGTCGGAATGTCGCCATAACAAGATGATGACTCAGTTCTCCATTATGCAGTAAGTAAACAAATGACTGTGTGACATGTGTCATAAGGTGAGTGGATGTTAAAGAATTATTGCATGGTCACCAGAAGGAGAAAATGGACTCAGCAACCTTATTACTAAGTGCTTTCCCTTCAGTCGTGGTGTTTGAGAAAGATTTAAGGGTATGCACGAACAATTAGCGATTAAGCGATGGCCGTAGGATAAAGAGATCAGAGGATCTAACGGTAGTCACAAAGTCTGAGAAGAAAAGTGCCCAAAGGGAAAAGTCCTCCCAACTTGATGATTAAGGTATGTCACACAGTCGTCAGAAGTGAAAAAGGGTGCATATAACCTGTTATGGTAAAGTTAAACATTCAAGACTTATATTCCATGATCGGGCGACTAAGTGTGGTCGCATAGTCTTGCCATGAAACAGAAACACTCAGCGACTAGGAAATAATCGTAAGAGGTTAAGCGCAACGGTTATTCGCAAGGTCTCAGAAAGAATAATGAGTTAGTTTTAACTATGTGCGACTATGATTTCAGTTGGGTCGCGTGATCGCCAGATCGTGACTCAGGTCAGCCAAAGGTAAGAAAATGCATTGTCGCTATGTCTCAAGATAAACTACGGGTTAGTAACAGAGGCCTGCGACAAAGAGACCTTATGCAGTCGCACGGTCGCCTGATCCCAAAATCTAAAAAATGGCGACAATTTTTTTTTGATATGACAATATGAATTGCTCGGTAACCAATCACAGGCTTGCATTTTGATTACTGTGTAAAAAGAGTAGCTACGATGTAAGACAGTTAACGAATCATAGTGTGACATGTCAGCTCTTTTAAATGTTTTATGATTGTTCCGAGGATTCATTTTTGAAAATTTGATTTCCTGTCAGGCTCATGGAACTGTTAGGAATAAGGTGTCTCAACCTTGGATAATTCCTATTCTTATTATTTGTTTTGTAAAATGTATTTCTTGCAAATAATGTTGATGTGTCAGAATTTTGAATTGTGTGTAAGGAGATCATGGCTAA